>NC_069473.1:24039316-24091816 GCF_026875155.1 Cherax quadricarinatus | reverse complement strand
TGGTTGTCGGGTGTCATGCCCCCTGGCACACCCTCCCAGTCGGGTTGTCAGGGGTGTCATGCCCCCGGCCCCCCTCCCATCTCGTTTTTAGGGTGTCATGCACTCCCGGGCATCACCCCCCGTCTCGTTTTTAGGGGTGTCATCCCACCCCTGGCATCACCCCCCCCTTTCGTTTTAGGGGGCATCACCCCCTGGCTCACCCCCCATTCGTTTTTAGGGTGTCATGCACCCCGGCATCACCCCCCAGTCTCGTTGTTAGGGGTGTCTGCACCCCCGGGCACCCCCCCCACCTCGTTGTTGGGGGTGTCATCACCCCCGGGCATCACCCTTCCATCGGTTGTCAGGGGTGTCTGCACTCCCTGGCAGCACCCCCCCATCTCTTTGTTAGGTGTCATGCCTCCCCTGGCATCACCCTTCCATTTGGGTTTGTCGGGGTTCTGCATCCAGGCAGCACCCTCCCAGTCTCTTGTTAGGGGGGTTTCATGCCCCCCTGGCATCACCCCCCATTTGGTTTGTCAGGGGTCATGCACTCCCTGGCAGCCCCCCTCCCATTGGTTGTCAGGGGTTATGCACCCCGGCCCCCCGGGCACTCGGAAGATCTTAACCAATTATGGATGCATTTTTTTTATCAGCGGGCCTATTCCCCATACGTAGATTAATACTTTATTTAAATTGTTATCAAACCCTGATTCCTAAACGAATCGTATAGTTTGTACTTTTTGAGGTACAAGGAAGTGGATCTGCCAACATTCACCAATTTTTTTAAAGTTTTTGTTAAGGGGCACGAATTTTCCCCCGCTTCAAAATTTTTCCCTATTTTTTCCCTTACAATGTCCTTGTACTGAACCAGCTAGCCCAAAAAATTTGGGGGCTTTTGCCCATGGCAACGCGAGGGTCTATTTTTAAATCTCTAACCGGGGGTTCAAATCCCGCTCGTGGATGGTTTAACTTTCCTTAATCGGTAAACTTAAAATTGTTTGTAAGGTGAACTCAGCTTCTAACAAACTGCTCAAAGATTGGTTAAGTTAAAAGGATTAAGGAAAAATCTCGACTTCACCTTACCAAACAAAGTAAATTAGAAATAATTTTGTACGGGGGGTTATATGGGAAAAAAGTTTTAGAAACGGGGGGAAATTACGTCCTTTTAACGTGTTCCGGGCCGGCTTTTAAACCTTAACTATGGGGAAAATTTGGATCGTTTCCCTTACGGTATTTGTTTTTATTTCGACGAGGGAACTTTTTAAAAAAAAAACGACCAATGAGCCTAGAGTTTAGTTTTGTCATGGAAGACTGACAGTATTTTCTCTTTACTGTCCAACTATGGATTATTAATTTTATTATTATTATTATTTATTATATTATTATTTTTATAAAATTATTAAATTTTTGTTTTTATTTACATATTTACATATCTTAAAGGGGTCCCGTAGCTGGGGTTGGGATGCACTCACTCACCAATGAGGCCGGGGGGCGATCCCCGTACAGGGGGTAACATTAGACGTGTTTCCTTTAAAACACCCGCTGTCCATGTTCACTTAGCATAAAATAGGCCTGGGGGTTATCAATTTGGGGTGGGTCGCATCCTGGGGGAAAATTTTTCCTAATTTGCGGGAAATGATCTGCAGCATGGCCTGCAGGGCCCGCTGCATCCCGCTGCAGTCCCGCACCAGCCATGTCGTCCAGCGCAGTCCGTGCACCATCCATGCTGCAGCCCTGCTCCAGGGCCTGCTCCCGGTTATGGTGCAGGCAATGCTACATCCCGCTGAGTCAGCCAGCAAAGTCGGCCATGCTGCAGTCAATGCGCAGGGCCATGCGCAGACCATGCTGAACAATGCTGTGGTCATGCGCAACAATGTTTTCAGGCATCCAAAAATGCTGTAGGCATACTGAGACAATGCTGCAGGGCATGCTGCAGACAGTTAGGAATGCTCAATAAAGCGTAGTCATGATTAGAATGCTGCAACAAAGCGCAGGTCACATGCGACAAAGCTGCAGGGGCATCGCAGACAATGCTTAGGTCATGCTGCAACAATCTGCAGGTCAGCTGCGACATGTTAGGTATGCACAACAAACGCAGGTCATGCTAAACAATGCTGCAGTCATGCACGACAATCTGTAGGCATGCCCGACAATGATCAGGGCATGGCAGACAATGCGCAGGGCATGCTCGGACAATGCTGCAGGGCATCTACAGACCCAAAGCTCAGGTCAAGTACAGACAATGCTTAGGGCATGTGCAAAAAGCTGTAGGGCAGTGCAGACAATGCTCAGGTCTCTACAGACAAGCGGTCATGCTCAACAATGCTGCAGGTCCTACAAACAAGCTGCAGGTCAACTACAAGCTGCAGGTCAGCTACAGACAATGCTGCAGGTCATGCTACAGACAATGCTGCAGGTCATGCTACAGACAATGCTGTAGGTCATGCTCCAGACAATGATGCAGGTCATGCTGCAGACAATGCTGCAGGTCATGCTACGGACAATGCTGCAGGTCATGCTACAGACAATGCTGCAGGTCATGCTACAGACAATGCTGTAGGTCATGCTGCAGACAATGCTGTAGGTCATGCTGCAGACAATGCTGCAGGTCATGCTACAGACAATGCTGGTCATGCTACAGACAATGCTGCAGGTCATGCTACAGACAATGCTGCAGGTCATACTACAATGCTGCAGGTCATGCTACAGACAATGCTGCAGGTCATTCTACAGACAATGCTGCAGGTCATGCTACATACAATGCTGCAGGTCATGCTACAGACAATGCTGCAGGTCATGCTACAGACAATGCTGCAGGTCATGCTACATTCAATGCTGCAGGTCATGCTACAGACAATGCTGCAGGTCATGCTACATACAATGCTGCAGGTCATGCTACATACAATGCTGCAGGTCATGCTACATACAATGCTGCAGGTCATGCTACATACAATGCTGCAGGTCATGCTACAGACAATGCTGCAGGTCATGCTACAGACAATGCTGCAGGTCATGCTACAAGCAATGCTGCAGGTCATGCTACATACAATGCTGCAGGTCATGCTACATACAATGCTGCAGGTCATGCTACAAGCAATGCTGCAGGTCATGCTACATATAATGCTGCAGGTCATGCTACAGACAATGCTGCAGGTCATGCTACATACAATGCTGCAGGTCATGCTACAGACAATGCTGCAGGTCATGCTACAGACAATGCTGCAGGTCATGCTACAGACAATGCTGCAGGTCATGCTACATACAATGCTGCAGGTCATGCTACATACAATGCTGCAGGTCATGCTACAGACAATGCTGCAGGTCATGCTACAGACAATGCTGCAGGTCATGCTACAGACAATGCTGCAGGTCATGCTACAGACAATGCTGCAGGTCATGCTACAGACAATGCTGCAGGTCATGCTACAGACAATGCTGCAGGTCATGCTACATACAATGCTGCAGGTCATGCTACATACAATGCTGCCGGTCATGCTACAGACAATGCTGCAGGTCATGCTACAGACAATGCTGCAGGTCATGCTACAGACAATGCTGCAGGTCATGCTACAGACAATGCTGCAGGTCATGCTACATACAATGCTGCAGGTCATGCTACAGACAATGCTGCAGGTCATGCTACATACAATGCTGCAGGTCATGCTACAGACAATGCTGCAGGTCATGCTACATACAATGCTGCAGGTCATGCTACAGACAATGCTGCAGGTCATGCTACATACAATGCTGCAGGTCATGCTACAGACATGATGCAGGTCATGCTACATACAATGCTGCAGGTCATGCTACATACAATGCTGCAGGTCATGCTACATACAATGCTACAGACAATGCTGCAGGTCATGCTACAGACAATGCTGCAGGTCATGCTACAGACAATGCTGCAGGTCATGCTACATACAATGCTGCAGGTCATGCTACAGACAATGCTGCAGGTCATGCTACAGACAATGCTGCAGGTCATGCTACAGACAATGCTGCAGGTCATGCTACAAGCAATGCTGCAGGTCATGCTACATACAATGCTGCAGGTCATGCTACATACAATGCTGCAGGTCATGCTACAAGCAATGCTGCAGGTCATGCTACATATAATGCTGCAGGTCATGCTACAGACAATGCTGCAGGTCATGCTACATACAATGCTGCAGGTCATGCTACAGACAATGCTGCAGGTCATGCTACAGACAATGCTGCAGGTCATGCTACAGACAATGCTGCAGGTCATGCTACATACAATGCTGCAGGTCATGCTACATACAATGCTGCAGGTCATGCTACAGACAATGCTGCAGGTCATGCTACAGACAATGCTGCAGGTCATGCTACAGACAATGCTGCAGGTCATGCTACAGACAATGCTGCAGGTCATGCTACAGACAATGCTGCAGGTCACAATGCTATCATTACAAAATGCTGCAGGTCATGCTACATACAATGCTGCAGGTCATGCTACAGACAATGCTGCAGGTCATGCTACAGACAATGCTGCAGGTCATGCTACAGACAATGCTGCAGGTCATGCTACAGACAATGCTGCAGGTCATGCTACATACAATGCTGCAGGTCATGCTACAGACAATGCTGCAGGTCATGCTACATACAATGCTGCAGGTCATGCTACAGACAATGCTGCAGGTCATGCTACATACAATGCTGCAGGTCATGCTACAGACAATGCTGCAGGTCATGCTACATACAATGCTGCAGGTCATGCTACAGACAATGCTGCAGGTCATGCTACATACAATGCTGCAGGTCATGCTACATACAATGCTGCAGGTCATGCTACATACAATGCTACAGACAATGCTGCAGGTCATGCTACAGACAATGCTGCAGGTCATGCTACAGACAATGCTGCAGGTCATGCTACATACAATGCTGCAGGTCATGCTACAGACAATGCTGCAGGTCATGCTACAGACAATGCTGCAGGTCATGCTACAGACAATGCTGCAGGTCATGCTACAGACAATGCTGCAGGTCATGCTACATACAATGCTGCAGGTCATGCTACAGACAATGCTGCAGGTCATGCTACATACAATGCTGCAGGTCATGCTACATACAATGCTCCAGGTCATGCTACAGACAATGCTGCAGGTCATTCTACAGACAATGCTGCAGGTCATGCTACATACAATGCTGCAGGTCATGCTACAGACAATGCTGCAGGTCATGCTACAGACAATGCTGCAGGTCATGCTACATTCAATGCTGCAGGTCATGCTACAGACAATGCTGCAGGTCATGCTACATACAATGCTGCAGGTCATGCTACATACAATGCTGCAGGTCATGCTACATACAATGCTGCAGGTCATGCTACATACAATGCTGCAGGTCATGCTACAGACAATGCTGCAGGTCATGCTACAGACAATGCTGCAGGTCATGCTACAAGCAATGCTGCAGGTCATGCTACATACAATGCTGCAGGTCATGCTACATACAATGCTGCAGGTCATGCTACAAGCAATGCTGCAGGTCATGCTACATATAATGCTGCAGGTCATGCTACAGACAATGCTGCAGGTCATGCTACATACAATGCTGCAGGTCATGCTACAGACAATGCTGCAGGTCATGCTACAGACAATGCTGCAGGTCATGCTACAGACAATGCTGCAGGTCATGCTACATACAATGCTGCAGGTCATGCTACATACAATGCTGCAGGTCATGCTACAGACAATGCTGCAGGTCATGCTACAGACAATGCTGCAGGTCATGCTACAGACAATGCTGCAGGTCATGCTACAGACAATGCTGCAGGTCATGCTACAGACAATGCTGCAGGTCATGCTACAGACAATGCTGCAGGTCATGCTACATACAATGCTGCAGGTCATGCTACATACAATGCTGCAGGTCATGCTACAGACAATGCTGCAGGTCATGCTACAGACAATGCTGCAGGTCATGCTACAGACAATGCTGCAGGTCATGCTACAGACAATGCTGCAGGTCATGCTACATACAATGCTGCAGGTCATGCTACAGACAATGCTGCAGGTCATGCTACATACAATGCTGCAGGTCATGCTACAGACAATGCTGCAGGTCATGCTACATACAATGCTGCAGGTCATGCTACAGACAATGCTGCAGGTCATGCTACATACAATGCTGCAGGTCATGCTACAGACAATGCTGCAGGTCATGCTACATACAATGCTGCAGGTCATGCTACATACAATGCTGCAGGTCATGCTACATACAATGCTACAGACAATGCTGCAGGTCATGCTACAGACAATGCTGCAGGTCATGCTACAGACAATGCTGCAGGTCATGCTACATACAATGCTGCAGGTCATGCTACAGACAATGCTGCAGGTCATGCTACATACAATGCTGCAGGTCATGCTACAGACAATGCTGCAGGTCATGCTACAGACAATGCTGCAGGTCATGCTACATACAATGCTGGCAGGTCATGCTACAGACAATGCTGCAGGTCATGCTACATACAATGCTGCAGGTCATGCTACATACAATGCTGCAGGTCATGCTACAGACAATGCTGCAGGTCATGCTACAGACAATGCTGCAGGTCATGCTACATACAATGCTGCAGGTCATGCTACATACAATGCGCGTTGCACAGACAATGCTGCAGGTCATGCTACATACAATGCTGCAGGTCATGCTACATACAATGCTCCAGGTCATGCTACAGACAATGCTGCAGGTCATGCTACAGACAATGCTGCAGGTCATGCTACAGACAATGCTGCAGTTCATGCTACAGACAATGCTGCAGGTCATGCTACATACAATGCTGCAGGTCATGCTACAGACAATGCTGCAGGTCATGCTACATACAATGCTGCAGGTCATGCTACATACAATGCTGCAGGTCATGCTACAGACAATGCTGCAGGTCATGCTACAGACAATGCTGCAGGTCATGCTACAGACAATGCTGCAGGTCATGCTACAGACAATGCTGCAGGTCATGCTACATACAATGCTGCAGGTCATGCTACAGACAATGCTGCAGGTCATTCTACATACAATGCTGCAGGTCATGCTACAGACAATGCTGCAGGTCATGCTACATACAATGCTGCAGGTCATGCTACAGACAATGCTGCAGGTCATGCTACATACAATGCTGCAGGTCATGCTACAGACAATGCTGCAGGTCATGCTACATACAATGCTGCAGGTCATGCTACAGACAATGCTGCAGGTCATGCTACATACAATGCTGCAGGTCATGCTACATACAATGCTGCAGGTCATGCTACAAGCAATGCTGCAGGTCATGCTACATACAATGCTGCAGGTCATGCTACATACAATGCTGCAGGTCATGCTAAACATGGTAAACAGAAATCTAAAGCCAAGACAGCAGTGTCTAAGTGTGTGCAACAAGGCTAACAGATTACTGGGATTTATCTCAAGAAGTATTAGTTACAAAAGTCCGAAAGTTATTTTACAGCTCTATACATGGTTTAGAAAGACACGTAAGCAAACACTATGATATATTTATTAGAAAATGTTTCGGTCCTGGGACCTTGATCACTTCTAACACAGAGGTAGAAAGACATTACAGGCGGAGAGTGAGGTGTGACGCATGGTGACCTGAAGAATGCAGTGTCGCCGTCACCGACACAGTGGAGCGTGGCACTGGAAGCCACAAAGTTTCAGAAACATTAGCATATGTGATACTTGGGCGCCACCAACCCAGCAGCGCGGGAGTCGCATGGTCTCGTCGTCTGCCCGTCCCTGTCCCAGCATGCCATTCTTCAGGTCAGCATGCGGCGCTCGCACCTCACTCTCCGCCTATATATAATGTCTTTCTGCCTCTATGTTGGAAGTGTAAAGTAAAAGGACACAAGTGCAACTAATGTGACATTTTATTGTGGTAACGTTTTGCTCTCCAGGAGCTTTGTCAAGCCGTTACAAACAGTACATGGACACAGGGTGATAAATTAGACACATGTGCAACTCTTGGGTATCTATTGAGGAAACGTTTCGCCACACAGTGGCTTCATCAGTCCATACAAAGGAGAATTATGAAGAACAGGAGGAGAATGAGGTAATCATTGAGTCGATGTGGTCAGTCCATCAATCTTGAATAGAATACAGTATATGTGCGGAGAGGTAACTTATATACCGTAGGCAGGAGAGGTGCAGCAGTCGTAGGTGTTGCCACATTTGTTCAATGTGGAAGTAGGTTGTGCCCAAGGTCGTGCCCAAGGTCGTGCCCAAGGTCGTGCCCAAGGTCGTGCCCAAGGTCGTGCCCAAGGTCGTGCCCAAGGTCGTGCCCAAGGTCGTGCCCAAGGTCGTGCCCAAGGGTTAGGACAGCGAAGAATTCCCAAGTATTAAGATCCCAAGAAGTTGCAGTGTCTGACAGGATTGTAGATGAATGGTTCACAGAACCGACACATTGATAAATTAGTAGTAGTAGTAGTGATATAAGTTGTAGTAGTAGTAGTAATATAAGTAGTAGTAGTAATATAAGTAGTAGTAGTAGTAATATAAGTAGTAGTAGTAATATAAGTAGTAATAGTAGTAATATAAGTAGTAGTAGTAATATAAGTAGTAATAGTAGTAATATAAGTAGTAGTAGTAATATAAGTAGTAATAGTAGTAATATAAGTAGTAGTATATATTATAAGTAGTAGTAGTAGTAATATAAGTAGTAGTAGTATAATAAGTAGTAATAGTAGTAATATATAAGTAGTAGTAGTATATAAGTATAATAGTAGTAATATAAGTAGTAGTAGTAATATAGAGTAGTAGTAGTAGTTAATATAAGTAGTAGTATAATAATAAGTAGTCAATAGTAGTAATATAAGTAGTAGTCAGTAGTATAAGTAGTGTAGTAATAAATATAGTAGCAGTAGCAGTAGTAGATATAAGTAGTATGCTAGTAGTAATATGATGTAGCTATTGATTTGTAAGTGTTAGAATATAAGGATTAAGTATGTTAGCAATTGAGTCAATATAAGTAGTAGTAGTTAGTAGTAATACAATATGTGTAGAACGAATTAATGGATTACGTGATAAAAGGATTTAGAAAGCATTAATTGGGTAACATATTTTTAAAAAGTTAGTGCAAATAGCTGGATAATTCAGAGGTCTGATTCAGCTGGTTCATTGTTCTGTAATGTGTTATGGTAAGTTAATTTAAGCAGTAGCTATGTGATGCAGGTTTCTAGTTTATCAGCAGGATTCTTGCATGGAAGACTTCTGCAGGTTGAAGCTGCTTCTTTGTTCTTATGTTCTAATTGCATCTGTTATAACATGCGATTCAGTGCTGAGTCATGCACAGACAATGCTGCAGGTCATGCTACAGACAATGCTGAGGTCATGCTCAGACAATGCTGAGGTCATGCTTAGACCAGACAATGTGTAGGTCATGCTGCAGAAATGCTTCAGGTCATGCTACAGACAATGCTGTAGGTCATGCTCAGAAATGCTGTAGGTCATGCTGCAGACAATGCTGCAGGTCATGTCAGATAGAGCTGCAGGTCATGCTCAGACATGCTGCAGGTCATGCTACAGACAATTGCTGCAGGTATGCTACAGACAATGCTGCAGGTCATGCTACAGACAATGCTGCAGGTCATGCTCAGACAATGCTGCAGGTATGCTACAGACAATGCTGCAGGTCATGCTACAGACAATGCTGCAGGTCATACTACAGACAATGCTGTAGGTCATGCTGCAGACAATGCTGTAGGTCATGCTACAGACAATGCTGCAGGTCATGCTACAGACAATGCTGTAGGTCATGCTACAGACAATGCTGCAGGTCATGCTACAGACAATGCTGTAGGTCATGCTGCAGACAATGCTGTCAGGTCATGCTCAGAAATGCTGTAGGTCATGCTGCAGACAATGCTGTCAGGTCATGCTACAGACAATGCTGCAGGTCATGCTACAGACAATGCTGCAGGTCATGCTACAGACAATGCTGTAGGTCATGCTACAAACAATGCTGCAGGTTATGCTACAGATAATGCTGCAGGTCATGCTACAGACAATGCTGCAGGTCATGCTACAGACAATGCTGCAGGTCATGCTACAGACAATGCTGCAGGTCATGCTACAGACAATGCTGCAGGTCATGCTACAGACAATGCTGTAGGTCATGCTGCAGACAATGCTGTAGGTCATGCTGCAGACAATGCTGCAGGTCATGCTACAGACAATGCTGCAGGTCATGCTCATTACATCTGTATCAGCTGCAGAGAACTTCTTTCACGTTGCCAGATCAATGCTGATAGTCCTGGTGCAGAAATGCATTAATTGTCATCTGTATGTTAAATGTGATTAGTTTCATGTACCAATGTGCAAGGTATGTACAGAAGTATAGTAGGTTTCTGAACAGAAATGTGTAGAATGCTTACAAACATGTTACAGTTATGTTAGATAATCTGTATACATGCTAAGATAATTGTGTAGTCAGTTCAGTTAGTGTACGGTTGTACGTTGTTGTTCGGTGTTACGTTGGTTGTTCGGTTGTTACAGTTGGTTGTTCCGTGGTTACGTTGGTTTGTTCGGTGTTACGTTGGTTGTTACGTGTTACGTTGGTTGTTCCGTGTACGTTGTTTGTTAACGTTTACGTTCGGTTGATTACGAGTACGTTGGTGTTCCAGTACGTGGTCGTTCGGTGTTACGTTGGTTGTTTCGTGTTATTGTTTATCGAGTGTTCACGTTGGTCTGATTCACGATTTACGTTGATATGTTCGGTGTTACAAGTTAGATTAGTTGTTACATGTTAATTATCGTTTAATTGGTTATCACTAGTAGATTTTATCTTAGGATTTTCATGTTACTTGTTACCGGTGTTACGTTGGTTGTTCCGGTGTTACGTTGGTTGTTCCGGTGGTACGTTGGTTGTTCCGGTGTTACGTTGGTTGTTCCGGTGTTACGTTGGTTGTTCCAGTAGACTTATTTTACCCTATAATTTGTTGTGTAAATTTGTACAGATATATGTGTGTACTGCAGAGGCCGTCGTCTGTGTCCACCTCTTCAGGTATTTGTCTCATCTGTGGTTGCGAGGGGTTGAGTCTCAGCTCCTGGTCCTGACTTTGCCAGATTTACTCCTGACCTCGTGGGCCCCCTCATATATATATATATATATATATATATATATATATATATATATATATATATATATATATATATATATATATATATATATATATATATATATATATTATATATATATTTTATATATATATTTATATATATATATATTTATATATATATATTTATATATATATTTATATATATTATTATATATATATATTATATATATATTTTATATATATATATTTATATATTATTATATTTATATATATATATTTATATATATATATTTATATATATATATTATATATATATATATTTATATATATATATATATATTTATATATATATATATATATATATATATATATATATATATATATATATATATATATATATATATATTATATATATCCCATACAACCGTGTACTCACCTAATTGTGGTTGCAGGGGTCGAGACTCAGCTCCTGGTCCCGCCTCTTCACTGAGTGTACTAGGTCCTCTCTCCCTGCTCCATGAGCTTTATCATACCTCATCTTAAAGCTATGTATGGTTCCTGCCTCCACTACCTCACTTGCTAGACTATTCCACTTCCTGACAACTCTATGACTGAAGAAAAATTTCATAACATCCCTTTGACTCACCTGGGTCTTCAACTTCCAATTGTGACCCATTGTTTCTGTGTCCCATCTCAGGAACATCCTGTCTCTGTCCACCTTGCCTATTCCACGCATTATTTTGTATGTTGTTATCATGTCTCCCCTGACCCTCCTGTCCTCCAGTGTCGTCAGGCCGATTTCCCTTAACCTTTCTTCATAGGACATTCCCCTTAGCTCTGGAACTAACCTTGTCGCAAACCTTTGCACTTTCTCTAATTTCTTGACGTGCTTGATCAAGGGTGGGTTCTAAACAGGTGCTGCATACTCCAGTATGGGCCTAACGTACACGGTGTACAGTGTCTTAAACGATTCCTTACTAAGGTATCGGAACGCTATTCTCAGATTTGCCAGGCACCCATATGCTGCAGCAGTTATCTGGTTGATGTGTGCCTCCGGAGACATGCTCGGTGTTATGGTCACCCCAAGATTTTTCTCCTTGAGCGAGGTTTGCAGTCTTTGTCCACCTAGCCTATTCTCCGTCTGGGGTCTTCTTTGCCCTTCCCCGATCTTCATGACTTTGCATTTGGACAGGGTTAAATTCGAGAAGCCAGTTGCTGGACCAGGTGTCCAGCCTGTCCAGGTCTCTTTGAAATCCTGCCTGATCCTCATCTGATTTAATTCTCCTCATTAACTTCACATCATCTGCGAACAGGGATACTTCTGAATCTAACCCTTCCATCATGTATGTGTCTGTCTGTGTGGTTGAAGGGGTCGAGTCTTAGCTCCTATATATGTGTGTATTTTGTGTACATGTGCGTGTACACGCGCAGGATACGGCTAGTGAAAGCAACAAGGAGTAGCACTGGACATGGGTGTTTCCAATGTGTGTCCCAGGGGATGGCACAGCCCAGGCTGACACCATCTTCCGGAGCATTTCCCACAGCCTACCAAGAATCCAGTACAGTCTTTCCCACTCCCATGACCTGTACTCTTGTGTCACTTCCACTCTTATGATGTTGTTGTTATGAGGAATTATATATTCCTAGGTATCATACGGCGCCTTGAAACTGAGGGGCGATCAGATCTGACAAAAAGAGAGCAGGTGAAATCCAGCCACAGTTGGTATCGCACTCGCCTCACACACTGAGTGTCCGTGGTTCAATCCCCGGCACGGGTGGAAACGTTAGTCATGTTTTCTTAAACCTGCTGTCCCTGTTCACCTAGCAGTAAGTAGGTACCTGGGTATTAGTCGCCTTACACCTGCTATTCGTATTCACCTAGCAGTAAGTAGGTGGCTGGGTGCTAGTGGACCGACGTAGGTGGCATCCTGGGGTACAAGGTTAAAGGACCACAATTCAAATTCAAATTCAAATTCAAAGTTTATTCTCTATAAAGATTACAATGTTGAATTTACAGAATTTGGTTGTTGTGTGGTTTACATGTAGTTAAATAATGATTACAGAGTGTACCACTAGAACGCCTAGCATGGCTAGGCATTACAGAGTGTACCACTAGAACACCTAGCATGGCTAGGCATTTCGGGCAGACTTAGTTTAATTCTTTATTTTAAAATATTACAAATTATGAGGTAAGTTGGTATTATGGCTAAGTGACTAAATACTAGTTTGTGAGTTTAGCAATGTGAATGCTTTTGTTTTGGCACAGTACATAGTTTCAGTATTGGAGTATCATAGGATTCATTATTTTAAGATTGAGATTAATAATTCTGTTTATGATCAAATGGGTGAGTGAGTGTAAGTGTGAACCACCAGGTGGTATTCGTGTAGTTAGTTGACAGGGTGTATCAGGGAGATAAGATGTTTTCTAATGGTAGCTTTGAAGGTGATGAATGTGTCTGCAGTTCTAGAGTTCTCAGGTAGGGTGTTCCAGATTTTAGGGCCTTTGGCATACATTGAATTTTTGTAAAGGTTTAGTCGGACACGGGAAATGTCGTAGAGATATTTGTGTCTGGTGTTATGCCTGTGGGTTCTGTCACAACTATCAAGAAAGCATTTTAGGTCAAGGTTGATATTGGAGTTTAAGGTCCTGTAGATGTAGACTGCACAGTAGTAAGTGTGGATGTACTGAACAGGGAGTAAGTTTAGATCTATGAAGAGTGGGGGGGGGGTGTTGCCAGGGATGGATTTAGTGATTATTCTACTGCAGCTTTTTGTTGGGTTATTATTGGCTTTAGGTGTGTTGCTGCAGTTGATCCCCAAGCACAAATAGCATAGGTGAGGTATGGATATATAAGTGAATGGTATAGTGTGATAAGGGCAGTTTGCGGCACGTAGTATCGTATCTTGGAGAGGATCCCAACCGTTTTGGATACTTTTTTGGTTATGTGTTGGATATGGGTGCTGAAATTCAGGTTGTTGTCAAGGTATAGGCCTAGGAATTTGCCCTCATTATGTCTGGTAATTAGAGTGTTGCCGATCTTAATGTTAATTTGTGCATCTCCTGCTCTGCTACCAAATATAATATAGTAGGTTTTGTCAGTGTTAAGCGTAAGTTTATTGGCTGTCATCCAGTCGATATTTTGATCAGCTCCTCGTTAACAATGGTGTTGAGGGTGGCAAGATTAGGGTGAGAGATGACATAAGTCGTGTCGTCAGCAAAGAGAATGGGTTTCAGGTGCTGGGATACGTTTGGAAGATCATTGATGTATATGAGGAAGAGCAGGGGACCAAGGACACTTCCTGCGGAACTCCAGTATCAAGTGGCGTGTTGTTGATGCTGTGTCTTTAATGGTGACATACTGATACCTATTAGTAAGGTAAGATTTGAAATAAGCAAGCGTATGGCCTCTTATACCGTAATGGTCAAGTTTGTGGAGTAGGATGTCGTGGTCTACTGTGTCAAAAGCTTTTCTTAGGTCAATAAAAATTCCTAGTGGATATTCTTTATTTTCCAATGCTGTGTAAAGCAGATCTAGCATTTTTATGATTGCATCATTAGTGCTTTTATTTTTCCTGAATCCAAATTGGCAGGGGTTGAGTATGTTTTGTGCTGTTATAAATGAATATAGTCTCCTGTGCACGAGTTTCTCAAAGATTTTGGATAGCAATGGTAAGTTTGATATTGGCCTATAGCTGTTTAAGTCTGTAGGGTCACCACCTTTATGTATTGGTGTAACCCTTGCCATCTTGAGTAGTTTCGGGAAGGTGCTAGTTTCTAGTGACTTGTTAAAAAGTAATGAAATAGCATGCGAAAGGATATGGGCCACTCGCTTGTACAGTAATGGTGGGACATGAGACAGATTCCCTGAGTTGTTTTTAAGTGATTTTATAAACTCGGTGACTTCCGAGGGCTCAGTTGGTGCAAGATAGAAGGAATTTGGGAAATTCCCATCTAGGTAGTCCCTGGCATGGGCATTGGTATGTGGGATTTTATTGGCGAGATTAGATCCTATGGTTGAGAAGAAGTCGTTTATCTTGTTAGCTATGTCAGTGGGATGTAGTGGTGTTTCATTAGGTTTAGTTAGGACAATATTCTTGTTTTCTTTTCAGTTTGTGGGTCCCTAGAATCTGAGAGAGTGTTTTCCAGGTCTTTTTATATATCTCCTCTAGTGTCTGTGAATCTACTGGAGTAGTATAGTTGTTTGGCTTTCTTTATTACTTTGGTGAGAACTGATGAATAGTGTTTAAGAATATCTTTGTGTATTAAGCCCTGTCTATATTGCTTTTCATATTGGTGTTTCTTGTCAATGGATTTCAGAATGGTACTGGTTAGCCATGGGCAACCGAGCAGTTTGTTTGTGATCTGTTTCGTTTTTATAGGACAATGTTTGTTGTATAATCTAAGTAATTTGTTAAGAAAAATGTCTGTCCAGTCATCAATACCATTGGCCTTGGAGAATTCTGTAGGCCAGTCAACAATCTCTAGGTCAGCTGTGAACTTCCTTATTGAGGCCTCGTCATGGAGTCTAAATGAGACTTTGTTGAATTCAAGTGGTGGTTTACTAATGTTTGTCAGGAGGAAGGTAGGGTAGTGGTCTGTAGTGCTATCTGTGATTATCGCTGATTTAAGGGGGGCTAGTATATTGGTCCATATGTGGTCTATTATGGTTACACTTGTCTCAGTGAGCCTGGTTGGTTTAGTTATTGTTGGTATGAGAAGTGTGTTGTTCATATTGTTGATGAAATCAGTTACAGGCTGATCATCTAGTAAGCCAAGGTTGATGTTGAAGTCTCCAGCTAAGAGAAGGTGGTGCTTATTCATTTGTCTGTTTGTTATTAGTGACTTTAATTTCTCACTGAAATTTGTGTTGGATGAAATAAGAGACAGTCTTCGATGACGCACTAACTTTCTTGGGTTATCCTGGGTGGCTAACCCTCCCTACCCTGGGTTATCATGGGTGGCTAACCCTCCCTACCCTGAGTTATCATGGGTGGCTAACCCTCCCTACCCTGGGTTATCATGGGTGGCTAACCCTCCCTACCCTGGGTTATCATGGGTGGCTAACCCTCCCTACCCTGAGTTATCATGGGTGGCTAACCCTCCCTACCCTGGGTTATCATGGGTGGCTAACCCTCCCTACCCTGGGTTATCATAGGTGGCTAACCCACCCTACCCTGGGTTATCATGGGTGGCTAACCCTCCCTACCCTGGGTTATCATGGGTGGCTAACCCTCCCTACCCTGGGTTATCATGGGTGGCTAACACTCCCTACCCTGAGTTATCATGGGTGGCTAACCCTCCCTACCCTGGGTTATCATGGGTGGCTAACCCTCCCTACCCTGGGTTATCATGGGTGGCTAACCCTCTCTACCCTGGGTTATCATAGGTGGCTAACCCTCCCTACCCTGGGTTATCATGGGTGGCTAACCCTCCCTACCCTGGGTTATCATGGATGGCTAACCCTCCCTACCCTGGGTTATCATGGGTGGCTAACCCTCCCTACCTTGGGATATCATGGGTGGCTAACCCTCCCTACCCTGGGTTATCATGGGTGGCTAACCCTCCCTACCCTGGGTTATCATGGGTGGCTAACCCTCCCAACCCTGGGTTATCATGGGTGGCTAACCCTCCCTACCCTGGGTTATCATGGGTGGCTAACCCTCCCTACCCTGGGTTATCATGGGTGGCTAACCCTCCCTACCCTGGGTTATCATGGGTGGCTAACCCTTCCTACCCTGGGTTATCATGGGTGGCTAACCCACCCTACCCTGGGTTATCATGGGTGGCTAACCCTCCCTACCCTGGGTTATCATGGATGGCTAACCCTCCCTACCCTGGGTTATCATGGGTGGCTAACCCTCCCTACCCTGGGTTATCATGGGTGGCTAACCCTCCCTACCCTGGGTTATCATGGGTGGCTAACCCTCCCTACCCTGGGTTATCATGGGTGGCTAACCCTCCCACCTTGGGTTATCATGGGTGGCTAACCCTCCCTACCCTGGGTTATCATGGGTGGCTAACCCTCCCTACCCTGGGTTATCATGGGTGGCTAACCCTCCCAACCTGGGTTATCATGGGTGGCTAACCCTCCCTACCCTGGGTTATCATGGGTGGCTAACCCTCCCTACCCTGGGTTATCATGGGTGGCTAACCCTCCCTACCCTGGGTTATCATGGGTGGCTAACCCTCCCTACCCTGGGTTATCATGGGTGGCTAACCCTCCCAACCCTGGGTTATCATGGGTGGCTAACCCTCCCTACCCTGGGTTATCATGGGTGGCTAACCCTCCCTACCCTGGGTTATCATGGGTGGCTAACCCTCCCTACCCTGGGTTATCATGGGTGGCTAACCCTTCCTACCCTGGGTTATCATGGGTGGCTAACCCACCCTACCCTGGGTTATCATGGGTGGCTAACCCTCCCTACCCTGGGTTATCATGGATGGCTAACCCTCCCTACCCTGGGTTATCATGGGTGGCTAACCCTCCCTACCCTGGGTTATCATGGGTGGCTAACCCCTCCCTACCCTGGGTTATCATGGGTGGCTAACCCTCCCTACCCTGGGTTATCATGGGTGTGAACCCTCCTAACCTGGGTTATCAGGTGGTAACCCTCCTACCCTGGGTTATCATGGGTGGCTAACCCTCCCTACCCTGGGTTATCATGGGTGGCTAACCCTTCCTACCCTGGGTTATCATGGGTGGCTAACCCACCCTACCCTGGGTTATAATGGGTGGCTAACCCTCCCTACCCTGGGTTATCATGGGTGGCTAACCCTTCCTACCCTGGGTTATCATGGGTGGCTAACCCACCTTACCCTGGGTTATCATGGGTGGCTAACCCACCCTACCCTGGGTTATCATGGGTGGCTAACCCTCCCTACCCTGGGTTATCATGGGTGGCTAACCCTCCCTACCCTGGGTTATCATGGGTGGCTAACCCACCCTACCCTGGGTTATCATTGGTGGCTAACCCTCCCTACCCTGGGTTATCATGGGTGGCTAACCTTCCCTACCCGGGTTTTCATGGGTGGCTAACCTTCCCTACCCTGGGTTATCATGGGTGGCTAACCTTCCCTACCCTGGGTTATCATGGGTGGCTAACCCACCCTACCCTGGGTTATCATGGGTGGCTAACCCTCCCTACCCTGGGTTATCATGGGTGGCTAACCTTCCCTACCCTGGGTTATCATGGGTGGCTAACCTTCCCTACCCTGGGTTACCATGGGTGGCTAACCCTCCCTACCCTGGGTTATCATGGGTGGCTAACCCACCCTACCCTGGGTTATCATGGGTGGCTAACCCTCCCTACCCTGGGTTATCATGGGTGGCTAACCCTCCCTACCCTGGGTTTATCATGGGTGGCTAACCCTCCTACCCTGGTTATCATGGGTGGCTAACCCTCCCTACCCTGGGTTATCATGGGTGGCTAACCCACCCTACCCTGGGTTATCATGGGTGGCTAACCCTCCCTACCCTGGGTTATCATGGGTGGCTAACCCTCCCTACCCTGGGTTATCATGGGTGGCTAACCCACCCTACCCTGGGTTTATCATGGGTGGCTAAACCCTCCCTACCCTGGGTTATCATGGGTGGCTAACCCTCCCTACCCTGGGTTATCATGGGTGGCTAACCCTCCCTACCCTGGGTTATCATGGGTGGCTAACCCTTCCTACCCTGGGTTATCATGGGTGGCTAACCCTCCCTACCCTGGGTTATCATAGGTGGCTAACCCTCCCTACCCTGGGTTATCATGGGTGGCTAACCCTCCCTACCCTGGGTTATCATGGGTGGCTAACCCTCCCTACCCTGGGTTATCATGGGTGGCTAACCCTTCCTACCCTGGGTTATCATGGGTGGCTAACCTCCCTACCCTGGGTTATCATAGGTGGCTAACCTCCCTACCCTGGGTTATCATGGTGGCTAACCCTCCCTACCTGGGTTATCATGGGTGGCTAACCCTCCCTACCCTGGGTTATCATGGGTGGCTAACCCACCCTACCCTGGGTTATCATGGGTGGCTAACCCTCCCTACCCTGGGTTATCATGGGTGGCTAACCCACCCTACCCTGAGTTATCATGGGTGGCTAACCCTCCCTACCCTGGGTTACCATGGGTGGCTAACCCTCCCTACCCTGGGTTATCATGGGTGGCTAACCCTCCCTACCCTGGGTTATCATAGGTGGCTAACCCTCCCTACCCTGGGTTATCATGGGTGGCTAACCCTCCCTACCCTGTGTTATCATGGGTGGCTAACCCTCCCTACCCTGGGTTATCATGGGTGGCTAACCCTCCCTACCCTGGGTTATCATGGGTGGCTAACCCTTCCTACCCTAGGTTATCATGGGTGGCTAACCCTCCCTACCCTGGGTTATCATAGGTGGCTAACCCTCCCTACCCTGGGTTATCTCACAAGCTCAAATAACTGCCACATGAGAATGTAGGGAGACTGTAGTAAGCGTATTGGCCCACGCTAGGCAGGTCCAAGTCGCACCCGCTCATCTACCCGTCCAAACTATGGAATGCTACCCAAGGTACTTGTCTCAGTGACTACCTGGGAGTTTGTTCCACTCATCTACAACTCTATTGCCAAACCAATACTTTCTCTGTCCTTTCTAAATCAAAATTTGTGAAACTAGAAGCCATTGTTGCGAGTCCTGTATATTTTTCAGTGCATTTATATCCATGTTGTAATATAGAAACAAAAAATTAGAACTTGATTTTGAATATAAATGAAGCCTTACCAAATATATATAAACTGACGTATATCCTGACGACATTTTTTTATTTATATGAAGCCAAAAATCATGTTAGCTTTGTGATCACTAATGTACTGTTGTCCTGGCTTTTATTTTCTGCAAACAAGAATTCCTATATCTTTCTCCCATTCAATTAGGCAAAAACTATGTATGATAATTCTATGTAACTGTATTTGTGTATACCTGAATAAATTTACTTACTTACTTACTTACTAACTACATTATTTAACTTGAAAGTAAGTTATTTTCTTTTCCTAAGATTATAACTTCACATTTGCTTTAAACTGTATCTACCAGTTGTCCCACCACAACCACTTATCCAGGTCATCCTGTAGCTTTCTGCTGTCATTATCTGACAGTTATTTTAAAGATCTTGGCAAATTTGCCCCGGGCCGCGGGGGCGTTGACCCCCGGAACTCTCTCCAGGTCTCCAGGTATTCCCTCATGTGTCGTTTATGTAAATTTTGAACAATGGTCCCAGTACTGGCACACCGCTAGTAATGGCTCCCAATGTTGATTTCTCCACATTTATACACACTGCTAACTAGGTTAATCATACCTCGATCGAAATGATAATTCCTCTTATACTGTGCTGAACCCACAAAGGTCATGACCATAAAGGTCATGACCTTTGTGGGTTTAGCACATACAGTTATTGATTCCATCAATTTTCCGACATCTGACGTAAGGTGATGAGTCTACAATTTGAAGCTAATGACCAATTTCTGCTTTGTAAATAAGTGTGCTAAGTTCTTTACATTCCTTTAGAACTCTTAAATAGACATAATCAGAACCAGTAAGTTCTTCGGTTTCAATATAATCGTCTGGGACCACGTCACTGGTGACTTTGATCTTGTATAATTTTTTCTTGTCTTGACCTATGTAATAATTTCTAGGAATTTTTGTCTTTGTGAAAACAAATGAAATGTGTCAAAAATGGTACACATTTACAAAACGTCATAAAAACGTGAGTTTTAAATATTTCTCAGATGTATTCTATTTAAAAAACTTTACAATTCAATATAAGTACATTTTCTCCTAGTATAATTGGATAAAACTTTTTAAATTGGCAAATTGGCTCCTACACCACCCTATTTGCATACCAATATTCCAAGAGGCACTTATAAGCTTATTATGTTTATTATAGGAACTGTCCAGCCTTGGACAAAAACTTTTAAAAGGATCCACTGCTACGAGTGTCTTTATTTTCATGTTAGAACTGATACAAGGTATAAGTTTTTACATTTGCTCTTTCCTGATATTTCTTTTAGGGGGATTTTAAGGTTTAAGTTGCAAAGGTTGGTGCACACGTCTGGGAGACCATGTATTATTATTATTATAATCAAGGGGGAAGCGCTAAACCCGGAGGATTATACAGCGCCTGGGGGGGGATATGTGGAAGGCATTCAGGCTTAATTCGGGGAACTGGAGCACAGATCCAATTCCCTAAATCAAGAGCCCCTCACCAACATCAAGGAACCTTCCTTGAGGGGGGGAGAGCATGTAACAGAGGGAAATTAAGAATGAATGTAGAAAAGAGCAAGGTACTGAGGGTAACAAAATATGTAAATGATAAATTGAATATCGGACTGGAAGTATGGATAATGGATGTATTTAGGTACTTAAGTGTGGACATGTCAGCAAACAATTTCATGAAAAAAGAGGTGAACCACAGAACAGACAAGGAGAAAAGGGTGGTTTGCGGAAGAACCTGTCGAAAGTTTATCTATGGAGGCAAAAATAGGAATGTACCAAAGTAGTGATACCAGCACTATACATAGGTATGTGGCAGGGATTTTGAATGCTGCAAAGGAGGAAGCTAGACAGTGGAGATGTCGTGTGAGAACAATGTATAGTGAGAAGAGTATCATGCAGAGAATTTGGAGTGTAGACATTTAAAGGCAATGTGGGGTCACCACAGAGGGCTAAGGTGGTTCTAGCATGTAGAAAGAATGGAAAGTATAGGATGAGGGCATATAAACCCAGGGTGGAAGGTGAGGAAGGGGTTGTCCCATGAACAGTTGAAGGGCCGAGGTACAAAAAAAAAAAAAGGGGGGGCTGTTTCATTGGTTTGAGCATCTAGCACGTCTGCGAGTGTTAGAAGTGAATGTAATTCCTGCACTGAAGGAGGGGCGGGGATATTACAGTTGGAGGGTAATCAGAAATGTGATGTCAGCACACTTCTGGCAAGTCAGCATTGTATGATGGTAATTGGGCATTCTTTGGACATTAGGTAAAAATAGTCTCGAAATCAGTGTGAAGTCATTCAGCAATGGGTAGTGGGAAATAAGAGGTTTTGCATTTTTGTGAGTGTATTATGTACAGAGGAAGTGCTAAACCCATGGGGATCATATAGCACCTGGGAAAATGGTGGGCAATCGGGTTCAATCCAAGGAAGGAGAGTAGAAGTTCCTCATTAAAGATCAAGGATGACAAGAAAATTGCATGCACTTTATCAAAAGATGGTAGACTGTCAGTATGAATTGACAGTATCTTAAAAGTGGTGCCAGGTACCCACCTGAAATTTAGAGGTATGTATTTATTATTACATTAAAGTGCTAAACCTGTGCGAGTCATTCATCAATGCATTACTTGCTTAGCCTCCCACACTGAAACAATATTATTATTATTATAATCAAGGGGGAAGCACTAAACCCGTAGGATTATACAGCGCCTATGGGGGGGATGGAAGGCATTCAGGCTTAATTCAGGGAACTGGAGCACAGATCCAATTCCCTAGATCAAGAGCCCCTCACCAGCGTCAAAGAGCCTTCCTTGAGGGGACTGAAACAATAGAAACTTGGTCACGTAATATGTGGAAGGTTATCTACCAACTAATCACTAGTGCACTTAGTTCATACACCGAGGTCCAGAGTTCGAATCTCCGGTATGGCTGGAAAACATTAGGGACGTTTCCATAAGACACCTGCTGTCCATATTCACCCATCAGTGTAAAATAGGTACCTGGGTGTTAGTAGACTGGTGTGGGTCACATCCTGGGACAAAACCTAATTTGCCCAAAATTATAATTATGGGGAGCTCTAAACCCGTAGAATAAAACAGCACGTGGGGGGGGATGGAAGGTATTCAGGCTCAATTCAGGGAACTGGAGTACAGATCCAATTCCTTAGATCAAGAGCCCCTCACAAGCATCAAGGAACCTCCCTTGAGGGGTTTGCCAAAAATGCTCAGCATAAAAAGTGGTTTTCTATATATTTTTATAATCAAATAGAAGCACTAAACCTACAAGGGTCATACAGTGCCAGGCTTTCTATATAGTAGCATGTCACTGATGTCAGCTATGGTCTGTATACCTTGTACATGTACTTGTAGAAATAAAGATGTTATAATTGAAAACAGAATTATAATTATTATAATCATGGATATATTGGGATATATTGGCAGTTTGGAGGGATATGTTGTGTATCTTTATATGTGTATGCTTCTAAACTGTTGTATTCTGAGCACCTCTGCAAAAGCAGTGATAATGTGTGAGTGTGGTGAAAGTGTTGAATGATGATGAAAGTATTTTCTTTCTGGGGATTTTCTTTCTTTTTTTTGGGTCACCCTGCCTCGGTGGGAGACGGCCGACTTGGGGGAAAAAAAAAAAAAAAAATGGAGGAGCACTAAACCCATAGGATTATACAGTGCATGGGGGGTGGTGAGTATTCAGGGTCAATTCAGGGAACTGAAGTACAGATCTAATTCCCTAGATCAAGAGCCCCTCACCTACATCAAGGAACCTTGGGTGGGAGGGCTGTGGTGTATACATTGGGCTGTTTACCTGGAGAGAGTTCCGGGGGTCAACGCCCCCGCGGCCCGGTCTGTGACCAGGCCTCCTGGTGCATCAGAGCCTGATCAACCAGGCTGTTGCTGCTGGCTGCACGCAAACCAACGTACAAGCCACAGCCCGGCTAGTCAGGAACCGACTTTAGGTGCTTGTCCAGTGCCAGCTTGAAGACTGCCAGAGGTCTGTTGGTAATCCCCCTTATGTATGCTGGGAGGCAGTTGAACAGTCTCGGGACCCTGACACTTATTGTATGGTCTCTTAACGTGCTAGTGACACCCCTGCTTTTCATTGGGGGGATGTTGCATCGTCTGCCAAGTCTTTTGCTTTCGTAGTGAGTGATTTTCATGTGCAAGTTCGGTACTAGTCCCTCTAGGATTTTCCAGGTGTATATAATCATGTATCTCTCCCGCCTGCGTTCCAGGGAATACAAGTTTAGGAACCTCAAGCGCCCCCAGTAATTGAGGTGTATGCAGCAGACACGCACAATTTAGTCGATCAGGCCAACAACTGGGAGACCTGGTCTAAAACTGGACTGTAAGGAGAATGGGGAAGTGGTGACTCTGTAAAGACTACAGGTAGCTGTCATCAAGCTTTCATTACATAGATGAAGTGTTTAACCCATAGGGGTCACGTAGTACCTGAGGACTGCAAGGCATTCAGGTCTAAGGTGAGGGATAACTCCAAGTCCTTAGATCAGCAACCCTTCATCAACATTAAATTTAAGAACCCCCATTGAAGGGACAGCCATACCCCTCAAGGAGGGTCTTTGATGCTGGTGAGGGGCTCTTTTTCTAAGGAATAGAGCTTGAGCTTTCCTGGATCAAATCTGTGCCTTCCATTCCCCAAGAACTATATGACCCTTACAGATCTAGCACTTTCCCCATGAATGTAACAATTTCCATCATGCTTTTTTTTATAGAAAATTTAAATTTTCATGTTTAAACAACTAGTCTGTGAAAATAAAACATCTTAAGACATGTGCATTTTAGTTTAAAATTTATTTAGAATTTACATTTTTCTGATTTGCACTGCAGAGTAAGCACAAACTGCCAGGCACAGTGCAACACTGCTCTTACCAATCCTCAACTGTACAAAAATCAATGCATTGCAAGGTGTGTATTAGAAAAAATAGAAGTTCTCCTGAAACTGATGATACACTGAGATCTTTTAGGGCAAGTGTGAGGGGCAAAAAGATGAGAAGGGAAATAGGAATGTGATAGGTCCTTTCAGTCTTGCTTCATTCTCAACTAAATGTACTGAAACAGGTCCACAAGTCTCACAAAAGATTTTTGATATGAATCCATTGATGCTGACTTTAAGATGAATTTGTGGACAACCAACCAAAAGAAGTATAAAACATGTCTAGTCTCAAAAATGATTACATTATTGACTAGGCATTACACTCCATATTCTTTTCAAAACATTCTTTGCATATCAAACTTCATCCTTTATACTTTTTAATACTTCTAGCATCATACAACCAATAAATTAATTTTTAATGAAGGGAACACAAACGGGTATCTCATCTTTCCCCTCAAAATCCCTTTGTTTCGGCCGAGATCCTCTCGAGGTGTAACCAAACAAATTTTCCCTCAGGCATTTTTGCAACTGGCCATCTCAACAACTTAGACATTTGGGTGTTGAAGCAATTTTTAAACATTTTAAAGGAAGGGTTAAATGTGAATAAAAACCAAAAAAAAAAATACTTTCTTAAAACCCCAAAGTCAATTTTTTCCTTTTTACTTTTTTTTTTTTTTGCACAAGTCACACTTTCTAAATAATCTGCCTAATACATAATAAAAATAAACGGCCCCCTATTGATTGGGGTTTTTTAAATTTTGATCAGGACAATTTTTGTTCTAAACTACTAAAAGCAAACTTCATACAGGGGTTTAAAAAAAAATAATTGAAAATTAAAGACAAGCCCTAGAGTTTGCCTACATTTACACTAAAATAATTAGTTTTCTGGGAAAAAAGCTGCTTAGCACATTTAAAAATATTTAGTTCACAATTTGAAAATTAATCTTCAATAACCTTTTTTTTTAATTTTGTAAATGATTTTTAAAAACTTTTCGTAATAACACCCCTCAAGAAAGGTCCCTTGATGCCAGTGATGGTTTTTTACCCAAAGACCGGGAGCTCCTATTTTTCCTTGGATTGACCCTGTTTCCTCCCTTTCCCCCCGGGTCTTGATCCTTATGAGATTGCACCCCCCCCAATTTTTAATGCAAACAAAACTTTTTAATAACTTTAAAAAAAATAGGGAAGTTACATTATAGATTTGTAAATAAATTTGAAAACTTTCACCCACATTTCCCTTTACTTTCATTACACGTTTTTACAAAAAGGTGGCCTAATTTTCTCCATGTGAGTTTTTTTCACAGCACAAAATCCAACCCCACGGGAAGGGTGTATATCAGTTTCAAGAACAGCTGAGGGGGGGGTTTACCCTTCATCAAATGCTAATAATTTCCATAAAACACAAATAAAAGTTACCGGGGCATCAGAGCACCCAACTTGTGCGAAAAGTCGCCCCTACAAATGCACTACCTCCGCGTACCACACAAGGGAAAAACTCTAAATCCATCAGGGAAAAAAGCTCCCGGGTTTCAAACCTGTGGTTTGAGGGAAGGGTTTGGCAACAAAAAATTTTTTGTCAAAATGACTTTATTTAAATTTTAAGCACCCAAAGAGGTGTGGGTGTGTGTGTTTTGTATGTTTTTGTGTGTCTGGTTGTTTTGTGTATGTGTTTGTGTATGGTTTGGTGTGTGGTTTTTTGTGCCTGTGGTGTGTGCCGTGTGTGTGCCGTGTGTGTGCCTGTGTGTGGCCTGTGTGTGTGCCTGTTTGTGTGCCCGTGGTGTGGCCCGTGTGTGTGCCGTGGGTGTGCCTGTGTGTGTTGCCTGTGTGTGTGCCCGTGTGTGTGCCTGTTGGTGCCTTGTGTGGCTTGTGGTTGTGCTTGGTGTGTGTGCTTGTGTGTGTGTGTTGTGTGTGTGGCTTGGTTGTGTGCTTGTGTTTGTGCTTTTGTTGTGTGCTTGTGTGTGTGTGCTTGTGTGTGGTGCTTGTGTTTTTGTGCTTGTTTTTTGTGTGCTTGTGGTGTTGTTGTGTGTTGTGTTTTTGTGTGTGTGCTTGTGTGTGTGTGTTGTGTGTGTGTGTGGTGTGTGTGTGTGTGTGTGTGTGTGTGTGTGTGGTGTGTGTGTGTGTGTGTGTGTGTGTGTGTGGTGTGTCTATACACCAAAACCCTGTGTGGGCAAAATTGTCAAATGAAAAATTCTTTTTTTTTTCAAAATTTATTTTAAAAAGGTAATCTCTTTTGTGACAAGTCCAAAAAAATAACACACCACAAATTTTTTGATGTTTTTATTAAAAATTATAGAGAGGAAAAAAAAAAATTATAATATTTTCAAAAGATGGAAATTTTAAAATACAAAGGGTAAAATTACATATGTATTAAATGAAGAATAAATTTTAAATGAAAGAGAAAAAGACCCCTCACAAGCTGAAAAAAAAGTGGAGATGAATTATGAGGTATGTTTACAGGAAAATAGAGTTTCTCTCCCAGTTTTGTCGTTTGAAATGGCTGTCAAGATAAAAAAAAAGAAAAACTTATTTCTCACACCATGTCCCAAATGTGGGTGTGTTTTGTTGGGTGTGTGGTGGGGGTGTGGGGTGTGTGTGTGTGGTGTGTGTGTGTGTGTGGTTGTGTTTAAAAATATATATATATAATATATATATATAAATTTTATATATATTTTATAATATATATAATATATTATATTATATAATTAAATGAGCACCTCTGCAAAAACAAGGATAAAGTTGAGTGTGGTGAAAGTGTTGAAGGATGAAGTATTTCTTTTGGGGGGTTTTCTTTCTTTTTTTTGGGGCCCCTGCCCCGGTGGGAGCGGCCGACTTGTTGAATAATATAAATTTAAAAAAATAATATATAATAAATAATATTATTATATTAATTATAAATACACTTTTCCGAGGCTATGGGGGCCCACAATTTACACCGAGGTGGACCCCCTCCTATAAAATATTATATATAACCCCACCACCACACACACACATACATCTTATACAAAATATAATAATATATAAAATTTTTATAATATACTCTATTTAACAAAAATTTTTATACATATATGTCAACAGAAACAAAATCGTATGGGTAGGCTGATAATTGCATATTCTTTTTTCCCTGAGAGGTCTTTTGGTTTAATATTCTGTCATACAGTTTACTTTTATCAATCGTCCCCAAATATCTGCGTTTAAAAAACCCGAGAGCTGCACTTTCTGAAAAAAAAAAAAAAAAAAAAAAAAAATTTGGCCCTGAAATTAGAAAAAGCCCCAATACCTGATCAGCAAATTTAAAATAAATTTGAGATAAAAACCCAAAGACATTTATCCATTTCCAGTAAAAAAAAAAAGGGAAACAACCGTCACGTTTTAAGAGTAAGAAAACGTAACATTATCTAGTTGCATTACAAATCTGAGGTTACCTGATGAACCTTTATATGTTCATTAAGTGTACATCTATTTTATCTGCTTGACAAAGAAGGGTGAGTCTAAGTTCTCAGACAGGAATACCAAAAAATGTGCTTGTCAATACAGTCTAAACTTCTAGTTGAAGACTCCTACTTGACATTCATGTAGATTAGATGAAAAGAAAATCCAGCATGTTACAGGATGTGTATATTTCTTCCTTGGAGAATATGTTCTTTAGTTATTACAAGTATACTGAAAATGCTCTTGTAATCCAACTTAAATTATCATTAATACCAAATGGCAAGAAACCAAGGTTTTGTTCATACAGCCGATCAACTGGTCACCTACAGATGGACTTATGCCGAAGTACAATCTCCCTGTAAACTGCGGTTTTGTTGATGATGGTGTGTAAATCTGGAGCTGGACAGTAAGAGGGGGGGGATCATCCCAGGAATAATTACTGAGTACAAGAAGCGAGTATCAGGGCTTAGCATCCTGCTTGCGTGTGTTAAGTAGTGAATGGAGACAAGTGAATTTTAATGGAGGTAAGTGGTTGGAGGGTGGAGCAGGTAACTTTTATGACAGGGATTAAAAGAAGCCAGTTAGCCAGACTTGAGTCGTGAATGGAAAGGGCAGTAGTGTCTACACATAAAAAGAGGAGTGGGTAAGTTTGCAAGCCACATGGGGTAATCTGACTGTGATGTCAGTGCGCATTATAAAAAGGCAGCAAATGATGTGATATTTTTTCTTCTGGTCTCCCTTGTCTTATGTGGAAATGGCCTTTGAGTTACAAACAAATAGCATAATTGCATAAATCTGCTGTGATTAAGCTAGATTATTTTAACACATGTTCAGGATATATATAGTTGTTAGCCTAAAGGAATAAAACAATTTATCATGGCAATGAGATCAGGTTTTCAAAATAACAATCAACGACATTAATCATCGTCATACGTAATTACATGAAAAAACCTTCTTTCCTTTAGAAATGTACTTTGCCAAATTAATTTTAAAGCCATTAAATTAATAAAAAACCAATAATGTGTGATGTACATGTAGGGTTATTGTACATTAATTACTTTATGTAACTAGCTTTGGTGTATGTTTCTTAATTAACAGCACAACAGCATCATACCCCGTTATCATCCGAGGTAGGTAGGTAGAGTAGGTAGGTAGGTAGAGGAGGTCGGTAGAGGTAGTAGTGTAGGTAGTGGTATGGTAGGTAGGTAGAGGTAGGTAGGTAGGTAGAGGTTAGGTAGGTAGGTAGAGGTAGGTAGGTAGGTAGGTAGAGGTAGGTAGGTAGGTAGAGGTAGTAGGTAGGTAGGCAGGTAGGTAGGTAGGTAGGTGGTAGGTAGGTAGTGCAGGTAGGTAGGAATAGAGGGTTGGTTAGGTAGGGTAGGTTGGTCGAGGTAGGTAGGTGGTGGTAGGCAGGTAGGTAGGTAGGTAGAGGTAGGTAGGTAGAGGTAGGTAGGTTGAGGTAGGTAGTAGAGGTAGTAGGTAGGTTAAGAGGTAGGTAGGTAGAGGTAGTAGGTAGAGGTAGGTAGGTAGAGGTAGGTGGAGGTAGGTGGTAGAGGTAGGTAGGTAAGTGGTAGGTTGGTAGAGGTAGGTAGGTAGGAAGAGGTCGGTAGGTAGGTAGAAGAGGTCAGGTAGGTAGGTAGGAGAGGTTATGTAGGTAGGTATGTAGGTAGGTTAGGTAGGTAGGTAGGTAGGTAGAGGTAGGTAGGTAGAGGAGGTAGGTTAGAGAGGTAGGTAGGTAGGTAGAGGTAGGTAGTTAGGTAGAGGTAGGTGAGGTAGGTAGGTAGGTAGGGGTAGGTAGGTAGGTAGGTAGGGTAGAGGTAGGTAGGTTAGGTAGAGGTGGTGGAGGTAGAGGTAGGTAGGTAGGAGAGGGTAGGTAGAGGTAGGGTAGGTAGGGGGGGTGTAGGTAGAGGTAGGTAGGTAGGTAGGTAGAGGTAGGTAGGTAGGTAGAGGTAGGTAGGTAGGTTGAGGTAGGGTTGGTAGTAGAGGTAGTAGGTAGGTAGAGGTAGGTAGGTAGGTAGGGGTAGGTAGGTTAGAGGTAGGTAGGTAGAGGTATGTAGGTTGAGGTAGGGTAGGTAGAGGTAGGTAGGTTGGTAGGTAGGTAGGTTAGGTAGGTAGAGGTAGGTAGGTCGAGGTAGGTAGGTAGAGGTAGGTAGGTAGGGTGTTAGGTAGGTAGTGGTAGGTAGGTAGGTGTAAGGTAGGTAGAGGTAGGTAGGATAGTAGGTAGGTAGGTAGAGGTAGGTAGGTAGAGGTTGGAGGGAGGGTAGGTAGGTTAGAGGTAGGTAGGTAGAGTGTAGGTAGGTAGAGGTAGGTAGTAGAGGTAGGTGGTAGTAGTGGTAGGTAGGTAGAGGTAGGTAGAGGTATGGGAGCGTAGGTTAGAGGTAGGTAGGTAGGTAGAGGAGGTAGGTAGGTGGTAGGTTTGTAGAGGTAGGTAGAGGTAGGTAGTGGTAGGTAGTGGTAGGTAGGTAGGTAGAGGTAGGTAGGTAGGTAGAGGTAGGTAGGTAGAGTAGAGGTAGGTAGGTTGGTAGGTAGGTAGAGGTAGGTAGAGGTAGGTAGGTAGGTACGGTAGAGTTTAGGTAGGTAGGTAGGTTAGAGGTAGGTGGTAGGTAGGTAGGTAGGTAGAGTAGGTTAGGTAGAGGTATGGTAGGTAGAGGTAGAATAGGTAGAGGTAGGTAGGTAGGTAGAAGGTAGGTAGGTAGAGGTAGGTAGGTAGGGAGAGGTAGGTAGGTAGAGGTAGGTAGGTAGAGGTAGGTTGGTAGGTAGGTAGGTAGGTAGTAGGTAGGTAGGTAGGTAGGTAGTAGGTAGAGGTAGGTAGGTAGGTAGAGGTAGGTAGGTAGGTAGAGGTGGTAGAGGTACGTAGAGGGTAGGTAGAGGTAGGTAGAGGGAGGTAGGTGGTAGGAGGTAGGTAGGTAGGTAGGTAGGTAGAGTAGGTAGGTAGAGTAGAGGTAGGTAGGTAGGTAGTGGTAGGTATGTAGGAGAGGTAGGATATGTAGGTAGAGGTAGGTATGTAGGTAGAGGTAGGTATGTAGGTAGAGGTAGGTATGATAGGTAGAGGTAGGTAGGTATGTAGGTAGAGGTAGTTAAGTATGTAGAAGACAGCCTGAATACTGTTGCTGCACAGACAGCCCATGCTGTCTGCAGCTTAGTTCATATTTTCGCGCCACTCAGGTGCTTGCCTCTATTAGGCCTTGCCACTTCCTAGTATTCCCAGACATGCCTCCGCCTCACTCTCACAGCGGCCTAGCAGCTAAGACACAAAGGGTCGCTCTCGTGGGCATGGCCCTCGGGCATTGGGCACAACACAAGCTGTGTACCCACTACGACTTAACAATAAAGTAAGAAGCCTCCGAAGACGTATCATTAACACCCGATACCAGAATACAAAAATATCTTATTCGTTTTATTTGGTGGAAAGCGGTGGGATCAGCAGTTGTTTGCCCGTGAGAGAGGAGGAGAGTATGAAGTCATCTATCAACTTCACCCTTACACCAAAAAAGCTCCGGTCTCTCAACAAGTTATCTGATGTCGTGTCTGCACGTTTTTGAGCATCCAGACACAGGTACAAGCAGTTCAGGTCCGAAATTTGCCGAAATTCTCCGAGAATTGTAAGTGGCGTCACAGTGACCCCACGCCTACAGTGACTCCACGCTACAGTGCCTCCCCGCTACAGTGTCCCACGCTGTTTCTCAAGTCACCTGTGTTCAGCGTTCTCTTTATGTTGCTGTTGTTGGTTCAGCTCAGCACAGGCTGTTTCAGCAAGCAGAGGTGAGTTTTGTGGTGATTTCTGCGTCCAGTGTGAGCTTTTCCACGTGTTTGTGGGAGGAGGAGAATTGGCAGCATGCTCCCCTGCCATACATCCCACGCTGACCTGCTCTCACCAGTCTGCCTACACCACTCCCACTGCCCACTCCCTTGCTGTGTGTTCTGCTGTATTTCGTGTGATTCTATTTGCGAGCTGTTGTTTCGAGTGCCCGAGGCCACTCTGAAGGCCACGTTAGATCAGCAAAAAAAAAAGCCACCGTAGATCACGAAGCCATGTGGATCACGACGCAACGTTGGGCATGGGCGATGTCACGTAGACCTAGAGCTATGGGGAGGTACCAGATGTCCAGGCCACATGCTGTGGGCTGCTGCCCGCATCACATGACGTCACCACGATGCTGCCCCGACGTCATGACGTCACGATGTCTGCTGACATTCACTTCGAGATGTCTGCTGGAAGTCACCTCACGATGTCTGCCTGACGTCACCTCGAGATGTCTGTGACGTCACCTCGAGATGGTCTGCTGTCGTCATCACGCCTGACATCACATGATTGTCACATGAGTGTTTCTAGGATTTTTTCCGTATTGTGAAGAAGAGGGGGGGGGGGGGGGGGGGGGGGGGGGGGCTGAGAGAAAATATATGTCGTGTGTAATTATTTCCTCTCAGTCATTGTTCTCACATTTGTAGTATGTCTTAGTCAGTTTTATGACAGAAAAGTTTCATTTGCTAGTTTTAGCCATGTTGTACCGCTGTGTGTGTGTAAAGTTGCCGTGTCCAGTGAGGTCGAGCCAGACCTGAGTCAGAGCACCACTGTTGCTAAGTCACCGTGTGACCCGTACATTGACAGGCGTTTACTCAGCCCTGAGCCCGAGCCCTCTTGTACCAGAAAGCTTTTATGTCGTAGCTCGTGATGTTCTGCAGAATCGTCCTGCTACGATCCCTATCGAGATGTGTTTCACTTCACCTCCAGACCTCGAGTGCAGTTATATGTAGAGAAACAAGTCTGGTCGTTAGGCTTAACCCCTGCTATATACTCCAACTGTGAGAGATGATACTCGTTCAAGCCGCAGGCAGGCCTGTCGGCAAGGCACTGTGTTCAGTCCTCGTTTGTCACAGCTTCAGGGCTGAGCAGCCTGCACAAGGATGATTGTCACTTTGACTGGTAGACTCTCTCACTGCAGTTGGTGTATGATGTTACGACTCCCAGATGTTTCGCTCCCAGACGTCTCGGCCTTGGCTCGCTCCACAACTCACTCCACGCTCACGGCAGTGACAGCCCAAGCGGGACAGTACCAGTCGAGAAGTGTCCTCCGAGTCGCTTGCCAGAAGTCTCTGCACAGTTGCTGAGGTTTTGTCGACGGCTCACTCGAGGCACCAGCATGTTTTGCCCCAGGTTGATGAAACTGCTGCCGACTCCTATTTGATGTCTGATTCACTGTTTTCCAGAGGAGACCGTAACCTGTTAGTCACAAGCTCAGCCGCGGGCAGCGATGTCTCCTGTGTTGCAGTATCTGTCAAGACGCAGGAAGGCGCGTGCAGTGTGCTCTTCGACGCTCATTGCCTATGAACACGATGTTTAGAACACCCCACATGTTTTTTCTTCCCTCCTTGTAGGAAGTTTTTTTTTTTTCCATGTCCATATGTGATATTTATGTGTTATTTTGTGTTCTGTGCCTCTGTTCCTACGAGATGAGAGACCGAGTTTCTTTTCCCACCAGTATTGTCGTGTCGGGACGACAGCCGCTGTAGGTAGCCGAGCGTATGTTAGACATGCCTGTACTGTCGCACCGACAGCCCATGCTTGTGTGCCAGCTTAGTTAACATATTTCGCGGCATTTTAAGGGCTGCCCTATGTAGGCTCGCCCACGTCAGTGGGAGCTGAGCCCAACGGCCCTCATCTTAGGCCGACCGACTTGACTGACACAAGTGCTCCCTCTCCACAGATGGCTTGCGGTCACTCCTCACATGCCCGTTGTGTACTCCTATTCAATATAAGCCTAACTAGTCTCGGCCGTTCATTGCTACTTAGCTAACCTCTCGGCACTAAAACCGCTGTTCAGCAGTAAGACAGCAATAACCAGGTAAGAGGTAGATAGGTTAGGTAGAGGTAGGAAGTTTTAGTGGTAGGTAGATAGGTAGAGGTAGGTAGATAGGTAGAGTAGAGGTAGGTTGGTAGGTGTAGGTAGGTAGGTAGAGGTAGGTTGGTAGAGGTAGGTAGGTAGGTGGGAGGTAGGTAGGTAGAGGTGGTAGGTAAGAGGGAGGTAGGTAGAGGCTAGGTAGGTAGGTAGGTTGAGGTAGGTAGTAGAGGTAGGTAGGGTAGTTTGGGTAGGTAGGTGGCGAGGTAGGTAGGTAGGTAGAGGTTAGGTAGGCAGGTAGAGGTAGGGAGGCAGGTAGGTAGGTCAAGGTAGAGGAGTAGAGGTAGGTCGGAAGAATGGTAGGTAGGTAGAGGTAGGTAGGTAGAGGTCGGTGGTTAGAGGATGGTTAGGTAGAGGTAGGTAGAGGTAGGTAGGAGGTAGGTCGTGAGATAGGGAGGTAGGTAGGTAGAGGTAGGTGGCAGGTAGAGTTAGGTAGGTAGGTTAGAGTAGGTAGGTGAGGGTAGGTAGGTAGGTAGAGGTAGGTAGGTAGTGCGTAGTAGGTAGGTAGAGGTAGGTAGGTAGAGGTAGGTAGGTAGGTAGAGGAGGTAGGTAGAGGTAGGAGAGTAGAGGTAGGGTAGGTAGGTAGGTAGAGGTAGGTAGGTAGGTAGGTAGGTAGAGGTGGTAGGTAGAGGTAGGTAGGTGGTAGGTAGAGGTAGGTAGGTAGAAGTCGGTAGGTATGGGTAGGTAGAGGTAAGGTATGGTATAGAGGTAGGTAGGTAGAGGTGGTAGGTTAGGGTGAGGTAGGTAGGTAGGTAGGGTTAGGTAGGTAGGTAGTGGTAGGGTAGGAGGTTGGTAGGTAGTTTGAGGTAGGTAGGTAGGTAGAGTTTAGAGGTAGGTAGGTAGAGGTAGGAGGTAGAGGTAGGTAGGTAGGGTAGGGTAGAGGTAGTTAGAGGTAGGTAGGTAGGTAGAGGTAAGGTAGGTAGGTAGAGGTAGGTAGGTAGAAGGGTATGTAGGTTGGTAGAGGTAGGTTGGTAGGAGGTTAGAGGTAGGTTGTAGGGGTAGGTAGGTTTGAGGTAGGAGTTTGGTAGGTAGAGGTAGGTGTAGAGGTAGGTAGTGGTAGGTAGGTAGGTAGAGGTAGGTAGGTACAAGGTAGAGGTAGGTAGGGTAGGTAGGTAGGTGGTAGGTAGAGGTAGGTAGGTAGGTAGAGGTAGGTTAGGTAGGGAGTAGAGGTAGTAGGTAGGTAGGTAGAGGTAGGTAGGTAGGTAGGGAGGTAGGTATGAGGTAGTGTAGGAGAGGTACGTAGGTACGGTAGAGGTAGGTAGGTAGAAGGTACGTAGGTGGTAGAGGTACGTAGGTAGGTAGTGGTACGTAGGTAGGGTAGAGGTAGGTAGGTAGGTAGAGGTAGGTAGGTAGGTAGGTAGGTAGGTATGAGTAGGTAGGGTGGTGAGGTGATGTAGGTAGGTAAGAGATAGGTAGGTAGAAGGTAGGTAGTAGGTAGGTAGGTAGGTAGGTAGGTAGGTAGAGGTAGGTAGGTAGAGGGTTGGTAGGTAGGTAGGTAGAGGTAGGTAGGTAGGTAGGTAGTTAGGTAGAGGTGTAGGTAGGTAGAGGTAGGTAGGTTAGGTAGTTGAGGTTAGGTAGGTAGGTAGACGCGTAGGTAGGTAGGTAGATAGGTAGGTAGGTAGGTATGTAGAGGTAGGTAGAGGTAGTGTAGGTAGGTAGAGGTAGGTAGTAGGTAGAGGTAGTAGGTGAGGTAGAGGTAGGTAGGGATGGGGTTGAGGTAGGTAGGGAGGTAGAGTAGGTTAGGGTGGTCGAGGTAGTTAGGGAGGTAGATGTGGTGTGTGTCTTCACGGTTGCTACTGGGCCCTCTCTCTCCCCGTCATGAGCGGGAGAGAGGGGTATTATGGTTCCGGCCTCCACTACGGTCATTTTGTCTAGGCTAGTTCCAACTGCCTGACAACTCTGTAGACTGAAGAATACTTCCCTAATATCTCTTGACTCATTTGTCTTCAACTTCCATTTTGGGTCTTCTTGTTTCTGTGTCCCCTCCCTGGAACTTTTCCTGTCTTTGTTGTCCACTGGTCTGTTCCACGCAGATTTTATATGTCGTTTCATGTCTCATGACCCTCCTGTCCTCCAGTGTCGTCAGGCCGACTTCCTTATCTATCTTCATAGGACCATTCCCCTTAGCTCTGGAACTAACCTTGTTGCAAACCTTTGTACTTTCTGTGTGTGGGTGTGTGTGTGTGTGTGTTGTGTGTGTTGTGTGTGTGTGTGTGTGTGTGGTGTACTTGTGTGTGGTGTACTTGTGTGTGTGTACTTGTTGTGTGTGTACTTGAGTGTGTATACTTGTGTGTGTTGTACTTGTGTGTGTGTACTTGTGTGTGTGTGTGTGTGTGTGTTACTTGTGTGTGTGTGTGTGTACTTGTGTGTGTGTACTTTGTGTGTGTGTGTGTGTGTGTACTTGTGTATGTGTGTGTGTGTACTTGTGTGTGTGGTGTACTTGTGTGTGTGTGTATCACCTAGTTGAGGTTGCAGGGGGTCAAGTCCAAGCTCCTGGCCCCGCCTCTTCACTGGGGTCGCTACTAGGTCACTCCCTGAAACCATGAGCGTTATCAGTACCTTGCTTAAAGGTATGTATGGATCCTGCTCCATACATACTTCCCAAACTATACCACTTCCTGACTACTCTGTGGCTGAAGAGAAATATTCCCCCTAACATTCTTTGTTTCATCTGTGGTCTTAGCTGTCCAACTGTGTCCCCGTGTTGCTGTGTCCAGTCTCTGTACATCCTGTTCTTTGTCCAACCTTGTCAATTCCTCTCAGTATTGTAAGTCGTTATCAATGTCCCCCTATCTCTCCTGCCTCAGTGTCGTTCAGGTTGAATTTCCATTAACCTCTCATCATAGACATACCTCTTAACTCGGAATAGTCTTGTTGCAAACCTTGCACTTTCTCTAAGTTTTCCATTACTTGCTTGGCTAGGTGTGGGGTTCCAAACTGGTGCCGCAATACTCCAATATGGAGGCCTAATGTACCACAGTGTACAGGGTCCCTGAACGATTTCCTTATTAAGATGTCGGAATGCTGTTCTGGGTTTGCTAGGCGCCATTATGCTGCAGCAGTTATTTGGTTGATGTGGCTTCAGGAGATGTGCCTGGTGTTTTTTCTCACCCAAGATCTTTTTCTTGAGTGATGTTTGTAGGTCTCTGGCCCCTAGGGGACTTGTACTCCGTCTGCGGGTCTTCTTTGCCCTTCCCCAATCCTCATGGACTTGCATTTGGTTGGATGGGATCAGGAGCCAGTTGCTGGAACCAGGTCTGCACCTATCCAGATCCCTTTGTAGTTTTGCCGGTTATCGATCGACTGAACTCTTCTCTCAACTTCCGTCATCTGCAACAGGGACACCTCCGGTGTTTATTCCTTCCGTCATGTCGTTCACAAATACCAGGTAACAGTACTGGTCTAGGACTGACCCCTGTGTGACCCCGCTGTCACTGGTGCCCACTCTGACACCTCTCCATGTTCCATTACTCGCTGCTGCCTTCCTGACAAGTATTCCCTGATCCATTGCAGTGCCTTCCCTGTTATGCCCGGCTTGGTCCTCCAGTTTTTGCACTAATCTCTTGGTTGTACTGCTGCCAAATGCCTTCTTGCAGTCCAGAAAATTGCAATCCACCCACCCCTCTCTCTCTTGTCTTACTGCTGTCTCAATGTCATAGAACTCCAGGTGGTTTGTGACAAGATTTCCTGTCCTGAATCATGTTGTTTGCTGGTGATGAAGATCATTCCTTTCTGGGTTGTTCCACCATTCTTCTCCTACAATTCTGTTCCATGATTTTGCATGCTCTACATGTCAAGTTACACTGGTTGTAGATTTTAGTGCTTCATGTCTGTCTCTCTTTTTTAAGATTGGGGCCACATTTGCTTCCTTCCCATGCCTCAGGCAATCTCCCTGTTTCAATAGATGCATTGTATAATTGTTGTTAGGGGTACACATAGCGCCTCTGCTCCCTCTCTCAGGACCCATGGAGAGATGTTATCTGGCCATTGCCTTTGAGGTATCTAGCTCACTCAGAAGCCTCTTCACCGTCTTCCTCGGTTGTGTGTACTATGTTCAGCCATGGTGGTGTACCCACCTCTCCGTCTTTCTGGTGCCCCTTCTGTCTTCCTCTGTGGAAACACTTCTTTGAATCTCTTGGGTTGTGTTCCTCACATACTTCACGGGTCATTTCTTGTTGTCTCTCCTTCCTTTCCTTCCTTAGCTGATTACCTGGTCCTTAACGGTTGGTTTTCTTCTCTGATGTGGCTGTAAAACAGCTTCGGGTCAGATTTGGCTTTGTGCTTGTCGATTTTATATGCGTTGGCCTCCCTTCTTAATCTGTGCATATTCGTTTCTGGCTCTTCGACTGCTTCCTTATTCTCCTGGAGTCCTTTGCCTTCTATATTTCTTCCATTCCTAGCACACTGGTTTTTGCCTCCTGCAATCTTTGGGTGAACATGGGCTCATCCTGGCTTTTCATTATTCCTGTTACCCTGGGTACATAACCTCTCCTCCAGCCTCTTGCACATTGGTTGCTAAATATTCCATCATTCATTAACTGGCTTCACTGCCCAGTTCTCTGTCCCACTGAAACCATTCAGGAAGTTCCTTCATTCCTGTGTAGTCCCCTTTCCTGTAGTTTGGTTTCATTTGTCCATGCCTTCCTGCTTCCCCCTCCACTTGTAGCTCTATGTGTATTCGAAGCTCAAAACCACTATGATCGCTGGCCCCAAGGCGTTCTGTCATATGTGATGTCCTCATTATCTGCACAACTCAAGGTGAATACTAAGTCCAGTCTTACTTGGTTCATCCTCTCCTCTCTCTCTTTGTAGTGTCCCTTACGTGTTGGACTGAAGTTTTCCAGTACCACCTCCATCATATTAGCCCTCCATTGTATCTTGGCCCCCATGTGGTCCAAGTTCTCCCATTCGATTTCCTTGTGGTTAAGTCGCCCATGATCAGAGCTTTGCCCTGCATGCATGAGCTCTTCTGGCCACTGCATGCCAGTGTGTCAAACCATCGCTCTATTGCTCTCATCATACTCTTGCCTTGGCCTCCTGCTGTTCTGTGGTGGGTTATTCATTACTGCAATTATCACCTTGGGACCACCAGAGTGAAGCGTTCCCGCCTATGTAATCACTTTCTTCTCCGCTGTCTCCTTCTCCAGCCTCTCAAAATTTCCACTCGTGTTTTGATCAGCAATGCCACTCCTCCACCCCCCCCCCCTGTTCCTTCTGTCTTTTTCAGGATCTGGTATCCCGCTGGAGAGATGGCATCTGGTTATCATACCTGTAAGCTGGTTTTCTGTGATCGCTATGATGTTTGGTGATGCCTCTGACTCCTTTGTGCCAACTCCTCCCTCTTGTGTGTTATTTCCATCTGCATTTGTGTTACCCATACCTTCTGTTTCCTTTCCAACACTGTGGTTTGGGGGGCCTGTGGGGGGTGGGGAGATGGTAGCTTACTGTGGGATTCTATGGTTGGGGGTTGGGTGGAAGCGGTGGGTATGGATTTTTTGTGTTGGATGGTGTGATTTGGTTGTGGGGTTCATGAGGATAGTTGGTGTGTGTGCTTGCCCTTTGCTGCTCTGTTTGCTCTGACTGACCTCTGCTGGGGGATGCCTTTCTTGTCTCCCTTTCCTAGCTCCTTCGCTTTGTTGGTCCTCTCCCTCAGCTGCTTTCTCTCTGTTTGGTTCTGTCTCTGTTAGGAAACACCTTCTTGTACTCTTACTAACTTTTTTCAACCGTGGTTTCTCATTGGAGGATCCTGTTCCGCACTATTTCTGTCCTGAGAATCAGCTGATCGGTTCGGTTTCTCCGTCAAGTACCCCCCTATTCTCTTGAAAATTTTCAATATCATCTTGCTTCTCCCCCTATTTCCGTGATGATTTTCTCAATCTCCTTCTTTCTCCTGCGGCTTTCAGTGTGTGTCCTTTCCCCTCTCTCTCCGAAGCCCATTGATTAATCACTGATTTTGCCCTTTCCTCCTCCCATTGCCTCTTCCTATGTGACTCTGCCTCCAGTCTGTGTTGTGGTCATTTTCTCCCTTGATTTTTCCAGTGGCTTTGATAGCATGGTTGTGCCCAGCATTCGACTATCTCCCTCTCCATCTGCACCCTCTGCTTTCCCCTTCCACTCACTGTCCCTTCTTTGCAGGCTGATATGACCTTAGCATAATTCATATATCTTCCTTCCTGGTTCAGCCTCTCATCATCGTATGGCTATTGTGTCTTCTCTGGTATGTCATACCCCTAGAGACTTGCTTAGCATGTTTACCTCAAATTCTTGGACCTTACCCTGGCTACTGCAGTTATCGAACATGTGCCTCCACATTTCTTCGTCTCCTTCTCAAACCTCTTTTCCCATTTCACAGAGAGCTCTTTCTCCATTTTTTCAGAAAGCTCTCCAAATTTCTCTCCCTTTCTTGCTCTATCCTTTTCCACTGTTCCTCAATCCCATTCCTCCTTACAGTACCTTGTCATCTGATCCCTGATTCCTGCGGTCCAATCCATTTTTTTTTAATGAAGAGAGCGAGAAAGATAAAAAGAAAAAGGGGGAGAGGGAGAGGATAGAGAGGATTAGAGAGAAGGGGAGAGCCTAGAAGGAGGGGAGAAACGGAAAAAAGAAGGGAAGAAAAAGGTGGATGAAAGTGAGAGAGGGGAAAAAGTAAAAGAGAGGAGTGGGGGAGTGACAGGGGAAGAGAGAGAGAAGCGAAAAGAAGAGGAAGAGGAGAGAGGTAAGAGAGAGAGGAGAGAGGGACGAGAGGGAGAGGGGAGGGAGGGAGAGGAAGAGGAGAGAGAGTGAGGAAGAGAGAGAAAGAGAGAGAGGAAGAGTGAGAGAAGAGATGAGGAGGAAGGAGAGAGGAAGAGAGAGAGGATTGAGAGAAAGGGGAGAGAGAGAGAGAGATAGAGAGAGTGTGATGAGTGGTCAGCAGAAGAGAGACATAGGAGAGGGAGAGGGATGGGGGGGGGGAATGAAGGGTTCTAGGGTCATTCACAGGAGGTGTAAATCCTGGTATGTAGGGTGTGTGGTGTGTGTGTTGGGTGTGTGTGGTGTGTGTGTGTGTGTGAGTGCGCGATATGTGTGTGTGTGCATATGTGTGTGTGTGCATATGTGTGTGTGTGATGGGTGTGTTGCATGTGTTGTGTGTGCATGTGTGTGTGCTTGTGTGTGTGCATGTGTGTGTGTGTGATGTGTGTGTGTGTGGGTGTGTGTGTGCATGTGTGTGTGTTGTGTGTGTGCATGTGATGTGTGTGTGTGTGTGTGTGCATGTGTGTGTGTGGTGTGCATGTGTGTGTGTGTGTGTGCTGTGTGTGTTGTGCCGTGTGTGCATGTGTGGGTGTGTGTGTGTGTGCATGTATTGTGTGTGTGTGTGCATGTGTAGTGTGTGTGCATGTGTGTGTGTGCTGTGTGTGTGTGTGTGTGCAATGTGTGTGTGTGTGTGCATGGTGTGTGTGTGTGCATGTGTGTGTGTGCATGTGTGTGCGTTTTGTGTGTGTGTGTGATGTGTGTGTGTGTGTGTGTGTGTGTGTGTGTGGTATGTGTGGTGTGTGTGTTGTGTATGTTTCTGTGTGCGCGCACGCGCGCATACAGCTTATTCAAGTGCCTAACAACAGTACTGTTCTCACCAGGTGTGCGTGATATGGTTTATGTAAACAGTTCCTTAATTTCCCACGTATGTACTACATATATGTATTGTATATGTACCCGATCTCTTGGTTCCCACTGTAGTCTTACACGTTTAAAATTACGTTCAAAAATAAATACACTAGGCTTCGCCAATATGCCGCTACCTCTAAATTCTATTAAATGCCAGTAAATGCTGCTTATTCTAACTCTGATAGCTCGAGGAGAGTGACCCCCAATTCCAGCTAGAGACAGGTACTATTGACCCCATGCAACTCAAACTAGGTGAATATTACTTGCGGCTGGCAGTGGAGTAACGTTGCTGGTCTGTCCTGTGTCCCAGAAGTTGATGTTTGATGCTTCTCGGTAATTTTTCCACTAACTTCCTGTATGCACTATATTCTCTAGCTCTTCTAATTTTTTCACTTACTCACTGTATTTACTGACACATCTATACATATCTCTTATCTCCCTGGTCTTGAGTCGCACTTTTTCTTCAAAATAGCCCACTGCGTTATTATGGCAACACTATTTAGGCCTGACACAACCGTTCACCCTTCCAACGGCCTCCACTAAACACTCAGCAACTATTTCCTTTGTTTTCTTTTCTGTGATCACTTATATTTCCTTTTTTCGGGTCTTAAGTGATTATATGCACTCTCATGCATGCACACGCCTATATCCCACACTCTATTCCTTATGGCACAGTCAGAAATTATCACCAAAACACGAGCTCAAACCGCGTGACTCCTCCACGAGTGTGTGTGTGTGTGTGTACTTGTGTGTGTGTATGTACTTGTGTGTGTGTATGTACTTGTGTGTGTGTATGTACTTGTGTGCATGTATGTACTTGTGTGCATGTATGTACTTGTGTGTGTGTATGTACTTGTGTGTGTGTATGTACTTGTGTGTGTGTATGTACTTGTGTTTGTGTATGTACTTGTGTGTGTGTATGTACTTGTGTGTGTGTATGTACTTGTGTGTGTGTACTTGTGTGTACTTGTGTGCGTGTGTGTACTTGTGTGCGTGTGTGTACTTGTGTGTGTGTACACGTGTGTGTGTGTGTATGTGTGTGTGTGTGTGTGTGTGTGTGTTGTGTGTGTGTGTGTGTGTGTGTGCTCACCTAGTTGTGGTTGCAGGGGTCGAGTCATAGCTCCTGGCCCCACCTCTTCACTGGTCGTATGTGTGTGTATGTATGTACTTGTGTGTGCGTGTTCACATGCACACACACTTCTTTACTTGTGTGTGTGTATGCTTGTGTACTTTGTGTGTGTGTGCACTTGTGTGTGTGTGTGTGTGTGTGTGTGTGTGTGTATGCATGCTTGTCTGCACTTGTGTGTGTATACATATATGTATGTGTATATGCATGTGTATACACACCGCCCATGGAACAGCCCCCTAAACAGTTCATAGTACTCCCATGTGGCGATGTTGCCACGAATACTCGCCGGGCACTTGCTATGAGTAACATCAACGTTTCCACCATAAACACATCATCTATCAAAGACCTCACTACGAAACGCAGCCCCACACCTCTAACTTCTACAGCAGGCGTCTACACTATCCCCTGTGGGTTCTGTCCCAAGAAATATGTAGGCGAGACAGGCAGAGATCTTGCAGTCCGCCTGAATGAGCATCGAAATGCCTCTAACAGACGATGTACGGTACGCCTGTGTCCTCCACAGAGACTCCACGGGGCATTTGATGAACTGGAATGAGGCACAACTCATTCTCACCGAACCAGACCTCAGACGCCGACTGTGCCTAGAAGCCTCACTAATCGCCGTCACCGACACTATAGAACGCAACACTGGAAACTACAAAATTTTGAAAACATTGGCATACATGATACTTAAGCAGCACCAACCCAACAACACAGGAGTCACATGATTTCATCGTCTACCCGTCCTCATCATAGGTAGAGGTTGTTCTGATAAAGACCTGCCTCGCATGAGCCAGTAGGCCTTCTACAGTGTTCCTCCATTCTTATGTTCTTATGACATTCCTCAGGTCACGTGCGTCACATCTCACTCTCCGCCTATATATATAATGTCTTTCTACCTCTGTATGTTAGAAGTGATCAAGGTCCCAGGACCGAAACGTTTTCTAATAAATATGTTATAGTGTTTGCTTACGTGTCTTTCTAAACCAACTTGTCAGTATTTATTACCAAGGTTTATACCATACACATATGTGTATGTGTGTGTGTATACGCATGTGTGTGTGTATATGTTTGTGTGTGTATATGTATGTGTGTATATGTATGTGTGTATATGTATGTGTGTATATGTATGTGTGTATATGTATGTGTGTATATGTATGTGTGTATATGTATGTGTGTATATGTATGTGTGTGTATGTATGTATGCATGTGTGTGTGTATATGTATGTGTGTATATGTATGTGTGTATATGTATGTGTGTATATGTATGTGTGTATATGTATGTGTATACATGTGTGTGTATGTGTGCACGTGCACATGGGACAAAACTTGAGGAGGAGGCAGGAAACTAAAGACACAGATGAGTCACAAGGGATATCAGAAAGCAGCATTTCTTCAGTCTCAGGGTGGTCAGCAAGTGGAATGACCTCAATGAAAAAGTGGTGGAGGCAGACTCAGTACATAGTTTTAAGAAAAGGTATAATAGGGCTCATGAGGCTAGGAGTTAATCTGGCAAGTGGCATGGCCAGGGGCTAAGACCTTGCATCCACGTAAGGATTTGAGTACTCACCTAAAATCAGGTCCCCATTCACTTATATCTAATATGCACACACATCCCTGCTGCAAACTGAGGCCTCTTCCACTTACAACCTTTCACACTTTCCCTCCAACCCTTCCTTGGTTAACTCCTACCACTCCTTACCAGCCTGGGTTTATACACCCTCTTGGGCGAGTCTCTCTCGTAACAGTATGGTTACAAGAGATATTCAGAGGGTAGACGAAAGGTTGTTCAGATGGTTTGAGCATTTAGAGGATGGAGCACCAGAAGATGACCAAGAGGGTGTATGTCCAAGTTATGGTACATTATATGTAATTCTATGAACTACAGTATCAGCTTCCAACAATATCTGACACCTAGACGGATAATAAAAAAAAACGTGCAAAACACAAGGTGGTTACAAAAATTTTGAGATCATCCAGTCTCATTGAAAATCAGGTTTACCCTTTTCCCCCAAAGGGACTGGATATTGATGAGATACTGTATTTAACTCTCCCCCCCCAAATAAAAATGCCCTTAAGTGTTGCATGACCCCTACAGATATTCTGCTAATCAATGTAATAATAATAATGCAGTGACCTAACCCAAAATCATTAGTTTTCCTACATACCTCGTGGATTTGAGAATTCCACAAAAATCTTGACGAGAACTTCTGCATCATCTTCATCAGATTGTTTTTCTTGATATATGATTACATGTCTCACAACACCAAATCGACCACACTCTTCCGTAATTTCATCTTGGAGAAGTTCATCTACATCTTCATTTCCTACCATATTACGCAGGATCACCACCGTTGACTGCAAGGAAAAATTGTTGTGTATAAAGTTCATAGGAACTTTATGGATGCCATAAAATGGCATGATTTAAAATCAATATCAAATTAAGTATAAAAGTTATTTTTCACTTGATAAATATTAGATTAATACCTTGAAAACTTTTTTTTTCCTTTTAGCTCTACATATCTGATACATTAATTTATGCATCAAGGCTCAAGTATTACTCTTTGTGAATTCTTCAATTCATTTAATGGTTTATATCCACTTAGGTAGCAGGTTGGTAGACAGCAACCACCCAGGGAGGTACTACTGTCCTACCAAGTGAATGTAAAACAAAAGCCTGTAATTAATTGTTTTACATGATGGTAGGATTGCTGGTCTTTTTTGTCTGTCTCATAAATATGCAAGATTACAGGTATGTCTTGCTACTTCTACTTACACTTAGGTCACACTACACATACATGTACACGTTTATTTATACACGCTTATCTGAGTTTTCTTTGATTTTATCTTGATAGCTCTTGGTCTTATTACTTTTCCTTTTATATCCATGGGGAAGTGGAATAAGAATCTTTCCTCTGTAAGCCATGCGTGTTGTAAAAGTCAACTAAAATGCCAGGAACAATGGGCTAGTAACCCCTTTTCCTGTAAAGATTACTAAAAAGAATAAGAAGAATATTGTCAAAGTGGGAAGTCTGAATGTGTGTGGATGTTGTGCAAATGATAAGAAAGAGATGATTGTGGATGTTATGAATGAGAAGAAGCTGGATGTCCTGGCTTTAAGTAATGTTGAAGGATAATATATGGCAGGAAAAAAGGGACTATAAATGAATTAATTCAAGGATTATGTGGAGTAAAATAAAGGTTGGATGTGAAAAGTGGGTTATAGTAAGTGTATATGCACCTGGAGAAGAGAGAAGTGTAGAGGAGAGAGAGAGAGATTTTGGGAAATGTTGAGTGAATGCGTGGGGAGTTTTGAACCAAGTGTGAGAGTACTTGTGATTGGGGATTTCAATGCTAAAGTGGGTAAAAATGTTGTGGAGGGAGTAATAGGTAAATTTGGGGTGCCAGGGGTAAATGTAAATGGGGAGCCTTTAATTGAGCTATGTGTAGAAAGAGATTTGGTAATAAGTAATACATATTTTATGAAAAAGAGGATAAATAAATATACAGTGGACCCCCGGTTAACGATATTTTTTCACTCCGTAAGTATGTTCAGGTGCCAGTACTGACCGAATTTGTTCCCATAAGGAATATTGTGAAGTAGATTAGTCCATTTCAGACCCCCAAACATACACGTACAAACGCACTTACATAAATACACTTACATAATTGGTCGCATTCGGAGGTAATCGTTATGCGGGGGTCCACTGTACAGTGGACCCCCGGTTAACGATATTTTTTCACTCCAGAAGTATGTTCAGGTGCCAGTACTGACCGAATTTGTTCCCATAAGGAATATTGTGAAGTAGATTAGTCCATTTCAGACCCCCAAACATACACGTACAAACGCATTTACATAAATACACTTACATAATTGGTCGCATTCGGAGGTGATCGTTATGCGGGGGTCCATTGTACAAGGTATGATGTAGCACGTAATGAAAGTAGTTTGTTAGATTATGTATTGGTGGATAAAAGGTTAATGGGTAGGCTCCAGGATGTACATGTTTATAGAGGGGCAACTGATATATCGGATCATTATTTAGTTATAGCTACAGTTAGAGTAAGAGGTAGATGGGACAAGAGGAAGGTGGCAACAACAAGTAGGAGGGAAGTGAAAGTGTATAAACTAAGGGAGGAGGAAGTTCGGGTGAGATATAAGCGACTATTGGCAGAAAGGTGGGCTAGTGCAAAGATGAGTAGTGGGGGAGTTGAAGAGGGTTGGATGAGTTTTAAAAATGCAGTATTAGAATGCAGGGCAGAAGTTTGTGGTTATAGGAGGGTGGGGGCAGGAGGAAAGAGGAGTGATTGGTGGAATGATGAAGTAAAGGGTGTGATAAAAGAGAAAAAGATAGCTTATGAGAGGTTTTTACAAAGCAGAAGTGTTATAAGAAGAGCAGAGTATATGGAGAGTAAAAGAAAGGTGAAGAGAGTGGTGAGAGAGTGCAAAAGGAGAGCAGATGATAAAGTGGGAGAGGCACTGTCAAGAAATTTTAATGAAAATAAGAAAAAATTTTGGAGCGAGTTAAACAAGTTAAGAAAGCCTAGGGAACGTATGGATTTCTCAGGGGAGTTAGTAGATGGGGAGAGGGAGGTATTAGGTAGATGGCGAGAATATTTTGAGGAACTTTTAAATGTTGAGGAAGAAAGGGAGGCGGTAATTTCATGCACTGGCCAGGGAGGTATACCATCTTTTAGGAGTGAAGAAGAGCAGAATGTAAGTGTGGGGGAGGTACGTGAGGCATTACAGAGGATGAAGGGGGGTAAAGCAGCTGGAACTAATGGGATCATGACAGAAATGTTAAAAGCAGGGGGGGATATAGTGTTGGAGTAGTTGGTACTTTTGTTTAATAAATGTATGAAAGAGGGGAAGGTACCTAGGGACTGGCAGAGAGCATGTATAGTCCCTTTATATAAAGGGAAGGAGGACAAAAGAGATTGTAAAAATTATAGAGGAATAAGTTTATTGAGTATACCAGGAAAAGTGTACGGCAGGGTTATTATTGAAAGAATTAGAGGTAAGACAGAATGTAGGATTGTGGATGAGCAAGGAGGTTTCAGAGTGGGTTGGGGATGTGTAGATCAAGTGTTTACATTGAAGTATATATGTGGTAAGTTACTAAATGCTGTAAAGAGTTTTTATGAGGATAGTGAGGCTCAGGTTAGGGTGTGTAGAAGAGAGGGAGACTACTTCCTAGTAAAAGTAGGTCTTAGACAGGGATGTGTAATTTCACCATGGTTATTTAATATATTTATAGATGGGGTCGTAAAAGAAGTAAATGCTAGGGTGTTCGGGAGAGGGGTGGGATTAAATTATGGGGAATCAAATACAAAATGGTAATTGACACAGTTACTTTTTGCGGATGATACTGTGCTTATGGGAGATTCTAAAGAAAAATTGCAAAGGTTAGTGGATGAGTTTGGGAGTGTGTGTAAAGGTAGAAAGTTGAAAGTGAACATAGAAAAGAGTAAGGTGATGAAGGTATCAAATGATTTAGATAAAGAAAAATTGGATATCAAATTGGGGAGGAGGAGTATGGAAGAAGTAAATGTTTTCAGATACTTGGGAGTTGACGTGTCGGCAGATGGATTTATGAAGGATGAGGTTAATCATAGAATTGATGAAGGAAAAAAGGTGAGTGGTGCGTTGAGGTATATGTGGAGTCAAAAAACGTTATCTATGGAGGCAAAGAAGGGAATGTATGAAAGTATAGTAGTACCAACACTCTTATATGGGTGTGAAGCTTGGGTTGTGAATGCAGCAGCGAGGAGGCGGTTGGAGGCAGTGGAGATGTCCTGTCTTAGGGCAATGTGTGGAGTAAATATTATGCAGAAAATTCGGAGTGTGGAAATTAGGAGAAGGTGTGGAGTTAATAAAAGTATTAGTCAAAGGGGTGAAGAGGGTTTGTTGAGGTGGTTTGGTCATTTAGAGAGAATGGATCAAAGTAGAATGACATGGAGAGCATTTAAATCTGTAGAAGGAAGGCGGGGTACGGGTCGTCCTCGAAAAGGTTGGAAGGAAGGGGTAAGGAAGGTTTTGTGGGCGAGGGCTTGGACTTCCAGCAGGCGTGCATGAGCATGTTCGATAGGAGTGAATGGAGACGAATGGTATTTGGGACCTGACGATCTGTTGGAGTGTGAGCAGGGTAATATTTAGTGAAGGGATTCAGGGAAACCGGTTATTTTTACATAGCTGGACTTGAGTCCTGGAAATGGGAAGTACAAAGCCTGCACTCTAAAGGAGGGGTTTTGGGATATTAGCAGTTTGGAGGGATATGTTGTGTATTTTTATATGTATATGCTTCTAAACTGTTGTGTTCTGAGCACCTCTGTAAAAACAGTGATTATGTGTGAGTGAGGTGAAAGTGTTGAATGATGATGAAAGTATTTTCTTTTTGGTAATTTTTTCTTTCTTTTTGGGTCACCCTGCCTCGGTGGGAGACGGCCGGCTTGTTGGGGGGGGGGGGACAGTATCAATTGCATAACGTAATACTATAAGTTTATTACATAAGTAACAGAAGAGCACTGAAGTAAGCCTATGATCTATCTCCCAAGGAAATATCATTCACACTTGAATAATTTTTTTAATGTGTTTAGTAAAATTTAATTAATAAAATGGCACCAATATCAACAGTTTCAGTGTACAGAACCCCCCTTAAAAAATAAAGCAGCAGGAAAAAAAAAATAAACATCCATTACATTACTTAATCAAATTTCTAAGCTGTTTGATTGCCTTCTACAGCTAAAGTACAAAAATCTTTTTGTTACCACAAAGCTTCTACAGTAAGTTTTAAATGTAACTAAGCATACCTCTGCTTTCCTCATGAGCTTTTGCATGACAAGATGCCGTGCAGATTGGCCCTTGATGGACATAGTCTCCTGCTGCTGTAGTGTTTGAGGCTCATTGTCCTCCATGAGCTTTTTGGCCAGTTCTTCCTGATGTGTTGGTTTTCGATCTTCAGCAACACCAGAGGCATTCACTCCTGCATTGGCCCCAACACTCCCTACACTACCAGCATTAGGTGTCGAAGGTGGTAAAGGCGGCGCAAGTGTGGAGTTGTTAGTGCCAGGAACTGGTAAGGAGGTAATGACTGTTGGTGGAGGTATGGTTGCACCTGCACTAGTTGGTCCACCAAGATTAGGTAAACTAGTTACAACACCCACAGGAGGAACAGATGAGGCAGTGCCACCTAGAACTCCAAGTGGAGGAGTTCCTACACCAACACCTGAAACTGATGATGGAACACTGCCCACTGTTCCAACAGGAGGTACACTGCCCACAACACCAACTGGTGGTAGTTGAGACATAGAACCCGGAGAACTACTAAGGCCTTGTACCAGGCCAATGGCATTTGTTGCAAGAGCATCCATTGCTTGAATCTTGGCAGTTGCTGCTGCTGCTGCTACTGCTGCTGCAGTTGGCATTTGTGTTGGAGCTGAGAGAGGACCCTACAAATAAAAGTATTGACATTAAACAAGAAGAGACTTGCACATACTGCTTACGTTGGTACTTTTCACATCAGAAACTTCAATTTCAAAAATTTATTACAACACTGTATATGAAAATGCATATGGTTGCATAATTTTGCCAAAGTTTTGAAATCAGACAAGACCTTTTTTTGAACACTATAAAAAATTAGTTTACAGAAAGACATAAATAGATATTTTTTAAGTCTAAGCAGTGATTAACATGGGCATAATGGAGTAAAGAAATTTATCTAAAGGTTGGCTATCACTAATCCAGGAATCAGTAATCCGGTTCCATTTGTAATCCAGCACTAATTTCAGTAAGCATAATTTCAAATTTCCAGGGTTGCCACACCAACCTGCCACTACTCTTTGGTAGTGCTACTTGCTGCATAAGTCATTCCAATTTCTTTTTCTCTATTTATTGTTATAACCTGCTCACTTTTAGCCCTAGACATGGTTCCAACGAATAAAAGAAATGTCTCTCGTTGTGTAAAGCACATACACCGTACAATGTCCATAAATGATATGGTAGCTTTGAAGCCACTGTTGGTCGCCATGAGTTCAGCTCACTCAGATATTTTGTGACTGGTAAATTTAGGCCTACATATGAGAGAATAGGTCTGTGTGGTAAGTGTGCACTATATAAATAAAATCCTGCAGCAGGCAGAGCATAATGAGAAAAAACTGCAACTGTGTTTTTGGTGTAAAACAGCGACTTTGCAGTGTATTTTTGTATGGTTTTTATGGTTGTATTCTCGTTTTTTTGGTTTCATTTGACAGAATGGATGAAAGAACCTTCTTCATGACTACCCATCACACCAATGCCCAAACATCAGTTTCCTTTACTCCTCAACCAACCCACCTACCCTTTACATTAATAATTCTGATGTGTTCAGTCAACCAATCTTAACAGAAGTACAGAATATGCGTGGAGAAGTGGCAGGATGAAAATGAACAACGACGATAATCAACTAAGTTATCTGGTGAGCAACATCAAACTTGCGGTCAGCCTGGTGACATCAAACTCATGGTTAATATGGTTATGAGAAATAGATATGATTTTGATTGGTTTCACAACGGAAAGTACATACATACCTCGAAACTGAGTTCAAAGTAGCAAAAATGTTTGATTTTTGCCAATGTTCAAAAGTAAACAAATGACATCACCATTCAATACGTATCCAACTGGCCAGTCTAATATACAGTCACGAATGGGTTGACATTATTTATACAATTATTACAATAATGCAGTAGTCTGCATAACAGTAAATCTTCTATTTTTTGTGTGAATTAAAATTCAAAATGGAAAGCAAGCGTAATATAAGAGGGGCAGGAATGTTTACATTATTCTGGATCCTATTTTGAAATTGGCATCTCTTGAAATTTGTGTGAAATTGGTCAAATTACCAATTTCTGACCACTTTATTGAGTAGCTGAAATAGGTAAATAGGTGGTTTCTTCTACTCAATCAAGATAATAGAAAGAATACTAGCAAAATAGCTATGAGATTGGCAGACTGGAGCAATGGAATGGGTCAAAAATAGGGGGTAAATTGGATGAAATCGCCGATGTGTAAATATTGCCGTTGGGTTAAGTGTATTCTAGCCTAACCACACTGTAATCCAGCACCCTACAAGTCCCGATGATGCCAGATTAGTGATGGTCAACCTGTACTATGTCCATGGGTGAATGTATTTTGTCACAAAAAATCTAATTGCATCATTCTTTCAATAGATTCACTATCAACTAAATCTGAGCCTTGAACTTTTGAAAAAAATGTGAAAAATTTTATTGGAAGAAAATTAAGATCATTAATTTCTCAATAACATGTCAAAAAATTTGAAAAAACTATATTACAAATTAGATTTTAAGTTTTTATACTGCCAATATCAAGAGCAGTTCATTAGGTTGAAAATACAGAACAGAAATCTTTTAAAATTATTAGAAGCAATTATTCAGAAGATAAATGTCTACAGAAGAATTTTCCAAGTAAGAGCAAATATTCTAAAGTTTTAATAATGAAACTCTGTAATTCAGACATTTTTGTTATTTCCAAGAGAGGTGTCCAATTTGTATTTGGAAAACACTAATTTATCCCTTTTCCCAAATGAATTGCTCTACATAAAAAAGGTTATATATTGTATTATGTACTGTATTTCTTGTTAATGACAAAATTTACTCACATAAAATGAACCAGGAGGAGTAATGGCCTTTCCAACCCTGAGGTACTGGCCACCCAAGTCAAAGAGATTCAT
>NC_069473.1:23944316-24034316 GCF_026875155.1 Cherax quadricarinatus | reverse complement strand
TGCAAATATACTCTAAACCTACAACCTCAAAATTATATTAGGAACTTAAAAGAAAACCTGTACTACTATTAATAAGACAAGAATTAGCAAAAGGTTTGGGGAGGTGTAACTGAATTTTGAAGATAGTACCTAAATGAAGAGAAAACTCAGACAATACAACCACATCACTACACCACCAATGGACGTATTGCAACATGGTAGATCACAGAATGTACATGAGAATGTAATTTGATGCATCAGATGAGGGCAATATGAGCCAAAGCAGCAGAGACAATCAAGATGATGACAACCCGATGAGCGGCAAGGAGCACACACCAACACCGACCAAATGACTGCCATGGTTATCAAGATACAACCATTCTTTGTTTCTTCAAAAGCATTTGTATTTCTTATTTTCAATACAGCTAAAAGTATGGATAAGGCATGGGTGCCTACAATGTACATCCATTGGTAGTGTAGTACCGTGATTCATGGGCTTATGGTAGGACTTCTTCCATACCTGAGCTCACAGATACATTCTGCTTATATTCATCTTCCATTTATACTAAAATACCTAAAAATCTTAAAGCAGATGTTAATATACAGGGCAAGTGACACATTTGCTTTTTTTTTTTTAAATATATTTCACAAACTTTACCCCAGCAAAGAAGCCTCACAAAGGACAACATTTACACCAGAGCATTAACAAAAGCCATAATACTTGCACCATCTGTTGTCCTTGTCATGGAAAGAAGTCTTGCTTGTGTGACATCACAGGCACTGAGGCCCTGTGCTGTCGACCAATTCTGTCAATATAAATAAATTTTCACAAACTTTTCAACTGATTCTCATCTTGACGCTCATATGTGCCCCATGCTGTATTGGTCCAATTAGTCGGAGAAAAATTATTATGGAAACCCATTCAGCAAGAGAAAAAAAAGGTACATATGTAGAAACATTTAATCTTTTGAAAAAAGTTTTATTAGTAACCAAGCCTCCAGCACAAATTTATGAATATAAAATGCATAAATGCATTAGACTTGTTGAATTATATGCTGCTTTATGTAAGAAATCTAGCAAATCCCACTTTTGTGCTCAAACATTATCTGACTCGACCTCTTGATTGACACTGAACAAATCTTCTGGGTAAGCAGGTCTAGAATGAGGGCAGTTGAGTTATAGAAATCTAAAATTAAAAAAAAAAAAAAAATTAATTACTATTGAAATTATGGAGCAAAACTCATTCCCTATGGACAAGTTATTATGACAACAAAAACAGTATAGTGTAACTGGTAAAGGAGCAAAGGGTTTGAATGAGTTTTAAGGATTTAAAAAGGGGACATGAACAAACATTAACATTGTTTACAATGGATGCAGGAGACAAATATTAAATTTGACTACTCCTTACATTTACCATTAGTCTAAAGGGTATCCAAAAGTAAAGACCAGATAAATGATGTTCACATGAAGAGAAAAAACAAGGGGGAAAAAATTAGAGTATCAATGTATAAAAAAAAAATAAAAAAAAAAAAATCCCAGATTTGGGTATAACCCCAGCAGCCAAAACTAACAATAATTCAGGTGCACACACACACGAAGCAAGAGAGTAAGCTATGACTACCTCTTTAACATACTTATATCAAATCTTTTGAAACAGTATAATGACTTTGAATACAACTGGTGCTGTTATGGTGAAAATCGTGCAAAAAAACACTATGTAATCACACTAAGTGACAAAATTTGAACCAGCAAAAAATGGGATCATAAAAATTAAATGTTAACTTCTGCAGCATTGCTTGTACATATGCTAGAACAGAACTGGAAAAATTTAGTAAAGTATGCATAACTGGGCCAAGCTTTTATATCACATGATTACAGAACCATGTTAATGGTAAGAAGTATTTACTAATGCAGCTAGAAAGCATAATGAAGGTGTTCCTTACTTTCCAATACTGCTGTTTTTCACAACCTCAGAATTAGAAACATCCCCTGCCCTAAAATGTATAGTATAACAGGTGGTACTAAAAAAGAGCGAAATTAACAGTAGAACGGTAAAGTGACTGACAAGTTTAAGCATATGTAAATCAAATCACAGAACAAGTGGGATTCGAACCCATGGCAAGCGAGTCTTGTAACTCACAGACCAGTGTGCAACAATGTTAAGCATGTGTAACAGGAAAGATACAAAATACTACCACAATGGACCATAAGACACCATAGCAGTATGGAAAACTCTGAAATTATGACTTTTCACTCACACAGGAGATTGATCATTAATTTGGCAGACAAAATTCCTCAGTAAACGAAATGTCATTATTACAATCCTCCATACTGTTTCTGACTTATTATCCGGAGTAAACATAAAAGAAAATCATATTCTAAGCATTTAATCCCAAGATAAAAGAAGAATATAAATTGTGACCAGGAAATTGTAGATACAGAACAAGAAAGAGGAGTAGAAAGGGAAATAAAAATAACAGGTCTACTTTCTCAAAATTTTTGAAAAATGCAATAATAGCACTAGAACAATTTAAAAATAAACATGTTAACTGATCTCTGTCTCTATGCAGTTAATTTCAAAGAGATATAGCAGACAAAATATAAAATTCAGTTAAAAAAAAAAGTAAAACAGGTAAGACTTACAAATGGAAAATAGGAGATACTAGGCAAAAAGGGAGATACAGAAATACTATAAGAGGAAAATGAAAATAAGCAAATGTGTCAAAGAAAAAGGGAGAAAAATATATAAAAAAAATTGCAAAAAAAAAAAAAAAATTGGCAACCCCATGACAAAAATAAGACGAGCATCAAGAACTATTATTGCATATAAAAATGACAAAGGCATACTAAGGAAGAACTTAATTATATATATATATATATATATTTTTTTTTTTTTTTTTTTTGAAAAATTATGTTGTTTAGGCAGAAGCACTAAACCCGTAGGGCTCATACAGCGCTTAGGTTATGGGAGGCAATTCGTTTCAATCCCAAGGAAGAACAGGTCCAATTTCATGGATCAAGAGCCCCTCACTAGCATCAAGGCACTGCCCTTGAGGGGCTCTAAGAAACAGATTATCATGCCTACTGTTGCTTCTAAATGGACACAAGTTATATTTACAAGGAGTATTAAATCAATAAGTTTTATAAAACAAGCTAGTTATGTCACTTGCCCTTGAAAACATGTTAATATTTCAAGGGAGTTAAACTAAAAGTATAAACTCTATGAAATTTTGTATAATTCAAGGAGAAAAAAATTCTGCTTTAAAAATGACTTATAAATATTCCTAAAAAATTAAGTATAAAAATAGGTTCCTGGTCCCTACCACAGTGTATCTCCCAAGACAATTTTATGAAACAACCTTAGTTAAACATATCCATGAAAATAAGGACAATTATTCTAGAGTTTCTCATCCTGAGAAACAAAGTTCCTACATCTGACACTGGTAAGGTACAGAAGTGGCAGTACAAAAGCTATATACGTAAGCTCTAATGTACACGTCATGGTTTAGAAAGACACGTAAGCAAACACTATAACATATTTATTAGAAAACGTTTCGGTCCTGGGACCTTGATCACTTCTAACATACAGAGGTAGAAAGACATTATATATATAGGCGGAGAGTGAGATGTGACGCATGTGACCTGAGGAATGTCATAAGAACATAAGAATGGAGGAACACTGTAGAAGGCTTACTGGCTCATGCGAGGCAGGTCTTTATCAAAACAACCTCTACCGAAACGTTTTCTAATAAATATGTTATAGTGTTTGCTTACGTGTCTTTCTAAACCAACTTGTCGGTATTTATTACCAAGGCTTATACCACACATGTCATATATCCAATAATAATATTATTATTATTACTACTACTACTACTACTACTATTATTACTACATGTATATTCAAGATAATACAGTGCCTGGGAAATGAGGGGCAATCAGGTTTTCTCACAGTAATGGGAGGGTAGCTCCAATTCCTCAGATCAAGAGCCCTTTGCCAACAACATGTTACTATATAAAGCCATCTCAACTAAGCACTACACATTAAAATATGAAATTCAACACACTGTCTGAAGGGCATTACAAGACCTTAAAATAAAAATTCATTTCAACACACCAGTCGTATCCCACCGAGGCAGGGTGACCTAAAAAGAAAATCGAAAGTTTTCTTTTTAAATTTAGTATTTATACAGGAGAAGGGGTTACTAGTCCCTTGCTTGCCTAGTCACCTCTTATGACACGCATGGCTTAAGGAGGAAGAATTCTTTTCCACTTCCCCACTGAGTTAAAAAATAATTATGTATAGTTTATTAAAGAGTCCTAGAGCCTTTCATTCCATTGAACTATCTTCAAATTACTTTGCTTCATATTCTCTGCATAATATTCATACCACAAACAAGACTTCAAATGCATTTAGATGCTTCTCCACTGATGCCTTCAAAAACCATCCCTAATGCTACATTATTTTCCTTTGCATAGTATCACATCCCTTTTCAAATCCATAAATGTATCATAGATAATTATTTTTTTTTGTCCTTATCTAAGTATATTTTATTTTTGTTTGCTCTGTCAATCACTGGGGACCTTCCTCCTTTCAGCATCATGGTCTAATTCCATCCATCCCCACTCGTTAGCTCATTTCCCACCGACTCCCTTCACATTCATTTCTGACTCCTCCCTCCTAACAATCCTATTCCTTTCCCTGTGCATGGAATTTCTCCCCTTTTCATTATTCACATTCAATTACATACTTCTCTCCAATACATACACCTCAACACCTAACATCTCATCACTTTTTTAACTAACTGTTAGGTACATTTGCTTTTTCATACACAAATAACCCGCACATAAAAGAGAGAAGCTTACGACGACGTTTCGGTCCGACTTGGACCACTGACAAAGTCACACTTTGTGTATCGTTCCAGTCACGGTATTGTGCCTTTTTGTTATTTATTGCTTTTTCATTTTTTGCTACCAATTTTTTTTTTCTCTGAAAAATCTGCTGATTATAACTCGCTCATTCTCTCCATTACATGCCCTCTTTGTTTTTTTTACCAATCTTTCTCTTCATATACCTTGCCTTCTTTACATCACTTTTTACAGTGTAAAATGTTTTGTATTCTAACTTTTTGTCCTTTACACCCACATTTACTAAATCATTCTTCTTCCCTCTTGCATCAACCCTCGTATAACCACAAACTTTGGCTCCACCCACTAGTTTGAAATTCACACCACAACTCCTCAACCACCACATTATTTTCTCTCGTCCACCTTCCATGCATCTTGTGGCTCTCACTAACCATCATCTTTAATCTGCCTGGTATTCATTTCACTTCTCTCCTGCCCAACAATACCATATCTTTAACTGGACCTTTCTCTTATTCAAGCTATCAATAAATGATGACCCAATATACATTGGTCACTAAAAAAAACACGGTATCAGAAGTCTAGCCTTCGATCTTTAATTTTTTTGTGGTATCATAAGATTTTTTGTGTGCTCTTTAACATATATTTATTGATCCCTTTCTTAAACATCTAATTCAATTTACCAATTCTTGTTGTCATTTGCCCTAGCACGTCAAAATTTCCAATTGTGCCTGCCACGATGTCTCTCACTTTATCAAAAATATGTCCCACAATAATTATTCTCACTTGGTTCAAAATTTTCTAAACATCTGGCAGGATCAATCTCTAAAGTTACATAAGCACTTGTTACAATCCCATCTTGCATTCCACTTATTCTAACTCATATGGATTTTGAATGTCTTTATTTTTCGACCCAATGCATTTTGTTTTTCACGTACTGTACAACCTTTTAGAACGTGTAGTATGCTCATATTTTCTTAGGTGAAAGCCAAATGTGGATTTTTCATTTTATTTTACCAAGTGTGTAATGAGGAATAGGCCCATATTTTGGTGGGTAAAAAATGGCTAAGAGTTGTGTAAATTTTGCTTTCCTTTCTTGATGTGGTAATAAAAAAAAAAACTACACAAGGGTACTTTCAAGATGATCCATATTTGCAAATATGGGTTCAAGGGTACTTTCACAGATGATTCATATTTGCGAATACCTCAATTACAACCCCGTAAATAGGGAGATTTCATTGTATTTGTAAGTACATAGACAAGAGTATCCCTGAGATTTATCAAAAGCAAAGATCATAAAACTAATATTAAAGTCAATTTAAAAGCCAACTCAATGATATTAAAATATTAAGCTTGGGGGAAATAATTAATAACCTAAAGAACATCAATGACCACAAGAGGTAGACTGTGAACATAAATAAGTAAAATTAAAAAAAAAAAAAAATTAAATAAGCCCGTTGTGCCTGAGACATGCCACACCTCTGATGTTTAGCAACAGTCATAGAATTTACCAAGCACTAGGACCACAAGGTCATTCAGTGCTTTCTACAGAAAAAAAGTGCTAACAATAGTGTCACTAACATCAAACAAAAGTGTTCAGTGATAAAAAAAAAAAAATGTAGCTAAGAGAAACCCTGGGCCTGCCACTCTTACTCTGGTACCAGATCAGTGAACACGCTGTCACACACAGATAAGACCTAAGGGGATTAATACGTCTTTCTAGGAATAGGACATGCTATATTAAGATGGTATGCACAGGGCTATATTATGTACTGTATCTATAAATTTCTGAGCACCTCTGCAAAAACAGTGATAATGTGCGAGTGTGGTGAAAGTGTTGAATGATGATGAAAGTATTTTCTTTTTGGGGATTTTCTTTCTTTTTTGGGTCACCCTGCCTCGGTGGGAGATGGCCGACTTGTTGAAAAAAAAAAAAAATCTATAAATTTCTCCATGGGAATTCTTCCTCCATAAGACATGCATGTCATAAGAGGCAACTAAAATGCCAGGAGCAAGTGGCTAGTAACCCTTTCTCCTGTATAACTTGCTAAATGTAAAATGAAGAAAAATTTGTTTCTTCATTTTTGGGTTACCCTGCCTTGGTGGGAGACAGTTAGTGTTAAAAAAAAATCTATAAATTCTTTGTGATTACCTATTAATAAGATATAATAGCCAGAAAGGATGAGATACTGGCCACTTTACTATGTATCTCTAATGCTGGCTATGGTGATGTAAGATTTTTTTTTTTTTAATGCCAACAGCCTGACTGATCAGACTGTGCCCAGCTAGCAAACAGAAGATTGAGCCTCCACCAGTCCTTGTGCTGAATTGCCCACAAGGGTCTAGCACTTCAAGAACTTAATACAATTATGATCTTTTTAAGCATTAAAAATGCTTTAACATTAATAAAACTTTAGTAATTTTTTTAAAGTCTAAATAAAACTTTCAGAATTGTAGGTTAAGATTCCACTAATGTATGCCTAAAACCTAAGAGCTTAAAATTCATTTTCTGTCAACTAGATTAAATTGTACATTATATGAGAATGTAAGAAAAAATTAAAAACTCAATAACTGATCAACAAAGAAGAGCAATACTGAACTAAGTTTAGAAAGTTAATGTGCAAAAGAGATCAATTGGAAACTGTTAAAAGACAAAAACACTTTTGTTCCTATGTTTATGTTTTTTAGTTGAAGGCATTCTTTATAATTTTCAAACCATGCTACCACAGAACAATGGTGTTCAACAGCTGAAACCAAGTACAGTATGTAGCTTTGTTAACACACCGACCATCTCCCACCAATGAAGGTGGCACTAAAAAAGGAAACACAGTCATTCGTTAGCCATCTTCTAAGCACGCAGAAGTCACAATTCAAATTACCTTCCGAACTGCAACATCCCTGCTCTTCCTCTAGATCACAGGCACTGTACTTCTCACCTCCAAATCTCAAGTCCAGTTTATCAGTTTCCCTGAATCCCTTCATAAACATTACCTTGCTCAAATCCCAACAGCATGTCAGCCATAAAAATCACTCATCTCTATTCACCCCAATTTAACACATTCACACAGGTCTACCAGATGCTCAAGCCCTTAGCACTCAAGAGAAGGAATATAAGAAAAATTTTGTAAGATTTACCCCTCATTTTTACATATTCACGAGTCAGAAAGAATACACCAACAATACAATCAGTTCAAAATGCTTAACAAGCTTCATTTTCATACTCAAATAGCAGGACTGTAGTACTTCCCTAAATAACTGCTGCCTACCAACCTACTCTCAAGTGTCTTTGCACATCTCATTAGGATCCTCCATTAATTATCTTTTGCTCCTGAGCAGTTACTTACAAATGACATCAGTATTATTATATAATGAGATGCACAGACTATATCTATAAAATAATAGCACATTTGCTGTTAGTAATATTGTTCATAGATTGTGTGATGACAAAAAATATCAAACTTTCATGGTGTTCCACAGAGAGCACCATGACTTCCAGGTGCTCAGGAACCTGAAAAGTTTGAGAACCATGGCTTTAGAGGATTAAAATGAATCAAGTTTTATTTAGATTTTAACAGGTTTTGAAATGCACAAGTGTATGTCCAAAATCTACACAAGAAGTCTGATGTGCATATTTCCAGCAAATTACAATGCTTTTACTACCGATTACAATAGAATACTTAAACCACTGGGCCATGCAAAGTTCTTTATTATGTGCAGCAAACTGGAAGCAACTGACGAAACTTTGTTAATAGGAGCGCAAAAAAAAAAAGCCACCAATAAAGGATCAATATATAATTCGTTTGTAAACAAAATTTCAAAGCTCTTAACACAAAATAACATATGATCAGATCATATTAACTAATCCAATTCCAGAAAAGGCACTTTTAAAAGAAAAAAGGCTAATTAACACCATAAACTCAAGTGTTCTATATAATCAAATAGTTCCTATATTGTAGGCATGTGTGCACTAAAATAAACCAGGGGAGGTAAGGAAGGCCTTACCCTTCCTCACAACAACTGTCAAAAATCAAATACTTCCGCTACTTTGAGCCCTAGTATGAGCTATTTCTGGTCCTGAAACCAACCAAAATTATCTCTTATTTAAGTAGTATTTCTTCCATTCTTTCAAATGATACCAAGAAACAGCCAATAAAACCATCCTAAAAAACACCAGTCACTATTTTAAACCAAATACAAAAGATCAGAAGTTTGCTTTTCCCATCATGCACCAAGTTTGGCAGGATTTTTCTTGTACACTGTGCACATTCACCATACACCCATTCTCTCATGTCTAGGCCAAAGTTTACTGCTCACAGCACATTTGAGGGTGCTGTGTTCAAAACATACATCTACCTGAGCAACACTGGTGTCAGTACTGTTGATCTACAGTAAGACAATGTGAGGGTTAATCAGATAATGCACTCACACTTTCCTCTATGCAATAAACCTACCCTTGTGGATTTAGCACTTAGTTTTGATTGTAATAACAATATGAAGTAAACCCTCTATTTAATAAACTTTGGAAATACAGAACAAAACCAGCGGGGTCAACAGACTTGGAAATAATGGACAAAGTCCTTTGGTCACAGAATTGTTCATTATTGTTATAGAAAAACCTGGCGAGTCGATAGATTTGGAAACAATGGACAAAGTCCTTTGGTCCCAAAGGACCAAAACAATGTTTTTTCTATTCACTATAATTGCCATTACTGACCACCAGCTCCTCCAAATTAGTCCATTACGTGTGTTTACAGTACAATTTTCTGTTACAATACGGCCACTCTTCACTTAACGACGGGGTTCCGTTTCTAAGAGTAGGTCAGTAAATGAACTGGTCATTAAGCAAGGAGCATATTTACTAGTACTAGGTTTGTGTCAACCATCTTCAGACATTTTTTTAATGTTGCATTTGCACCATTTACAACATTTTTAGTATAAATTTAAATGTTTAAACAGTAGTGTACTGTATATTGTAATAAACAGAACAGAGGAAATCAGTTTAGGTTTACATACTGGTTGGAGAGTTGGTTGTAAGTCTGAGCGGTCGGTAAACGAGTGCATTGCTAAGTGAGGAAAGGCTGTAGTTACAACAAAGAATTTTGTTACACCTCAATTCCATTTTCTCTTGCAAGTTGATGCAGAAGTGTTAGAGAGATGTTTATGCAGCTCAGTTAACAGTGGAGTGCTGTGGGTCCTGATGAATTGACACCATAATGTTTCACTACAATTTTATCCTTTATACTATAGTGACAAGGAAGTATTTTATCATACTTTACATTCCATTTTATTGATGAAATATCTGGAGGTGTTGTATGACAAGTGAGCAGTATGTAGACTGGTTTGTCTTGTTTATCAGCTGACAGACAACTGATCACACACACACACACATGACACGAGCACCACACACACACACACACACCCACACACACACACACACACACACACACACACACACACACACACACACACACACACTTGATCAGCTGATGCAAAACCCACACACACTTGATCAGCTGATGCAACACCCACACACACTTGATCAGCTGATGCAACACCCACACACACTTGATCAGCTGATGCAACACCCACACACACTTGATCAGCTGATGCAACACACACATTCCATTGATGAAACCACCACACATCACTACAAAAATCCCATCACACAAACATGAAGTGATGCAACACGGCCCCACCGAGCAGGTGACAAAACAACAAGATAGAAATCACCAAAAAAAAATTTTCTCATCATAACACTTTCACCACACTCACACAAGTGTTTTATTATATCTTTAATTCCCTCTTCTTACCTCTAGCTTTCCCCAACCATGGAGGAGAATTTTCCAAGTAGGAACCAACCCAAATTAAAATAATTCCAACTTTAGCTGGGTTAAACAGAGGCTGGAGCCATGTACAAATAATTTTGCGATATAAATATGAACAGCATTCTAATAAAAACATGCTATATAGAATCACATTATGAAAGGCCTGTCTGTACTACATTTTTTAAGTACATAGCATCAGTCAGTATATATTGACATTGAAGTAAAAAAAGAAATCTGAACTGTGATGTCAGCATACTTGTGAGAAGAGACTGAATGAATAACAGTGAATACATTTTTTTTTTTTTTTTTGGCAGCCTATCTGTGGGAGACAGCCAGTGTTAAAATATATTAATCCATGAATGTTTACAAAATCTGAAGTGGATGTCTGTACGAGGCACTGTGGACAGCGATGACAAACGTGACATTGTTGTGGTAAAACATGCTTTAAAACAATGTAAACAAAAACAACTTGTAGTAATAATGATAAAATTATCAACAAAACATTAGGTAAATGGACACACATGCAACTAATGTGACACTTTACTGTGGCAATATTTCACTCAACAAGCACTTTGCCAAGCCACAATAAAATGTCACCTAAGTTGCACCTGTGTCTATTTACCTAACTAAAAACTTGTATATACTGTACTATACATTGTTCTAACATGCATAGTGTTTTATGGCTTTTATCTTAAGTTCAGCTGTTCTTCGTTTTAGTATCGGCAGTGCTTCATATACTGTACATTCTTCTATTTTACTTTCAGAAATGTAAACCCAAATGAGCAACTTTTTTAGACAATTTCCATTATGAATTATCCAACCCTAGAGAATGTGTGCAGCAAGCTGAGTGTAGATCCACCATTTCACTGTTGCAATATCATACATGCAAAGATCCCTGACATCACAAAAATGAAGTTCCAGAGACAGCCATCAATGGATTACATCCCCCAATTTTAACACAAAGCTCCACGTCATGACCAAACATAAACTAATCCAAAGAAGTGTTCAAGATATTAAATAGCAAAATGCAGAAGGAAGGTAGGTTAGAAAAATAAGTAAACCCCTAAAGTATATATACTCCTGCCAAGAGATAACAACATTGTAATAATAATAATAACAATAATAATAATAATAATAATAAAATAAATAAATAATAAACGTTCCCAAAATGGCTTGTCAAGTACAGTACTGACCTGTGGCATGTTTGAGGGGCGTCCAACCTTGATATTACGACCACCTATCATAACACCGTTCATCTGCTCCAGTGCCAACTGAGCTGCTTCAGGCATCTCATATTCAACAAAAGCAAATCTGCAAAAAATATTATCTATTAACAAAACAGCAAACTGAATTATTAATCAGGGAGAAACGAATGTCAGGTCAAGTTTTGAACTGGAAAAATACTAAAATCCAAAGCTTAATATGGCATGCTTAAAATGGCAATATATAAAACCTCTAGACTTTATAAGTGTCAAAAGACTATTGAAGGAATCTTGATTTGCTATTTTAAGTGTAAGGAAACTGCTAATTTAATGCAATGAAAAATGAAGAATGAAAATGAGCAAATGTGAGTAAAATGCATGAAAAGATAGAAAGGCACAAATAATAAAGTGTGGAAAAAGGAACACTGAACAATATTCCAGACACAAGAGCATAAGGTATTTGAAGTGTCACCACCGACTCTTTCTTTCCCTCTTGTTCTAAATATTCTGAATGTCCAACCGTAATTTTTCTGGTCTTGTGGCATTTGCCTCTTAGTATTCTGTATGACAGGTTATCTGCCATTATTGGATCTTTTTTTTTTTTTTTTTGCCTATATGGATAAACCTCTTTCTTCTTTCTTTCCAAATGCCTCAGTGCACAACAGTTCTTATATAGTTCATTTTGTCTTTCACAGAAACATTTGCTGACATGTTTATTCTCCAATATCTAAATGCATCGAATGCCTCCATACTCACTCCCTCCCTCCTATCTAATATTCAATTTATCATTGCCTAAACTTTTCATTATCCATCACCACCCTGATCTCTTCTTTGCTCATTTTTAATTTCTTACTTTTACACACCATCGCAGATTAGTTTATCAACCTTTGTAACTTGGCTTCACAATCTCCAAAGAGAAGTGTCAGTGTCATCGTCATTTAACCCTTAACCCTTTCAGGGTCGACAGGCCCTCTCCGAGACTTCTTCTCAGGGTCGGCCAAATTTCAAAAAAAAAAAAAAAAATTATTATTTTTTCTTGTGAAAAGATAGAGAATTTTTTCCCAATCATAATGACACCAAAATTTTGAAATTTGATGGAAAACTTATGGAATTATGCTCTCGCGAAGTTAGCGGTCTCGACGATGTTTACTCATCAGTGATTTTGCCCACTTTGAGCCTTATTTTCAGCCAATTTGCATACACTTGTCAACAAAAATCATAACTATTTTGCTAGAACTCCATTTTTTCTATCGAATGAGTACAAGAAACCACTCATTTATTGATTTCAACTATCCAATACAGTGATCAGAATTCAGCAATTTTGCCAATTTCACACAAATTTCAAAAGATGCCAATTTCCGAATAGGGTCCAGAATAAACAAGAAAGACATTCCTGGCACTAAAATAACATTTCCTCTGTTCATTAGTCACGTCTCCATGCCCCTCTTACATTCTTTTGCTTTCCACTTTGAATTTTTATTCTCACAAAAAAATAGATTTACTGTTATGCAGACTACTGCATTGGTTTAGAAATGGTATAAATAATATCAGCGCACTTGTGAAAGAATATTAGACTCGCCAGTTGACGTGTATTGGACGCATAGCATGATTTGTTTACTTTTGAACTTCAGTAGAAATCGTACATTTCTGCTTCTTTGAGCTCAATTTCAAGGTACTCTTCTTTGTAAAACCAATCAAAATCATCTCAATTTCTGTAATATGTCTTCCATTCTATGAAATGAGACCAGGAAAACTAGAATACAACAATAAATACCATTACGAAAATACAGTGCAAAGTCGCTGTTTTAATCCAAAAACACGGTCAAATTTTTTTTTTCTCATTACGCACTGTGTGCTGCAGGATTTTTTTTATACCACGCACACTGACCACATAGACCCATTCTTTCATATGTAGGCCTACCAGCTTTCTCTCACTAGATTTGAGGGCGCTAGAATTTAGGCATACTACTACGTCAAAAACCCTGGCTCGTAAGCCGTACTAGTACGGCCGAAACCCTGAAAGGGTTAAACAGTCCAAACGTAGAACTACATCCACGTGTGGAGGGCTCCGAACGTAGATCTACATTTTTTTTTTTAAATGCTTTCAAATGGGAAAAATAAAGGTCGGAGCACCATGCAATGAACATAGATTTCCATTTGGACAGTTTAACCCTTTCAGGGTCCATCCCGTAGATCTACGGCTTTACGTTCAGGGTCCAAACCGTATATCTACGTCATGAGCTCAGCTCACTCTGATAAACTGTGAGTGGTAAATTTGGGCCTAGATATGAGAAAATACATCTATGTGGTATGTGTGCACCACATAAAACAAATCCTGCAGCACACTGTGTATAATGAGAGAAAAAAAACTGAGACCGTGATTTTCGATTAAAACAGCGACTTTGCAGTGTTTTTTCGTATGTTTTTTATAGTTGTATTTGTGATTTCTTGGTCTCATTTGATAGAATGGAAGACATATCACAGAAATAGAGATAATTTTGATTGGTGTTAGCACTGGAAATGGCTTGAAACTGAGCTCAAAGTGGCGGAAATGTAAATTTTTGCCGATGTTCAAGAGTAAACAAACGACCTCACACGTCTTATACACGCCAGCTGGTGGGTCTAATATACATTCACAAATGTGGTGATGATATTTATACAATTATTACAATATTGCATAACAGTAAATCTTCTATTTTTTGGTGTGAATAAAAATTCATTATGTGAATAAAAATTCAAAATGGAATTTATTTGTAAAGCCTCAAAACATAACTAATGAACAGAGGAAATGTTAGTTTAGTGCAGGAATACCTACATTGTTTATTCTGGACCCTATTTTGAAATTGGAATATTTTGAACTTTGTGTTAAATTGGCCAAATTACCAATTTCCGGTCACTTTATTTTGTAGTTGAAATGGTTGACTTGGCGATTTCTTGTGCTCAATCGATAGAATAGAAGTAATACTAGTGAAATAGCTAAGAATTTGTCGACTGGAATAATGTAATTGGCCTAAAATGGGAGTCAAAGTCGGCAAAATCGCCGATTCGTAAATATCGCTGACACACCAAAATTCACGAGAGCATAATTTCGTCAATTTTCCATCAAATTTCGTACTTTTTGTTTTATTACCTTCACAAAAAGATTCTCTACCATTTCATAAGAAAAAATAACAATTTTTTTTTTTTTTAAATTCTTGGACACTGGGGCACCACTTCAGATTTGGGCCTTGGACCCTGAAAGGGTTAAGGGTTAAAGAGTATCAGAAAACTCTTTTTAATCCATATCATATGAAGGAATATTTTAATTATGTAAAATATCAAAGAAATTTAGAATGTCTTTAGTAATCTGTGCTGTTGCCTTATCTCTAATGATAAATTAGCCCTTTGACTGTTTTGGTCGTATACATACGTCTCACAAGCCAATGTATATACAGTGGACCCCCGGTTAACGATATTTTTTCACTCCAGAAGTATGTTCAGGTGCCAGTACTGACCGAATTTATTCCCATAAGGAATATTGTGAAGTAGATTAGTCCATTTCAGACCCCCAAACATACACGTACAAACGCACTTACATAAATACACTTACATAATTGGTCGCATTCGGAGGTGATCGTTATGCGGGGGTCCACTGTATACTCAAAAATACGTATATACTAAAAAAATTCTAGCGGCTTCAAATTACGCAGGAGAAAGCTGGTAGACCCACATGTGAGAGAATGGGTCTGTGTGGTCAGTGTGCGCAGTATAAAAAAAAATCCTGCAGCAAGCAGTGCATAATGAGGAAAAAAAAACTCCAACGTTGTTTTGGGATTAAAACGCCAGCTTTCGGGTGTATTTTCGTATAGTTTTTATGGTTATATTCTCGTTTTTGTAGTCACATTTGATAGAATGGAAAACATATAGAAATGGAGGAGATTTTGATTGGTTTTACTATGAAAAGGACCTTGAAATGGAGCTCAAAGTAGGGGAAATGTTTGAGTTTTGCCGATGTTCAAGAGTAAACAAACGATGTCAGTGTCCAATAAATGTCCAACTAGCCATTCTAATATGCAGTCATGAATGGGCTGACATTATTTATACAATTACATATTACAATACTGCAGTAGTCTGCATAACAGTAAATTTTCTATTTTTTGTTTGAATAAAAATTCAAAATAGAAAGCAAGAGTAATATCAGAGGGGCCTGGAGATGTGACTAATGAACAAAGAAAATGTTATTTTAGAGCCCAGGAATGTCTGCATTGTTTGTTCTGGACCCTATTTTGAAACCGGCATTTTTTTTAATTTTCGTGAAATTGGCTAAATTGCCAATTTCTGACCACTTTACTGGGTAGTTGAAATCGGTAAATGGGCGGTTTCCTGTACTTAATCGATAGAACAAATGGAGTTCTAAAGAAATAGCTATGAGTTTGGTCAACTGGAACAATGGAATTAGCTGAAAATAGGGCTCAATGTGGGCGAAATCAGCGATTCGTAAATATTGCCGAGGTCACTAACTTCGCAAGAGCGTAATTCCATAAGTTTTCCATCAAATTTTGTACTTTTGGTGTCATTACCATCAGTTAAAGATTCTCTATCATTTCACAAGAAAAAAATAATTTTTTTTTTTTTTCAAATATTTTGCAACACCAGGAGACACCTCAGGATTTGGGGTTGCGACATTCAAAGGGTTAAGAAATCTATTATACAATACTAATAGAAATTCTAGGGATAAAATTTTAAAACAATGTGCCTGTATAATTTAATGTTATTGACTATAATGTGCAAACTAAAATGCTTAGAAACACTCTCAAAGTACACATTATATTATCTAAATGTGTTACTAAACAAGAGCAAAATCAAGAATTCCTGTGAAATAAAAGCAGCTGCACTTTTGCAATGTCTAAACCAAACCTTAATATGTGATGCCTCACTAAACTCCTCCCATAACAAACAGAATATCAAAACCCCATTTCAAGTACAGTACATAAACATAAAAAAAATACAGAAATATATATAAGTACAGTGGACCCCCGCATAACGATTACCTCCGAATGTGACCAATTATGTAAGTGTATTTATGTAAGTGCGTTTGTACGTGTATGTTTGGGGGTCTGAAATGGACTAATCTACTTCACAATATTTCTTATGGGAACAAATTCGGTCAGTACTGACACCTGAACATACTTCTGGAGTGAAAAAATATCGTTAACCGGGGGTCCACTGTAATAATGAAGAGAGTTGTATAAACACACTGAGACTAAACATACCCTTTGTGTTTCTGTGTGACAGGATCCCAAGACATATTTATTGACTTGATTGGACCAAACGGAACAAAGGCTTGGCGTATCGTGTCTTCTTTGAGCTCGAAACTGATGCTACCAACATATACACGGCACATGAGAACTAGGGCCTGGTGCCGTTGTAAAGATTTGGCTTGCTGAGGAAGAAAAAGAAAATTAGAGATATCATTTTCATATGAATGATAAAGGTACGTATAAAATCTAGCAAATAAATTAAAATTATATTTTAATTTTACCAAATAAAAAATACTGCAATTATAATACTGTATTGTATCTGACAAGTACAGTAACTCAAAAAAACTCCAAATGCAATTTAGTGATTATGTATGGCAACCTATTTTACTGTAGAAAATAAAATGGCTTGCAATATAGGCATACCTCTCAATGTTTACATCAGTTCCAAAATTTCAGAACTTTACAGAGGCAGTAACTAATGGGATACATATATTGAAACTCTCGGGTGTGAGGGATTAAGGGGAAACAAGGTTACTGAAGAAACTTGCTTATATAGCTGTTGATGAAACCAACTTTATGAAAAAAAATGTTGTGCTACACAATTATTAAAGGAACAATAAACATGACTTCTTGTAATAGAACAGCTCAGTATGTACTCTAAAAATCCTTTTTTCATCCTGTATAGAACAGAAAAAAAATTGTTACAATTTTTATTATATAAATACAGCACTTGCATGCATTTCTCTTGCTTTATGTAAATTTGCCATTGTAATATGCCCCATTTCTGTGTGTGCAATCTACATTTGCCATAAGCAATCAGTACATTCAGTGAAACAGAATTAACGAGTTTAGTATAACAAAGGGCACCTGTGTGAATATTTATTTTTTTTTCAACAAGTCGGCTGTCTCCCACCGAGGCAGGGTGACCCAAAAAGAAAGAAAATCCCCAAAAAGAAAATACTTTCATCATCATTCAACACTTTCACCTCACTCACACATAATCACTGTTTTTGCAGAGGTGCCCAGAATAAAACAGTTTAGAAGTATATACGTATAAAAATACACAATATCTCTCTCCAAACTGCCAATATCCCAAACCCCTCCTTTAGAGTGCAGGCACTGTACTTCCCATTTCCAGGACTCAAGTCTGGTAATCTAAAATAACCGGTTTCCCTAAATCCTTTCACTAAATATTACCCTGCTCACACTCCAACAGATCGTCAGGTCCCAAATACCATTTGTCTCCATTCACTCCTATCTAACACGCTCACGCACGCTTGCTGTAAGTCCAAACCCCTTGCCCACACCACCACCTTTACCCCCTCCCTCCAACCTTTTCTAGGGCAACCCCTACCCTGCCTTCCTTCCCCTACAGATTTATACGTTCTCCATGTCATGCGTATAAAAAATACACAATATATCTCTCCAAACTGCCAATATCCCAAACCCCTCCTTTAGATTGCAGGCATTGTACTTCCCATTTCCAGGACTCAAGTCTGGTTATATAAAATAACCGGTTTCCCTGAATCCCTCACTAAATATTACCCTGCTCACACTCCAACAGCTCGTCAGGTCCCAAATACCATTTGTTTCCATTCCCTCCTATCTAACACGCTCACGCACGCTTGCTGGAAGTCCAAACCCCTCGCCCACAACACCTTTACCCCCTCCCTCCAACCTTTTCGAGGACAACCCCTAATCCCTTTCCTTCCCCAACAGATTTAAACGCTCTCCATGTCATTCTACTTTGATCCATTCTCTCTAAATGGCCAAACCACCTCAACAAACCCTCTTCAGCCCTCTGACTAATACTTTTATTAACTCCACACCTTCTCCTAATTTCCACACTCCAAATTTTCTGCATATTTACACCACACATTGCCCTTAAACAGGACATCTCCACTGCCTCCAACTGCCTCCTCGCTGCAGCATTTACCACCCAAGCTTCACACCCATATAAGAGTGTTGGTACTACTATACTTTCATACATTCCCTTCTTTGCCTCCATAGATAACATTTTTTGCCTCCACATATACCTCAATGCACCACTCACCTTTTTTCCTTCATCAATTCTATGATTAACCTCATCCTTCATAAATCCATTCACTGACACATCAACTCCCTTTTAAATATCTGAAAACATTCACTTCTTCCATACTCCTCTTTCCCAATTTGATATCCAATTTTTCTTTATCTAAATCATTTGATACTCTTATCACCTTACTCTTTTCTATGTTCACTTTCAATTTTCTACCTTTACACACACTCCCAAATTCATTCACTAACCCTTGCAATTTTTCTTTAGAATCTCCCATAAGCACAGTATCATCAGCAAAAAGTAACTGTGTCACTTCCCATTTTGTATTAAATTCTCCATAATTTAATCCCACCCCTCTCCCGAACACCCTAGCATTTACTTCTCTTACAACCCCATCTATAAATATATTAAACAACCATGGTAACATTACACATCCCTGTCTAAGACCTACTTTTACTGGGAAGTATTCTCCCTCTCTTCTACACACCCTAACCTGAGCCTCACTATCCTCATAAAAACTGTATAAATAATTTTTTTTTTTTAACAAGCCGGCCGTCTCGCACCGAGGCAGGGTGACCCAAAAAGAAAGAAAATACTTTCATCATCATTCAACACTTTCACCTCACTCACACATAATCACTGTTTTTGCAAATGTGCTCAGAATACAACAGTTTAGAAGTATATACGTTTAAAGAGGACTCAAGTCCAGCTATATACAATAACCAGTTTCCCTGAATCCCTTAAGTAAATATTATCCTGCTCACACTCCAACAGCTCGTCAGGTCCCAAATACCATTCGTCTCCATTCACTCCTATCTAACACGCTCAGGCATGCTTGCTGGAAATCTAAGCCCCTCGCCCACACAACCTCCTTTACCCCCTCCCTCCAACCCTTTCGAGGACGACCCCTACCCCGCCTTCCTTCCCCTACAGATTTATACGCTCTCCATGTCATTCTACTTTGATCCATTCTCTCTAAATGACCAAACCACCTCAACAACCCATCTTCAGCCCTCTGACTAATACTTTTATTAACTCCACACCTTCTCCTAATTTCCACACTCCGAATTTTCTGCATAATATTTACACCACACATTGCCCTTAGACAGGACATCTCCACTGCCTCCAACCGCTGCCTCGTTGCAGCATTTACAACCCAAGCTTCACACCCATATAAGAGTGTTGGTACTACTATACTTTCATACATTCCCTTCTTTGCCTCCATAGATAACGTTCTTTGTCTCCACATATACTTCAACGCACCACTCACCTTTTTTCCCTCATCAATTTTATGATTAACCTCATCCTTCATAAATCCATCAGCTGATACGTCAACTCCCAAATATCTAAAAACATTCACTTCTTCCATACTCCTCTTCCCCAATTTGATATCCAATTTTTCTTTATCTAAATCATTTGATACCCTCATCACCTTACTTTTTTCTATGTTCACTTTCAACTTTCTACCTTTACACACACTCGCAAATTCGTCCACTAACCTCTGCAATTTTTCTTTAGAATCACCCATAAGCACAGTATCATCAGCAAAAAGTAACTCACTTCCCATTTTGATTCCCTATAATTTAATCCCACCCCTCTCCCAAATACCCTAGCATTTACTTCTTTTACAACCCCATCTATAAATATATTAAACCACCATGGCGACATTACACATCTCTGTCTAAGACCTACTTTTACCGGGAAGTAGTCTCCCTCTCTTCTACACACCCTAACCTGAGCCTCATTGTCCTCATAAAAACTCTTTACAGCATTTAGTAACTTACCACCTATTCCATATACTTGCAACATCTGCCACATTGCTTCCCTATCCACTCTATCATATGCCTTTTCTAAATCCATAAATGCAATAAAAACTTCCCTACCTTTATCTAGATACTGTTCACATATATGCTTCAATGTAAACACCTTATCTACACATCCCCTACCCACTTTAAAACCTCCTTGCTCATCCGCAATCCTACATTCTGTCTTACCTTTAATTCTTGCAAAAATAACCCTACCATACACTTTTCCTTGTATACTCAGTAAACTAATTCCTCTATAATTTTTACAATCTCTTTTGTCTCCCTTCCCTTTATATAAAGGGACTATACATGCTCTCCGCCAATCCCTAGGTACCTTCCCCTCTTTCATACATTTATTAAACAAAAATACCCACCACTCCAACACTATATCCCCCCTGCTTTTAACATTTCTGTCATGATCCCATTAGTTCCAGCTGCTTTACTCCCTTTCATTCTACGTAATGCCTCACGCACCTCCCCCACACTTACATCCTGCTCTTCTTCACTCCTAAAAGATGGTATACCTCCCTGTCCAGTGCATGAAATTACCACCTCCCTTTCTTCGTCGATATTTAAAAGTTCCTCAAAGTATTCTTGCCATCTACCCAATACCTCCATCTCCCCATCTACTAACTCTCCTACCCTGTTTGTAACTGACAAATCCATTTGTTCCATAGGCTTTCTTAACTTGTTTAACTCACTCCAAAATTTTTTCTTATTTTCATTAAAATTTCTTGACAGTGCCTCTCCCACTCTATCATCTGCTTTCCTTTTACATTCTCTCACCACTCTCTTCACCTTTCTTTTACTCTCCATATACTCAGCTCTACTTATAACACTTCTGCTTTGTAAAAACCTCTCATAAGCTACCTTTTTCTCTTTTATCACATCCTTTACTTCATCATTCCACTATTCACTCCCCTTTCCTCCTGCCCCCACCCTCCTATAACCACAAACTTCTGCCCCACATTCTAATACTGAATTTTTAAAACTATTCCAACCCCCCTTCAACCCCCCCCCCACTACTCATACTTGTACCAGCCCACTTTTCTGCCAATAGTTGCTTATATCTCGCCTGAACTGTGAAGAAATTGTGAGAAAGTCTTCTTAAAACTTGACACATTTCAAATCCCAATAGCCAAAAACATAGACTTATGGTATCTCACCTGTTGTTGGTGTGCTAAAGTTTGTTTCATGAGGACAAGACGTATGGACTGTTCCATAGCATATTTTTTGGCTCGAGCTACAGTATCCTTCTGGTCGGAGGAGAGGCGCGGGAGACTTTGTCCAAGTAGGTGAACCACATCATCCTTCTTGGCTCCAGCACCTGAGAACATACAAAACCCACTAACATCTTACCCTTCCTGAAGTGGATCAACAAATGTATGGTTACAGGTTTTTCTGCTAAGATAATAAGTAAATGCCATTCAATAAAAAATATTGCTATCATCACTAACTCTTATTTTCATAGTGAGGTAGCAGATGCTCAAGACAAGACAGAGAAGTAATAGAAAAAAAACTGAGTTTTAACATTTAATGAAAGCCACATCTCTCCTTTTACATGAATTTCATGACAGCAAAATGTGTCAATAAAAGTTTGTGTTGCCAATTGTTTTTGTGGTTATACAACTTTTTCACTCTGGGCAGCAACAGATTGATTTCCCAGATCCTCTTCAGTCAATATTGAAAATAAGGCTCCTTCCTTATATGAGTCGTGAAGTTATTTGGATAGACAGATGTAAGAGTGGTTATATTAAATTTTTTTTTTTTTCAACAAGTCGGCAGTACTGCTCCTACCGAGGCAGGGCGACCCAAAGAGAAAGAAAATCCTCAAAAAAGAAAATACTTTCATCATTCAACACTTTCCCTCACTCATACATAATCACTATTTTTGCAGAGGCACCCAGAAACAACAGTTTAGAAGCATATATAAAGATATATAACATATCCCTCCAAACTGCCAATATCCCAAACCCCTCCTTTAAAGTACAGGCATTTTGCTTCCCATTTCTAGTACTCAAGTCCAGCTATATAAAAATAACCAGTTTCCCTGAATCCCTTCACTAAATATTACCTGCTTACACACTAACAGCTCGTCAGGTCCTAAAAACCATTTGTCTCCATTATGCAAATTACAATGTCACAATCCCAAACAGAATTATCGTACAACATATCATTGGGATATTATTCTAGTTATGGAAAGCACTAAACCAGTGCGAGTCATTTAGCACATGGCAAGGGTGAGGAGGGGGAGGGGAACTGTTGGGATCAAGAGGTAGGCTGTGTCAAGGAAATATTAATGGCAAAAAGTAAGGGGGTAGGGTGTCATGGACAAAAAAGGGGATAGGATGTCGTGGACAAAAACGAAGGGGGGTAGGATGTCAAGGACAGTGTAGCAAATCAGTGCCAGTTAAGATCATGTTTAATTCATTTTTAGTGCTAAATACAAGTGGGTCATCCAGTGCAAGACATGATGGGCATCTGATTCTCAGTCTGCTGTGTACAAGACAGATGCACTTCCTATTTGTACCCGCCTATTCATGCTAATTAAGAAGAGAATGAGCACTAAAAACAGAACCATCAGAGAAGATCAGTAGAGTAACATGAACGAGGCATCTACAAATGTTATATAAAGATTGCCTGTGATTATCTACATTTATCTGTTATCTACAAATATTTAATGAAATCCTCTAATTCTCTGAAAATACATACATCTATAATAATTACTACTGCAAAGTTATTTAACCTGTTGTGAATGCAACTTACTCCATTAGCAAAACATGAATGGAAGATGCAAGATGGCTGATGAGGACAGATGCGAGGTGTAGGAAAGTAGAGCAGGCCAAGAGACATTCAGTAGCTAATTTATGGAAAGATTTATGAATAAGGACAATTACAAGAGTTAAAAGCAATGAATATACCTACACAAAGTATTACATGAGTGGTTTCTCAATCTTTTAATCCCTACTCCGTTAAGACTTTGCATAGGTATAACGGAGAAGAGTGACATATACAACATTTATCGTTGTTTTTCAACTGATTAATAGATATACTGTACCAATAAATAACTAGCAATGAAATGCAATTTACTTACCCAAGACAAGGGTGCCAGACTGATCGACCTCTCGTACAGGAGAACGTGCACGAGCCGCCCCCTCTGTCAAATTAAGGCCAAGAATTAATGGTACGTCTGACACACGACACAACACCGACATGTAGCCTGAGAGATGGTTTTGCTTATTGCTGCTCTATGTATGCAACCAGATTCAGAGTTCATCAAACTCTTGTCAGCTGTCTGGCAAATGTGTGATAGTCATACCTCTCAACATCATAAGGACATATAATGAACAGTCTGCTATATGATACCCTATTATCATAAACCTATTGCATCACCCTTCAGAAAAATCAAGAAAATTGTAAGCTCTGTATTCTTAAGTCCAATGAAATCTGTCCATAGTTTCAAAGAATCTAAAGTTACATATAGTATTCCTAAACCAGTTATTGTCCTGGCAGACATTAAAATAAGTATTGTATTATGACAAATAAATCCGTCATTGAAAGCTAACTACATCAAAAACCCTTTAAATGAACACAGCCAATCCAGGTACACAAAGATGTCTTCATATTACACATATCAGTACTGTAACTAATATCTAATACAAATATATACTGCATATCATGATATATACACTATATACTGTATAACATATACTGTGAAGTATAGTGTGTGTGTGTGGTGTGTGTGTGTGTGTGTGTGTGTGTGTGTGTGTGTGTGTGTGAGAGAGAGAGAGAGAGAGAGAGAGAGAGAGAGAGAGAGAGAGAGAGAGAGAGAGAGAAAGAGAGAAGAGAAAGAGAGAAGAGAGAAAGAGAGAAGAGAGAAAAGAGAGAGAGAGAAAGAGAGAGAAGAGAGAAAGAGAAAGAGAGAGAGAAAGAGAGAGAGAGAGAAAGAGAGAGAGAGAGAGAAAGAGGAGAAAGAGAAGAGAGAAAGAGAAGAGAGAAAGAAGGAAGGAGAGAAGAAGAGAGAGAAAGAGAGAGAAAGAGAAAGAGAGAGAGAGAGAGAAGAGAGGAGAAGAGAGAGAGAGAGAAAGAGAGAGAGAGAGAGAGAAGAGAGAGAAAGAGAGAGAAGAGAGAGAAAGAGAGAAAGAAGAGAAAGAGAGAAAGAGAAGAGAGAAAGAGAGAGAGAGATGAGAGAAGAGAGAGAGAGAAGAGAGAAAGAGAGAGAGAGAGAAAGAGGAGGAGGAGAGAAAGGAGAAAGAGAGAAAGAGAGAGGAGAAAAGAGAGAAAGAGAGAAAGAGAGAAAGGAGAGAGAAGAGAGAAAGAGGAAGAAAGAGAGAGAAAGAGAAAAGAGAGAAAGAGAGAAAGAGAAAAGAGAAGAAGAAGGAAAGGAAAGAGAGAAGAGGGGAAAAGAGAGAAAGAGAGAGAGAGAAAGAGAGAGAAAGAGAGAAAAAGAGAAAGAGAGAAAGAGAAAGAAGAGAAAGAAGAGAGAGAAAAAGAGAAAGAGAGAAAGAGAAAGAGAGAGAAATAGAAAGAGAGAAAGATACACAAATAACCCGCACATAAAAGAGAGAAGCTTACGACGACGTTTCGGTCCGACTTGGACCATTGACAAAGTCACACTAACCAGAGGTGGAGCAGGACGGCTATATATAGGCAGGAAGAGGTGGTGGTAGTAGTAGTAGTACAAGAGTTGTATATAATACCGACAAGATGAAATTAAGACACATGCACAACACCCGGGCATCCCCATCATAGACGTTTTGCCATCCAGCCAGCCACTGGATGGCGAAACGTCCACAACAAAGACAACCAGACGCCACACATGTGTCTCAATTTCATCAGTAGTTGTAGTAGTAGTAGTAGAAGAAGAGGTAGTAGTAGTGGTAGTGGTAGAAGTGGGAAATAAAAAGGACGAGCCAGTCAAATACAAAGGAAGGGGAGCACTGCAAGAGAGCTAGATCCCCACAGAGGGACAGCAAGCGCACAGAGGTGCGTGAAAGGGAAGTGGTGAAATAAATGAAGAAGGAACAGAAACACGAGACAGGAGAGAGAAAGACAACCCAGAGGAGAAAAGGAAAGAGGAAAGGGGAAGAGGAAGAAGAAGAAAAAGAAAAAGAAAAAATGAGGATTCAGGTTAAGTCACGATTCAGGTTAAGTCACGGGTGTTCTGAAGTTTGGAGCATTTTACAATGTAGTGGGAGAGGAAGGCATCTACAGAGACGAAGCCAGGGCTAAGGTTCATACAAGGAAAGTTGTGTATTAGAGAGGATTCAACTAGACGGCGACTGTTCGAGTTGGAAGTAGGGAAGACAGTTTTAGCAGAAGACCAGTCAATAGGTTGGCTATGATCTCTGACGTGACAGAAAAGAGCATTGTTAGTGTCGGCAAGCCTAACACTATTTTTGTGCTCCCTAAGTCTGTCAGAAAGAGACCGACCAGTTTCTCCGAAGTATTGAAGAGGACAGGAGGAGCAAGAAATAGAGTAGACACCAGGAACATCTGTAGATTCACTACTTTTCCTATCATGCTTCCCTGTCAAGAAAAGTGTTCTTATCTCCCTCTTTCTCCGTGCCCTCCGCATCAGTGATCCTCAGTTCCTTCCAGCAGAAATTTCCACTCTTCATAATTCGTTCTCCCATCTTGGCTACCCTTCCCATTTCATAGACTCTGCCCTCTCACGTGCTAAACGCAATTTCTTCTCTCCTAAACTCTCTACTCACGAGAACTCTTCTATCCTCTGCCTTCCCTACATTTCCGGTCTTTCTAATCTCAACAATTCTCTCCGTCCCTTAGACATCAAGCTTACCTTCCGCCAGACTAACACTCTTCGCACTAATCTCGTTCATACCTCTCCTCCCTCTACAGATGTTCCTGGTGTCTACTCTATTTCTTGCTCCTCCTGTCCTCTTCAATACTTCGGAGAAACTGGTCTATCTCTTTCTGACAGACTTAGGGAGCACAAAAATAGTGTTAGGCTTGCCGACACTAACAATGCTCTTTTTTGTCACGTCAGATATAGCCATCTATTGACTGGTCTTCTGCTAAAACTGTCTTCCCTACTTCCAACTCGAACAGTCGCCGTCTAGTTGAATCCTCTCTAATACACAACTTTCCTTATATGAACCTTAGCCCTGGCTTCGTCTCTGTAGATGCCTTCCTCTCCCACTACATTGTAAAATGCTCCAAACTTCAGAACACCCGTGACTTAACCTGAATCCTCATTTTTTCTTTTTCTTTCTCTTCCCCTTTCCTCTTTCCTTTTCTCCTCTGGGTTGTCTTTCTCTCTCCTGTCTCGTGTTTCTGTTCCTTCTTCATTTATTTCACCACTTCCCTTTCACGCACCTCTGTGCGCTTGCTCTCCCTCTGTGGGCATCTAGCTCTCTTGCAGTGCTCCCCTTCCTTTGTATTTGACTGGCTCGTCCTTTTTATTTCCCACTTCTACCACTACCACTACTACTACCTCTTCTTCTACTACTACAACTACTGATGAAATTGAGACACATGTGCGGCGTCTGGTTGTCTTTGCTGTGGACGTTTCGCCATCCAGTGGCTGGCTGGATGGCGAAACGTCTATGATGGGGATGCCCGGGTGTTGTGCATGTGTCTTAATTTCATCTTGTCGGTATTATATACAACTCTTGTCTACTACTACTACTACTACTACTACCACCACCTCTTCCTGCCTACATATAGCCGTCCTGCTCCACCTCTGGTTAGTGTGACTTTGTCAATGGTCCAAGTCGGACCGAAACGTCGTCGTAAGCTTCTCTCTTTTATGTGCGGGTTATTTGTGTATCTTCCAGTCACGGTATTGTGCCTTTTTTGTTAATTAGAGAGAAAGAGAAAGAGAGAAAGAGTGAAAGAGAGAAAGAGAAAGGGAAAAGAGAGAAGAGAGAGAAAGAGAGAGAGAAGAGAGAGAAAGAGAGAGAGAGAGAGAGAGGAGAGAGAGAAGGAGAGAGTGAGAAGAGAGAAGAGAGAGAGAGAAGAGAGAAGAGGGGGAGAAAGAGAGAGAAGAGAGAGAGAGAAGAGAGAGAGAGAGAGGAGAGAAAGAGGAAAGAGAAAGAGAAGAAGAGAGAAGAGAGAGAGAGAAGAGAGAGAAGGAGAAGAAAGAGAGAGAAAGAGAGAGAAAGAAAGAAAGAGAGAGAAAGAGAGAGAAAGAGAGAGAAAAGAGAGAGAAAGAGAGAAAGAGAGAGAGAAGAGAGAGAGAAAGAGAGAGAAAGAGAGAGAGAAAGAGAAGAAAGAGAGAGAAAGAGAGAGAAGAAGAAGAAGAGAGAGAGAGAGAAGAGAGAGAAGAAAGAGAGAAAGAAGAGGAAGAGAGAGAGAGAGAGAGAGAAGAGAGAGAAAGAGGAGAGAAAGAGAGAAGAAGGAAAGAGAAAGAAAGAAGAGAAAGAAAGAAAGAAAGAGAGAAAGAGAGAAAGAGAGAGAGAGAGAGAGAGAGAGAGAAAGAGAGAAAGACAGACAAGGTTATATGCCTGATGAACTTATTCCACCTCTACATCGACAGGATGGGACCACCTCTACTAGTAGTCAAAAGAAGGCAGACCTCTTTGCTGAACACTTTGCTACCAAAATGCAAGTTCCTGATCCAGCAAGGGACCCTCCTTGGCTAGCTGCAAGAACTGTGTCAAAACTGTCAGTGGTGACAATAAGGCAGGAGGAGGTGCATTTCCTACTTAAATTGCTTGACCAAGAAAAGGCTGTGGGCCCAGACAAGTTGAGCCCAAGATTGTTGGGAGGAAGGATGTGCAGACCAGCTTGCAGCACCTCTAACTCGCATCTTTCAGCCACTGCCTAGTTCAGTGTAGCTAAGGGCCCTCTCTATGGACAAAGAGGACAAATGTAGCCCTGTCACAAAAAGAAGAGCAGAGCAGAAATCAGCAACTACAGACCAGTTGTACACTCATGTCAATCACTGGGTAAAGATACTTGAGCAATAATCTCAAGACAATGACAGAGTTTTTTTGACTCACATCACTACTTTGTGATCGTCATATGGCTTCAGGAAAGCTGCAGGGCCTCTTAGCTAAACTTCAAGCACTGGGAATTGCAGGCTCTACCACTATGTCTCTCCAGTGATTACCTTCATGGTAGATCTCTAAGTGTAGTTCTCAATGGAACGGAATCAGCAAGACATCCTATTGGGGACAATGTGTTCCACAAGGGGAAGCGTGCTGGTCCTTTGTTTATGGAATGTCTTCTTCAACGACCTTTCTCATCTCATCCCAGAATCAAATGCATATGCAGACTTACACTGACTTTCACTTATTCCAAGAGAAGAATTGCTCAGCTGCTCTAAGCTACATCAATCACCAGCTGAGAGCTATATCAGCTTAGGGAAATAGATGGAGCAAGTAAACATTTGCACCGAAGAGGGAAAAGCAAAATGCAGGATCGTCTCTGGCACCATGAGGGTATTGCTGGTGCGAGTAGTAGGATGGAATGGGGAGGATGTTGGCACATGGAAAGGGTTGGTTGACTTATCCTTGGGGTGAAATTTGCTCTCCCAAACTAACCATGAGTACACATGTTGTAAATCTTGCAAAAAGGCAGCCCAGGAAGCTTACAGCACTTGCCGTATCTCCCATCTGCTTGACAGTAGGGGTTGCAAGATCCTGTCACGAGGCACAAGTTCGCTTCGCACCTTGAGTAATGCCTCACTTTCTTGGTTTGCCTGCCCCCACCCCTCCTCATCTGCGACTGCTTGACAGAGTAGAGAAGAGAAGAACAATCTCATCTCTCGCCTGGACCATCCTGGATAGATTGTCATTTCTAGCAGAGCCTTCAACATAGGGAGGGATGGGGGTGGCCTTACTGTTATGTACAAAGGCCAATATTGTCCAAAATTCCACACTTGGAATCCACTTCGGAGGACAGCTTGAAACAAGTTTATGCCACAAGCCGGGCAGAAAGCAGCAACTTCACTCTGGCTGTAACCTTCTCCAGAACATCACTCCTATGAGATCATACATACCAGGATGACTCGGTGTATTGGATACACATTCGTACAGCATAATGATGTCAACGAGGCTTAAAGTCAGTTGATCAAATGAAAATGCTGGCCCAAGATGGCTCCAACTTCATCCTGTTTCCTACTTGTATGTCTCATAACAATAAAAATGCTTTCAAAATGAGCTGATGTAGGTAACAGCTCTTAGCTTGCAATAACAGTAAGAATCCTTCTTAACTGTAAATAGCTGTCAATAAAGCTAGGACCCTTAACCTGTCAAAACACTGTGTAAAAAAAAACAGACGGAGAGTGAGAGAGAGAGAGAGAGAGAGTGAGAGGAGAGAGAGATGAGAGAGAGAGAAAGAGAAAGAAAAAGAGAAATAGAAAAGAAAGAGAGAAAGATAGAAAAAGATAGAAGGAAGAGAGAAAGAGAGAAAGAAAAGAGAAAGAGGGGAAAGAGAGAAAGAAAGAGAAAGAGAAAGATAGATGAGTGGAAGGAGAGAAGAGAGCGAGGGGAGAAACGCGACGGAGGAGAGAGGGCGTGGAGAGAGAGAGAGAGAGGAAAGAAAAAAGAAGAAAAAGAGAAGTGGGATTAAGAAAGATGAGAAAGAAAGAGGAGAAAAGTAAGGAGAAAATGATAGAAAGGAAGAGAGAAAGAGAGTAAGAAAGAGAAAAGATGAGAGAGAGAGAGAGAGAAGAGAAGAGAGAGTGAGGAGGTGAGAGAGAGATGGGTGTGAGAGAGAGAGTGAGAGAGGAGAAAGAGGAATGAAAAGAGAAAGAAAAAAAGAGAAGAGAAAGAAAGAGAGAAAGAATAGAAAGAAAAAGGATAGAAAGGATGAGTGAAAGAGAGAAAGAAGAGAAAGAGAGAGAAGGGAGAGAGAGAAGAGTGAGAGAGAGAGTGAGAGAGTGAGGAGAGATGTGAGAGAAGAGACGGAGACGAGAGAGAGAGATGAGGAGAGGTGGAGAGAGGAGAGAGGACGAGAGGAGGATGAAGAGAGAGAGAGAGAAAGAGGAGAGAGAAAGAAAGAGAAAGAAAAAGAGAAAGAGAAAGAAGAGTGAAAGAAAGAAAGAAAAAGATAGAAAGGTGAGAGAAAGAGAGAAAGAAAGAAAGAGAAAGAAAGAGCGAGAGAGAGGAGAGGGCGGAGAGAGAGAGAGAGAGAGAGGAAGGAGAGAGAGAGAGAGAGTGAGAGTGTGTGAGTGAGTGTGTGTGTGTGTGTGTGTGTGTGTGTGTGTGTGTGTGGTGGTGTGTGTGTGTGTGTGTGTGTGTCTGTGTGTGTGTGTGTGGTGTTAGTGTGTGTGTGGGTGTGTGTGTTGTTGTGTGTTTGTTTTTGTGTTTGTTTTGGTATGAGATTTAAGTTGAGAAAGCCTAAGGAACAAATGGACTTGGCAGTTAAAAATAGGAGAGAAGAGTTATTACATTGAGATTTAGAGATATGGGGAACATGGAAGGAATATTTTGAGGAACTGCTAAATGTTGAAGATAGGGAAGCTGTGATTTTGTGCATTCAGCAGGGAGGCATAACATCTTACAGGAGTGAGGGACAGGCAGTTGAGTGTATGGAAAGGGGTAAAGCAGCTGAGATTGATGGGATAAAGACCAATGTTGAAAGCAGGTGGGGACAGTTTTGGAATGGTTGGTGTTTTTATTTAATAAATGCATGGAAAAGGGGAAGGTTCCTAGGCATTGGCAGAGTATGCATAGTTCCTTTGTAAAGACAAAAAGAACAAAAGTGTTGAGTATACCTGACAAAGTGTATGGTAGAGTTATTATTGAAAGAATTAAGAGTAAGAGAAAGCAGGATCACAGATAAACAAGGAGGCTTTAGGAAAGATAGGGAGTGTGTAGACATATAGGTGAGCAGTATTTAGATAAGGAAGAAATGTCAGAGCTGGAACAGAGAGAACACTTACGGCTCACAGTAAGCAGTGTAAAGCACCTAACTTACTGGGATCGCATTCAAAGTCTTGAACATGTAATCTTGGAGTATGAAGAGAGATACTTGTTATTATGTATATACTGGAAATTACTCGAGGGCCTGTGGTCCAAAACTGCACACTGCCATAAATCATACTTGGAGAGTGAGAGTTATGGGAGTGTGTGCAAAATAACCCAGTGAGGAGCTAGGATTTTGCAGTGGGGTCAATTAGGGAAACACTGTATCATCATCCGGGGTCCCCGACTATTCAACATCTTACCAGAAGATATCAGAAACACAGCTGGAACAAGTGTAGAAGCCTTCAAGACAAAACAGGACAAGATCCTTCACCAGGTGCCAGATCAACCAGGCTGTGGTGGATATGTGGGGCAGAGGGCCTCCAGCAGCAACAGCCTGGTTGACCAGGCAAGCACCAGATGAGCCTGGCCCATGGCCGGGCTCCAAGAGTAGTGAAACTCTTGAAACTCTTCAAAAGTATATCAAAGGTAAGGTAAGGATAGAGAGGTTTTCGTTGCCTTTATGGATCTGGAGAAGGTATATGATAGAATGGACAGAGGAGCAATGTGGCAGATGTTGCAAATGTACTGAATAGGTGGGAGGTTACTGAAAGCAATTAAAAGCTTTTATAAGGATAGTGAGGCTCAGGTTAGAGTATACATATAGGAGAGAGAGGAGATTACTTCACAGTAAAGGTAGGCTTTAGGAATGCTAGGGTGTTGGCAAGAGGTGTGTGATTAAGAGATAAAGAATCTAACACAAAGCACTTTTTGCAGAGGTTGGTGGATGAGCTTGGAAGGAAAGGGCTTGAAAAGGGAATTATAAAAGTGAAAACATAGGAAAGAGCAAGGTGGTAAGGATAACAAAAAATTTAGGTAATGAAAGATTGGATATCAGATTGGAAGGAAGGAGTATGGAGGAAGTGAATGTTTTCAAATATTTGGGAGTAGACTTGTCAGCAGATGCGTCTGTGAAAGATGAGGTGAATTATAGAATTGATGAGAGGAAAAAGGTGAAGTGTGAACTGAGGAATCTGTGGAGACAGAATGCAATCATGGAAACAGAGAGAGGAATGTATGAGGGTATAGTAGAACCAATGCTTTTACATGGGTGAAGCATGGGTTGCAAACGTTGCAACAAGGAGAAGGCTGGAGGCAGTGGAGATGTCATATCCACAGCATGGTGTGGGGTTGTTGAGGTGATTCGGACATTTAGAGAGGATGGAACAAAACAATCACTTGGAGGGCATATAAATCTGTAGTGGAAAGAAGGCAGAGTAGGGGTTGTCCTAAAAAAGGCTGAGAGGAGGGGGGTAAAGGAGGTTTTGTGTGCAAGGGGCTTGGACTTCCAGCAAGCACTTGTGAGCATGTTAGATACGGGTGAATGGAGACGAATGGTTTTCGTGACTTGATGTGCTGTTGGAGTGTGAGCATAGTAATATTTATGAAGGGATTCTGGGGAAACCAGTTAGCTGGACTTGAATCTGTACTCCAAAGGAGGGGTGTTGATATGTAGCAGTTTTGTAGTATAAGCATGCCTCTAACAAGACAGTGATGGAGTGAATGATGATGAAAGTGTTTCTTTTTTCGGTTACCATGCATCAGTGAGAAATGGATAATGTGTCATTAAATTAACATTTGTCCACATAATGCCCTTGTCAACTCATCCATCTCTCCACTTGCTCAATGTCTCAATTTTCTTGTAGGGATTTATGGTATTATTATTCCAAGGACTAATTTTTCATAAGATTTTTTACCCTGAGAAATAAGCTGTTATTGTTTGCATATTTGTGTATATAATGTACATGCAGTAGGTAACTTCTCACAGGAGTTACATAGTATGTATATATATACCAGCATATATACAGTATGTAGAAGTATACATTAAATTAATTTTAGCCATTAAATAACCATTAAGAGAGTAAATAATGTAGTTTAGAGTTAATTAAATCATTCAACCAGATGAATGGTTTCTATTCCCAAATCTTAGTATGCTCCTAGTATTTATCTACAAAACAAATTTTAGTTTTCCAATAAACACTACAACTTTTAATATCACTTCACTGACTACCTAGGTCCCCATTCACAGACAGCAATGGCTTATCATGTCGGGTTTTGTCGTCTTTGGTCAGAAAATATGCTGAACTGATTAAGAAGAGGAACAGAAGGTGAACATGAGAATAAAACATTCTACAAGAGGATGAAGCAAATGCCACACCTATTCCAATATTCCAGCAAACTAACATGTCTTTTGGCATTTTGAGTTTACTAAACTTTTATCACCACAAGCCATATTTGCTTATTCCACTTATTTAAGCTTTAAATAGGCTGAAGTATCAACTCCTCATGGTAGCAATAAGTTCAATTTAAGCTGCTTGAACTTGTACAGTATACATTTACAAAATATATAGGAACAAAGAAAAAATTACCCTGCCCTTGTCAAAAGACAAATATAGTAAGCTGGCCTACAGGTGCACCATAGTGAGAACCATTACCACTGCACTGGGGAAGCTACATTGCGTTAATAGCAGCCCCATTTAACAGACGAACGGCCAGCCGCTGAATCTCCCCTGTCGTAGAGGCCTTTCTGCCCACCTTACACCATGAAACGACAAAGAAAAAAAGAACAGGCATATCACATATTCACAAAAAGATATCACTCGGATTGATTGTGTTGGGTATGTGATGAGTGGGTTAGCATGATGGGTGATATGTGGGAATGAATGATCATGAGTATGAACCAGCCACACAGCCCTGAGACAGGTGCCGGTGGCTGGGTTGCTGCCTCTAAAGATTCCCTGTATCTTCACTAGGTACACAACAGTGGGGGGGTGGCAGCAAGTGGCTGCTCACTGTGCCCTGCAAAGAGTAGAATATAAAAAACCCTTCCAAACCCCACTGAAGCAAACACTGTCACCACACTCATGCTCGAACTGACTTACCGTACATTCGAAAACAAAATTTGATCCCTAAGGTGAGCGAATTTTCTCATGGATTCATAATGGGGCAAAAATTTCCTATAAAGTCATGTGACAGGTTATGGCAAAACCATATTCATAATTTAAGTTCTTCAGTCTCATGTACTAAGAAGTATTCACAAATCGCTAAATTTATTAACTAAATTTGTACAGATCCTATTCTCTAGTGACACTCGGCAGGCGCACCGCACTTCAGTGAAAGCAGAACCCATACGCCAATATCTGCAAAGATAACAAAACAAACAAAAGCAAATTACCATCACAAAGCAACAGGGCATCAATATAGGCTTGCCTGTGGCATAACTTGCTTTGTGAAGGAACAGTCCTCTAAATGGCTCAATCATTCCATAGGCAAATTTTTAATCTTACTGCACTGATAGGGAAATATTGTTAACTGTCAAATGAAAGTAGCTCTGCTTGGTCTATGATAATGCTTCATAAAATGAAAGGTAACAGTATGTTTGCCCTAAGTAGTGTGGAGGACTGGGACGCAGCAATGGATGATCGGCATCAGCCAAAAGGATCGAACGATCTTTGAGTCGGGCCAACCTGTAAAATGATAAGAAGAGAGAAGAAGACACAACATTAGTGTGGGCACCCTTGTGACAGCTGTTACTGCACACTACCTACTCCACACACGTGTCACTCCCTGCCCTCCCACACTGAGGGATGCTTGATTCGTATTCTGCCAACCTCCCTCACTGTATACTGATCCAAATATGCTGTGTCTACTCCCTGCCACACAACTTCATAGTCTCCTCTCCCTGCCCTTATAGCATATGATGCAAGGTCTAGGAGGAAGCAGCTCTCTCATCCCAAGATTCTATATCAAGCACACCAAACAAATAATGGATGAAAATGTGCGTGCTTATATAGGCGATACCTGTGTGTGAATACACACACACACATATACACACTTTTAAATGACATTAAATATTTCTATTTCATTAGGAAGCTAACAAATTTGCTTTACCTCATGTAACAAAATCACTTCCTCACAAGCAAACTTCACATTTGAAGTCTCACACTGTCTTACAGTGGTATTGAAAGTCTGTCATCCAAGTGGTTTTATTACAGCATGATGTACAATATTCCTTAACAGTACTTCACAGTGTTAGTAACTTGGCAAAGAAAGCGCTGTCTTTTTTTTTTTTTGAGATTCAGTGCTTTTCTAACTTAAAAAAAATTAAAACAAATTTAACAAATAACCAATCAGTTAACTACAAACACCTTCTCGAATAGGAAGAGCAGTTTGTTAGTTTATATGACTTAGCTGCTCAAGTACATTGACAAGTCATTTCTACAACTGCAGTGATTCTTATGCAAATTAACAGTTAAGTCAGGGGTCCACAAAGTCATCGCAGCCAAATAAAACTTGGACATAAAACCCACCTCCTTCCTGTTCCTAAATTATTGGGTTATATAAGCACTGTTCTGGGATCACTGTCTTCATACCCTAAGTTTTAAAATCTAGATTTTTCCACTTTCATTAATAATACAGTGGTACCCCCGAGTTTTGTACAGCTCCCAATTCAAACAATTATGTAAGTGTATTATTTTAAGTGCTTTTGTAAGTGTATTTTTGGGGTCTGAAACAGACTAATCTAATTTACATTATTCCTTATGGGAACAAATTTGTTCGGTAACGGCACTCGAACAGCCTTCTGAATGAATTATGGCCGAAAATCAGGACACCACTGTATTTCAGAGGGTTTCAACATTCAGTTATCCTGTTTCTCATTTAGTTCTAATTTGCATATTTTCCCAAAACCTCGATCAGTCATGTGTTGACTCAGGGTTGTGATTACAAAATTAAAACAGTACCATGCTATGTATAAATTCATTATTTTGTATCCTTACATACAGATGACAGTCGGAAAACAAGACAGCTATGTTACTGAAAATGCATGTAAACTGAACCGGTAAAACCTATGGGAAAAATAAGACCCCCCAAAAAAAGCTAAACAAATTTTGTACAAAAAAAAAAAAAATAATGTAATAATGACTGAGGTGCCTTATTCAGATGTCCCACTTGTTTTAATTGCACAGGGGCTCTGAAGGAGGGGTTAGAATGGTTTGGGTGTACACAGGAGGGGTTAGTCAGGATGGGATACAGTGGTTGGGATAAGGGCATTTGGTAAGTGCAGGAGCTGGAGGCTGGTGTTGGCAAGTGGAGGATGTTGAGCGGGAGGGAAGTAGAAAGGGATGGGGGGGGTCAGTTGGAAGCAGGAGGCAATGAGGTGTGATGGTGACCATGTAGTCAGTGGCCAGTGTGGGTGGTGGTACGGATGATGGGTGAGGGTAGGCGAGTGTGTGGCTGTTGGTGTGGATGGTAAGTGTGGTGGGTGGCTCCAAGACTAGGTGTGTGGACAGTGTTTTAGGGCAGTGGATCATGAAAGCGTAGGTAAGGTGTAGGCATGAGGCAGTGGAAGTGTTTGTTTCAGGCTGTAGAGGAGTGGTGCAGGTAAAAGTTATGGTTATCAGTGGACTGGTGTGCGGAGACGTATGAGTGCTAGAGATGGTGCAGGCAGTCAAGAATGTTGGTCGGTGGACTAAGTGATCAGGTATGTATGTCAGTTGTGTTAAGGTGAAAAGTCAAGTAAGGTTGGTGGGCATTAGGGCTTGAGAAATAGTGGTGGAGAGCTGGGGGCTGGAGACTAAATAGTGGGGGAATGACATAAGTGTAGAACTCGTAGGCCGGGAAGGTATTGGTGGGGGGAGGGAAATAATTGTAGAGAGGTTGTGTGGGGTGGAGGTTGCTTGGTTGGGATGGGTGTGTGGTTGTGGGAAGTTAAGTTTTTGGACAAGAACACTTATTTATCTTTCTTTTAGGTCATCAACCTGCTTTACTCACTGACTAGTTCATATCTGCCTCATTCTTTTAATTGTACACAAACTGATGGCCCTTCTGGCCTTAGGTTGTGCCATTCATTTCCATCACGTGATTGTCAGTCTTAAGCTTATCTAATACTTACTCAATTTTCTTCAAAGCACTAAGACTTTCATGCTTATGCTTCTTCTCTGCATCTCCAGGATCACTTGCATTACTCATGGTGCTATGGTTACTATCCAGAAACAAGACAAGTTGATGAAAAGATCAAGAGTTGATTCACTAACACAAGCCTAATATATGGTATTGGACATGAGCGAATGAAGTGCTGGGCAAGGGAGGTTGTGTACAATATGTAGGCTTTCCCCATAAGACAATGGACTTGTCAATAGGCTCATTGTGAGATGGAGGGGAAAAAACATCATGTGCACCACATTTTTCCTTGCATGTACAGTGGACCCCCGAATTACGTCATCGGAATACATAATATTCGGAATAAGTATAGTAATGTTTTCTCGTTAAAATACTGGCTTAGAGATCGTCACTGAACTTGGTACAAGTCATTCGTCCGGAACATGTTCGCACAGCCTGAGTGGCCCTGACACTCCATGTACAGCCAGTGTGCCACTGTTTATCAACCGGTGAGGATGATCTTGCATGTTCATATGATATATTTTGCATTATTCCATTCTTTTTAGTGCTTGCAACTCCTAAATAAGCCACTATGGGCCCAAAGAAAGTTCCTAGTGCCAGCCAGCCCTTTGGTAAACTGCTGAGAGAGAGGGGAGAATGTGCCTTTTTCAGTGATTCTGCAATATGTACAATACTAAAGCAGCAGGAGTCAATAAAGGCTATAGTGCCAGCCAGCTATGAAGTGTAGCATAAACAGTGTAGCAAGTAAGTTAAGCGATTAATCTACAATAAACAGGACAGCACGAGACTGACTCCTCCACTGTTGTTGGAGGTATATAGGGCTACTGACTAACACCGCCACTTCTGCTACCTCTTGCTTCCGCATTCACCACCACTATGTAAGGCTCATCTTTCAGTGGCCCTTATACACCCAACAACAACCACCACCACTCGTGACATTCTTAATGTCATATTTTATTCATTCTAGAGTATAAATCGTGTGTCTGTGTTATTAATATTGTTTATTATGTCATATCAGATGAGTTGTGCTTGATAAGTAAGCCATAGAGCTGATATTCGTGTCATATTGAAGGATTATCTTGTCCTGTCTCCCAACACAAGTCCTAACACACACCAGAAACAAACCTTTCTGGAACACTTTTTTGAGCGACAGGGGTCCAGTGACTTTCAAGCTGGTCCTATTGGCATTAAAAAACAAAGAAGGCAAGTAACCCCAGGATAAGGACTTAATATCTGAAGTCTTTATGGAAGGGGATTCCCCTTCCAAACAATTGTAAACTCCTCCATCCTCTCCTCCCATCTTCCATACATCACCATGTCTTCAATAAAGGTAAGTGTGATATTATTGTTTTATTCTTCATGTATCATTGTTTTCTGTGTAGGTAAATTTATATTTCATGCAGAAAACATGTTTTTTTTAATATTTTTGGGTGTCTGAAACGGATTAATTGGATTTCCATTATTTCTTATAGGGAAAATTAATTCCGAATTCATCAGATTCGGGTTTAGTCACTCTCTCTGAAATGGATTAATTACGAAAACTGGTGGCCCACTGTACTTCACCACGTAAAATTATTTTTTATACACAGCAATTTTGCAACCGTGTTTCAGTGGAAACATTTTAACAGACTGTGTATTATCCAACAGTCCACTGTACTTGGCCCCTACATAATTAATGCAATCCTGTAGCACGAGTGTTATCTTAAGCTGAAGCTAAGCATATTGGGAAGAAGTGAATTGGCTAGGATGCTGACCTCAAACACATCAGACCAAGTCTAGAAGACACGAACTTTAATGCAATATAATTTTAAAACATACAACAGGAGTCTTCATGGAAATATTTTAATTTCTGACCCTTGAACTTAATTTCTATTTAATTCACTCAATTTCAAGTGGAATAGAGGATTTAATCTTTCTCAAGATAAGCTTGGGTTTAACAAGACTTCTTAGAAATGGTGACAATTTACTTGAGCACAGTAGTATTCTAATAGTAACTACTCCTAATCTGAGTTTTTAATACCAATATTAAAACCTTCCAGCTACTTAATATACCAACACAAAGATTTAATTTGTGATAACACACTAACTTATTTATCACCTAAAAGTTTCACAAGTATTAGCACCATACGTACATTGTCTCAGTGGCTATATTTCCACATGAAGTACTGAATTCAGCTAGTTGTTGGTCATGCATACAATTAGTCAAGCTAAATAGTAGCAAAGAAAATAGCATTTTACTTGCAGTTTCAGTACAATAGTTTCTCTTGAAATTTCAGCCTTATAGCACCAGTTTCATTTACTAATACAGGTACAACATCAATTTTCCAGACCTTTGGTTTCGAAGCCTTTCTGGATTACTGATTTTTCTGCTTTTAGAGAGCGCAGTATTCCTTGATCTTGGGGTTGGATAAGTGACGTACAGTTTGGTGGTAAATACACTGCCGTGAGAATTTAAAGTTCCTGCTCATAAATTTGTATGGCTCCGGACCATCAGTGTCCAGAAAATCGATGCTGTACCTGTATACGTATGCCTAAAAATATCTCAACATTCATAGTTTTGCTTCTCTATAACTCGTGCAGTACACAAATAACCCAAACACAGGAGAAAGGAACTTGAAGTATTGCTGCAAGTTTCTTTCTATATGTGAATTGTTTGTGCACTGTTCCAGTCACAGTATTGTGCCATTTTATCTTCAAATTACAGTATGTACTTGGTAACACTGGCCAAGGTAGCAAACTTTGCATATCTGTAGTCTGGCTGAGGATATGAGTTGGGTGTGTTTTGTTTTGCTACACATCCACTTGGCTCAGCTCCTGAGCATAGTAAAGAACTCTCATACCTTTAATATACCCATGAATGGATTTGAGGGCACTTCTAGTCTTGCAGCCTGGCTCGAGGCTTGGCTTCCTTGTTGACTATCTGGTCACCCAGGTTATTACAAATAATGGCCCACAGGCCCAAATAGCCATCACAATCTTTTGGATCTGGCAGGTTCAGAAGACTGGTCTAGTTTCCTCCTCCAAACCTCTGTCGCTATTTTGGCAAAATTTGTTATACTTTCTAGTAAGAGTTCAGTCTGCCTGAACTGCACCCACAACTTCCTTTAGTGATAAGGTTTCACAACTTGTTAGGAATTCATTACAGGTCTCGTTTGCTTTATGTAACATATGCATTTCCGGCCCATGGCACAAAGAGCAAATTTGCCTTAAGTGAACCCAACATATCATGTACGTAAAACAAAGGGATGTGCTCAAAGATTGTCAGTTCCACATTTCTTGACATATGTTTACTTTACAATACTGGTTACTTAATACATGCACTAAATGGCCAAATACACAAAAATATTTAGTAAAAAAAAAAAAAAAAAAAAAGAAATAAAATTCAAAATTCATAGTCCCTATACTGTACAACAACCAAAAAATCAGGAACACACATTTCATTATTTTTACCAAGAAATTATGAGCATACTATAAAAAACAACGTGGCTTTATACCGAAAATAAATGCAAGAGAAAAAATTAAATCCCAAAATTCAATCACAATCCTCCTCCTCCTACCTTCCACCCACCCATTAACCCCATCTCTGCCTGGCTTGAAGTGTACATGCTATGAACCCATAAACACACCTCTCCCCACTACCCTGTCCTTCCTCACTCCACCATTAGTCCCAACTTTGTGTCTGGACAAGCCAATTTCCTCTGAGCAGATGGTCATTTTCTTTTGACTATGCACAAGGCACTTTAATTGAAAGCTATAGGATTTTGTTCACAATATGATCATTGGATTTCCCCTATACCCAAATTTATTTATTTCTTTATTGCAGTATTCTTTCTCGTAAATGACAATATAAACCAATTTAGTGTGATATTTCAAAGAAATATTGTTAAAAAAAAAGTGATATTATTCTTGGGTGACTGCACGAGTGAATTTATACCAAATACAGCAAATTACCGATAAAAGTAGATTTGTCTGAAACCATGTTATTACGATTCCATGAGCCATGGCAGGAGTAGGGTTGCTGCATTTAAGTGAATTTGCACAAAGCAAAACCATGAAGTGGGGAAAACCTATACAATAGTAGAAGGCATTGTTGCCAATGTGGATTGAGGATCAAAGAAGCCTGTATGTTTACACACAAGCCAAGGCACTGGGTTTATATTCACAATAAGGCTAACAATAAACAAAAAATGTTTAAAATATCAGCGATGTATGTAAACAGTATGACTACTGACCCTTCATAATTTCACAATTTATGGTATATGTCTATTGTAATATTCAGTAAGGGATTCAGGGGAACCGGTTATTTTTATATAGCCGGACTTGAGTCCTGGAAATGGGAAGTACAATGCCTGCACTCTAAAGGAGGGGTTTTGGGATATTAGCAGTTTGGAGGGATATGTTGTGTCTCTTTATACATATATGCATCTAAACTGTTGTGTTCTGAGCACCTCTGCAAAAACAGTGATTATATGTGAGTGAGGTGAAAGTGTTGAATGATGATGAAAGTATTTTCTTTTTGGGGATTTTCTTTCTTTTTGGGTCACCCTGCCTCGGTGGGAGAGGGCCGACTTGTTAAAAAAAAAAAAAAAAAAAAAAAAAAAAAAAAAAAAAAAAAAAAAGTCTATTGTAAATAGCTGACCATAACTATGCAGCAAACCTGCCTATTCAACGCCCAAGTAAACTGAAATCACTCTAATCCTTATTTTTAAAAATGTTCCACAATCCATACACATAACCCACACATAAGAAACTGCAACTTGTAATGACATTTTGGCTCGACCTGGACCATTAACTACTCGCACAGAAAACGTGCAAGAGAAGGAAGCCAGAACATACACGAGAGAGGGAGGGGGACGGGAGGAGGTAGTAGTAATATTGTGATAGCAGTACTGGTAGTTAGTAGTTAATGGTCCAAGTCGGACCAAAATGTCATCGTAAGTTCAGCCTCCTGTGAAAGTTATTTGTGTATTGTTCTAGTCATGGTATTGTGCCTTTTTATTCTCCCTGTTCCACAGTTACTATACAATATAAAAAAGTGAGTAAAGCAAGGTTTCTTAATTTCTAATTGCCCACCAACTGTGCTGGCATTTTTCTGTTATATCATGCCTTAAAATAAACGGGATACATGTACGTATATTTTGTCCAGGTCTGAACCAGTTTTGACGATTTATTTAAATTTTTTAGTTTTAATTCGAAATGCTGAATCTTCTCCGCCTTTGCACGCACGCACGCACATGCGTGCGTGCGCGCGTGCACACAACACACACAGTATTGGCACAAAGTACACACTACTCATACAACTCAATATATACCAGCATTTCAAAATTGTATTCAAATTTATGTTCAAAACAATCAGTTTATTCATTTTATCAATCAGTTTTTTTTAGTGTGCAACAAGTTTTGATTAATAGAAATGACACTTTTTCCAAAAGAATTGGCAAATGTACACTTTAGATTATTACTTTTTGAAATAATCCACATATGTAAAAAATTCCTAACCTATGTTTGCATATACAGGATCCTAAATGCCTGGCAACCACATTTATGGTATGTCATTTCTAGTCCATTCCAGCCTTTGTAACTCTCACTAGCTCCCATGTAGATCTACATTACTGACACCAGTGTCACCAAGATATACACTACATCTACATCTTAAGCACTGTGCCCTCACATATGCTGCGAGCGGTAAATTTTGGCCTAGACATGAGAGTATGATTGGTCGTGGTTTAGACCATCCCAATAATTGAAGCCAACTATTAAACACCCATAAAACAGACAGGGGAGCCAACCCTTCCTTGTAAAATCAACAGAAAATTAAATATTTTCACTACATTGAAATATATAAGAGTTTGGATGGTCTGAAACTAACCAAAATCATCTCTCTTTCAATAGTATGTCTTACTTTTCATCAACCAATACCCAAATAACAGCCAATAAAACCATCTTAGAAAACACCTCAAGGTTGCTGTTTTAAAGGAAACAAATCAGAGATTTGTTTTCCCCGTCAAACACTTCTCAAGGCAGGATTTTTTTTTTTTATTAAGCATATTCACTGCACAAACCCACTCTCATGTTCATGCCAAAATTTCTCCCACGGTATATACAAGGGCAGTGTTTAAAATGTAGATCTGCACGAGTGACACTGGCATCAATAATGTAGATCTACGTGGGAAAGTTTAACCCTTTCAGGGTCCCCAGGCCCTCTCCCAGACTTGTTCTCAGGGTCGCCCAAATTTAAAAAAAAAAAAAAAAAAATCTCTTATGAAAAGATAGAGAATCTTTTCCCAATCATAATGACACCAAAAGTATGAAATTTGATGGAAAACTTACGGAATTATGTTCTCGCGAAGTTAGCGGTCTCGACAATGTTTACGCATTGGCGATTTTTCCCAATTTGAGCCCTATTTTTTGCCAATTCCAGTGTACTAGTCGACATAAATCATAACTATTCCGCTAGAACTCCAATGTTTCTATCGAATGAGTACAGGAAACCACCCATTTACTGATTTCAACTATCCAATACAGTAGTCAGAATTTAGCAATTTTGCCAATTTCACACAAATTTCAAAAGATGCCAATTTCCAAATAGGGTCCAGAATAAACAAGAAAGACATTCCTGGTACTAAAATAACATTTCCTCTGTTCATTAGTCACGTCCCCACGCCCCTCCTCTTACGTTCTTTTGCATTCCACTTTGAATTTTTATTCTCACAAAAAATAGAAGATTAACTGTTATGCAGACTACTGCATTAGTGTAGAAATGGTATAAATAATATCGGTGCACTTGTGAAAGAATATTAGACTCACCAGTTGACGTGCATTGGACGCTTAGCATGATTTGTTTACTTTTGAACTTTGGTAAAAATCAAACATTTCTGCTACTTTGAGCTCAATTTCAAGGTACAGTGGTCCCTCGCTTTTCGTAGTTCTCGGCAATCGTAAATTTCGCCAATCATAGGGGTATTTTCGTATAAACATGGACTCGCTTTTCATAGGTTGACTCGCGAATAGTAGTTCGTCTGGGACGCGTATGCACGGTGTGAGTCGGGGCGGCCTCCCTACCCAGCCAGTCTGGCATTGTTTACCAGTGAGTGAAGGTCCCCTCAAGTGCTCCTACGAAATATTTCATAATATTCCACTCATTTTAGTGCTTGCAAGTACTAAATAAGCTACCATGGCTCCAAAGAAAGCTCCTAGTGCCAAGCCTGTGGTAAAGAAGGTGAGAAATATGTACAGTGACAAAGTCTTGGGCCATTTTAGGGAAGTGTTAAGAGACGCCAGAAACAGAGCTCTCTCCACAGTTACTTTGCGATACAGGACTAGAGTGACTCTCAAGGTGGTCCTAGTGGCATTAAGAAACAGAGAAGAGAAGCAACCCCAGAGAAGCAATTGGTACCTGAGGTGTTGCTGGAAGGGGATTCCCCTTCCAAACTGTAAACAATCTAATCTCTCTCCTCCTCCAGTCTCCCATACACTAAGAAGAATCTCCAATAAAGGTAAGTGTTATGCTGTTAATGTTTCATTCATCATTTCCCATTGTATTGTTTATGTACTACACGTATATTTCATGTAAAAAAATTTTTTGTTTTAATACTTCTGGGTGTCAGGAATGGATTAATTGTATTTACATTATTTCTTATGGGGAAAATTGATTCGCAAATCGTAAATTTCGTTTATAGTAACGGCTCCAGGAACGGATTAATTACGAAAAACGAGGGACCACTGTACTTTTCATTGTAAAACCAATCAAAATCATCTCAATTTCTGTAATATGTCTTCCATTCTATAAAATGAGACCAAGAAAACTAGAATACAATAATAAATACCATACGAAAATACAGTGCAAAGTCGCTGTTTTAATCCAAAAACACGGTCAAAGTTTTTTTTTTCTCATTACGCACTGTGTGCTGCAGAATTTTTTTTTATACTGCGCACACTGACCACATAGACCCATTCTTTCATATGTAGGTCTACCAGCTTTCCCTCACTAGATTTGAGGGCGCTAGAATTTAGGCATACTAGTACGTCAAAATAGTACATCTGAAACTCTGAAAGGGTTAAGGGTTAATTTCAGGGGAAGAGAGAGAGTGAACGGGTTGTGCTATACCTTTCAATAAATTTACTTTACAATGTAAGTAATATAAAAACTGTATTGAAAGTAAAATACTCTTAATGATAGAGCACCTTAGTTTCCTATACAAGAAAATGACATTATATACAAACAAAATACTGCATTACTGAAAAAAAAATGAAGTATCCTTTAAAGCTTGAAATAAAGTATACTGTATATACACAAAATTATCATAATTAAATTTACCTCTTGCAATAAATAAAGCATTAAACTGAGGGTAAGAGGGTGTTAGATAATCCACAGCAATGAAAGGCTGTACAATACTGTATAGAAATGACAAAAATTAAAGAGAAACAACTTTGCAATTTTTGCAGTTTTGGAGGGATATGTTGTGTATCTTTATACGTATATGCTTCTAAACTGTTGTGTTCTGAGCACCTCTGCAAAAGCAGTGATAATGTGTGAGTGTGGTGAAAGTGTTGAATGATGATGAAAGTATTTTCTTTTTGGGGATTTTCTTTCTTTTTTGGGTCACCCTGCCTCGGTGGGAGACGACCGACTTGTTGAAAAAAAAAAAAAAAACTTTGCAATTTTTATAAGGACACACACTTGAACAATACAGAACTATACCTAATCCTTTGATTTCCTGACCCTCACTTAACCCGTAAACGGTCCAAGCATATCTACGTTCACATGTGTAGTGCTACAAAAGTATATCTACGTTTTTATTTACATATTTTCAAACATAAAAAAAAAAGTAGATCAAAGTTTTTTTTACACATTTTCAAATGTAAAAAAAAAACAAAAAGATCTACTTTTTTCACATACTTTCAAATGTCGAAAAAACGTATATACAGTGGACCCCCGCATAACGATATTTCAATCCAGAAGTCTATTTGGGTGCCATTATAGACCGAATTTGTTCCCATAAGAAATATTGTGAATTAGATTAGTCCTTTTCAGACCCCTAAAAATACACCTACAAAAGCACTTACAAAAATAAACTTACATAATTGGTTGAGTTGGGAGCTGATCGTTATCCGGGGGTCCACTGTATACGTTTGGACCGTTTACGGGTTAAAAAACCACAATAACTCTTGTTAACTTGTCATTTCAAATAACAAAACACTCACCAGCCCAGTTGTGAGTTGACCAAATGAAACTGAATGCTCAGCAGGTCATGCACAACCGTAGTGTGTTCGTTATTTATAATAAGTAAAAAATACAAATTCGTATAAACCAAAATATGAAATTATTAGCAAAAATGTAGTCCTAGAAATACAGTACATTCTTCTTAAATACTATTTATTACTTTTAAAAGTGATAATAGTCAAGTTTGTGTGTTTTAGTATGACATGTTCATCTGTAGTCACATATGCCCTTGCCCTTGTTCTTATATCAAATAATGGCAGATTATAATACACAAATACTGTACATGTTCTACTGATCTTGTTAAAGCAATACAAACCAACTAAACTACGTTTTTTATTAGCTGCCAATGCCCACTACCCTTTAGGTCACATAACTGAGCAATCACTTTCTAAAAATAAAAATATGATCCATTAACACCCCTCCTTCAGAGGGGTGTTAATGTTAAACGAAGGGCAACCATAATACCGGCAAGAGACACGTAGACTGTATTAAAGAGCTGCTCAAAATGAACTTCATGCTAAATAAACAAAAGCCATGGTAGTTTTATAACTGTAGTGTAAGTGTGCCTCTGGCAAGATAGTGATGGAGTGAATGATGATGAAAGGTTTTCCTTTTTGGGCCACCCTACCTTGGTAGGAAATGGCCAATGTGTTAATAAAAATAATAATGTTTTAAATTTCATATAAGTATGACAGCCAGTAAGTATTTAAAATACAGAAATTGTAAAAGTACCACTTACGACAAAGCAATTTATTTTTTAACACTTGGCTGTCTGCACACACGTACAGTGCATAGAATGCCACATCAAAAAGTGTGATTTCTCAATATTTTCCAATACATCATTATGGTAAAGTAGGCCAAAAAAAAAAAAGCAACATTAGCAAATGGCAGCTACTGAGCCAGCATCAGCATCACAGATTGAATAAAAACCTGGAAAACTCTTTGCAAGACTACACAACAACAAAGCTATTTAGAAAAGTTGGCAATGAACAATCATGGTAAGACCACTAATGGCATCCAAACCATACCATGTTAAACAAGGAACAACCGTAATACCGCCAAGAAAGACAGATTGGACTAAAGAGCTGTTCAAAATGAACTCATGCTAAATGAACAAAAGCCATGGTATTACATGGGACTTTAATACCCGTAATTTTAAAATGTGAGTTACATTATCAAATGACATTAACTTTAAAGTGGCAATTCAACAAAAAGTATGCTTTAGGGGTCTGAGCTATCTTGCAATATTTATAATAAGGATAAGCAATCAACAATAAATCATACAATTATGGGTCACATAAGCAGAGCATAAAACTACTGGACCATGTCAAATTCTTTTGAATGACTAACACCAGGTGATTTGGATATTTTTAATAAAAGAAATTAAGTCATGTAAGTGGTTGTCATGTCCCAAACTCAAACTAAACTTAACAAGAATATATATACATAATGGCAAATATGGCTTGCTTGTCCTTTCATATAAAGCTTTAGCAAACCTCACCACCTAAACATTCCATCCACGAAGTAGTACTGTATTGTCAAAATATGACTGCTATATCAAAAATTACTTTTTTATTTAGAAAGTAGTTAAGAGAAATACAAACAAGTCTATTATTTTCTATATTTTGATTTATGACAAGCAATCTGCCATATGTTTTAACATTAAGAGGCAAGGCCTATGAAGAATATTTTTTGGTAATCTTTTTTATCCATTTAGGCAGGCAAAATTCCTGCAGATGAACATTTAGATTAAAAATACAATCTATAGAGTCTGTTTAAAAAAAAAAAAATCAACAAACCCTTGGAAAAAAAATAAAATATTAACTCAAAAGATGGCATGCAAGGAGTAGCATTTTTTTTTTTTAATTACAGCCTCTTCTCACTTAACAATGGAGTTCCGTTCCTTAGACCTCGTCGGTGAATGAATTCATCGCTAAGTGAGGAGCATATTATAATGGTAGTGAGTTTGTGGCAACCATCTTTGATATTGTTTTAGTATCATCTTTGTACCATATATAACTTTTCTGGTATATTTTTAAATGATTATACAGTAAAGTACTGTATACTATAATAAACAGAATAGAGGGCATTAGCTCTAATATACATTATTTAGGTATGAATATTGGTCAGAGAGCCCGTCGTAAGTCCGAGTCGTCAGTAAACGAGTACATCGCTAAGTGAGGAGAGGCTGTACCAGCTGTTACTAAATATTGGTGTGTGTGTGTGTGTGTGTGTGTGTCAAGGAGGTGCCTAGAAAGAGAAAAAGATATGGACAGAAGAGAAATGTCACCAATGCAAAGAAACAAAATATACATTTTCAAAATATTCTGCAAGGGTTACCCTGCTACAAACATCAACACATTACATTGTAACAATTCATACTAGACTAAGTACATAATGGTTACAACTGTTAAAAAAAATTGTTTCTCTAAATAAGCTAAGTACTCCAAGCACATACAAATAGGGGATAATGTACTAAACAAACTGCTAAACATTCAGAATTATACACAATTATGAACAGCTAACAGTGTTAATTAACAGTAATTTCATAGATTTTACCATCTCACTATAATATATTAATTTAAATTATCAGCTACTTATTGAATCCTCTCACACTAGTGATTTTATAGCCTTTTTTGCCCTATGCAGTGTGAACTCTTATGATAAAAAAATAGGGTTATTAACTAAATAGCCACAGTAGCCACCATAGGAGTCTTAATAGTTTTACTTATCATTATTTACACTAATCAAGGCTCATTACCATATTTCCAGGTTCCCTGTACAGTTGACAAAGACTAAGTCACATAGTTTACATATCTAAACTTTGTGAAATCTATATTCTTATGCAAATGCAAGATGATAACAGGAGTGACACCTAACAAGGCTAATAAGTGATTCCTTATTGGAACAAATTCACTTTAATGCAAATATTTTCAAGTCCCCTCCTTTAAAGGAAGGGTTTGGGATATTGGCAGTTTGGAGGGATATGTTGTGTATCTTTATATGTGTATGCTTCTAAACTGTTGTATTCTGAGCACCTCTGCAAAAACAGTGATAATGTGCGAGTGTGGTGAAAGTGTTGAATGATGATGAAAGTATTTTCTTTTTGGGGATTTTCTTTCTTTTTTGGGTCACCCTGCCTCGGTGGGAGACGGCCGACTTGTTGAAAAAAAAAAAAAAAAATCAAAAGTCTTGCAAATCATGAGCCAGACCCCCCCCCCCCCCAAATGGTGACCTGTTTCATTTTAACTATTTTCTAAGCAACTAATCACAGGAATCAGAGATACACAATGCCCATTTTTGTTTCCTTCATAACAGAAACCTAGCATTAAAGATGCACATTTTTCTTTTCCAAGATAATGCTCAGAATTATGCTAAATAAACAAATACATTTCTGGTACCTAGTTACAGGAATCCCAAAATTTAATAAACGATGAAAGTTAGTCCCCAAGATAAGACAAAGTTACAGTACTGTAGGAACTTAGACAAAATACACACTACAGTGTGAACTAAGGCAATTTAGTGAAAACTAAATACTACAGTATTATGTGCAGATGTTAACAAGGATAAGGAACTCGTAAGTTATATTAAATGCTTTTAAATCATGCATACAACATGTTTGTGCATGTACATTACTTTTAATAGCCACTGTACAATACTTCAGAGAAAATTACAACTCAAAGGATTGAGTGCCATTACCTCTATTATTATTACTGTACTGCACAATGATCAAGGCTAGATTGACTAGACTGATCAAGGCTTAGAGACTGAACAAATTCCATCAAACCTGAGAGACTGATTACCTCATCTTCCAGTATCTCCACTATGTAATCTCTACTGAACTGAAAAAGCCACTGGGTGGCAAAGTCTCCATAATGAAGGTACCCAGGTGTTGCACACGAGTCTTATTCATCACTTATTGTTATATACAGTCAAACTTTGGTTTTCATATGCCCTAGTTTTTCGTCAAAATTTTGTCCCAGTTTTTATACATGCACTCAGTTTTCATACAGCTGAAAATCATCTGTACCAAACTCATCCACCTGCCCACGTGACTCAGCATTCATTTCCCCGGAATCGAGTGCCCACACAAAGCATCCCATGCATTCTTGACTCAGTCTGCCTTTGTGTCTTGTTGAGTGAGCATCACCATGCGCATTCATTTGAAACAATTCGTAATAATCCATTTTTTTTGTGCTTGTTTATTGAGTGTGACTGCTAAATAAGCCACCATGGGGCCAAAGCAAGTTCCTAGTGCCAGCCCTTTGATAAAGACAAGAAACATGATAGAATTCAAGAAAAAATTTATAGCAAAGCACGAAAGCGGCATACACATGGCCGATCTTGCCAGGATGTACGGGAAGTCCGCATCAATGATCAGTTTCATCCTGGCAAAGAAAAAAGAAATCAAGGAAGCTAATGTTGCAAAAGTGGTAAATGTGCTAAAGAAACAGATCGCAAACAATCAAAGAAGTTGAGTTGTTGTTGTGGATCAACGAAAACAGTTAGCGGGAGATAGTGTTTTGGAGGCAATAATTTGTGAATAGGCAAGGCAGATGCATGCAGATCTCGCAAAGAAAATGCCTAGAACGAGTGCTGCTGTTAGTGAATTTAAGGCCAGCAGAGGCTGGTTTGACAAATTCAGGAAGCAAACTGGCATACACAGTGTGGTAAGGCATGGCGAGGCTGCAAGTTCAGAAACAGACCTCTCTAGACAGATTTTTTGTGCAACAGGAGTCCAGTGACTCAAGCTACTCCTAGTGCCAGTAAAAGACAAAGAAGGGAAGTAACCCCAGACAGGGCCTTGATACCTGAATTCCTTATGGACAGGGATTCCCTTCCAAACAATAACCTCTCCTCCTCCCTTTCCCCTCCTCGCCGTCTTCCATATGTCAACAAGTCTTTTCAATAAAGGTAAAACTGATGTCAAATGTTCATTTATCCATTTCATTAGTCTTTATATTTTTCTCATTGTTTTCTGTATGTAAAACTATAGTTATTCTCTCTAAAATGTATTTTTTGTTAATATTTTTGGGTGTCTGGAGCGGATTAATTGGATTTACATTATTTCTTAGGGGAAATATTGCTTCAGTTTTCATAAGATTCGGTTTTCGTCAGACTTTTTCGAATGGATTAATCACAAAAACCGAGGTTTCATTATACCATTAACCCTTTGACTGTCGCGGCCGTATATATACGTTTTACGAGGTGCCGTGTTTGACGTATATATACTCATAAATTCTAGCGGCTTCAAATCAAGCAGGAGAAAGCTGGTAGGCCCACATGTGAGAGAATGGGTCTGTGTGGTCAGTGTGCACCATATAAAAAAAATCCTGGAGCACGCAGTGCATAATGAGAAAAAAAAAACTCCGACCGTTTTTTTTAATTAAAATGCCGACTTTGTGGTCTATTTTCGTATAGTATTTATGGTTGTATTCTCGTTTTCTTGGTCTCATTTGATAGAATGGAAAACATATTACAGAAATAGAGGTGATTTTGATTGATTTTACTATAAAAAGAACCTAGAAATGGAGCTCAAAGTAGGGGAAATGTTTGATTTTTGCCAATGTTCAAAAGTAAACAAATGATGCCATTGTCCAATAAATGTCCAACTAGCCATTCTAATATGCAGTCATGAATGGGTTGATGTTATTTATACAGTTATTACAGCATTGCAGTAGTCTGCATAATAGTAAGTCTAATATTTTTTGTTTGAATAAAAATTCAAAATAGAAAGCAAGAGTAATATCAGAGGGGCCTGGAGACATGACTGATGAACAAAGAAAATGTTATTTTAGAGCCAGGAATGTCTGCATTGTTCATTCTGGACCTTATTTTGAAATTGTCATATTTTTTAGTTTTCGTGAAATTGGCCAAATTGCAAATTTCTGACCACATTATTAGGTAGTTGAAATCAGTAAATGGGCAGTTTCTTGATTCAATCATAGAAAAAATGAAGTTCTAAAGAAATAGCTATGAGTTTGGGCGACTGGAACAATGGAATTAGCCGAAAATAGGGCTCAAAGTGGGCGAAATCGCCGATTTGTAAACAGCGCCGAGGTCGCTAACTTCGCGAGAGCATAATTCCGTCAGTTTTCCATCAAATTTCGTTTTTTTGGTGTCATTACAATCGGGAAAAGATTCTCTATCATTTCATAAGAAAAAATATTTTTTTTTTTTTTTTTTAATTTTGCGACACCAGGAGACACCTCAGGATTGGGGGTTGCGACAGTCAAAGGGTTAATGTAATATTATTATTATTACAGTATTACACTACAGTAGATTAAAAAAGAAAGTACTAAACTATATGGATCATGCAACACTACAAATTATTAAGGGTGAAGAAGTCTAAATGTAATGGTTACAAACTTTGGCAACTGGCTCAGTCTAATAACCCTGAACAGCCAAAATGTTAAGTAGAGCAATAATAGAAAACTTTTCATTAGTCAACTAAACTTAAAGTGTGTCAATATCCCTTTCTACAGCCACAACTAAGACTTCTGCCAAAACAGACTATCTACTAATTTTTTGTGCATCAGCATTGGCCTAAAGTTGAGCGTATCGATATCAGTGGGTGTCAGCTAATTTTGATGGTATCAGTATCAAGTGGGTACTAGCCAATTCTGATGTCATCAGTATCAAGTGGGTACTGGCCAATTCTGGTGGTATCAGTATTGGCAAAGAATTTGGTATCATCTCATCCCTAATATGAATAATAACAAGTTACAATTTAACATTAAATATTCAGCAACCACGCTAGACAATAAAGCAAATTAACTAAACTGCATCTTGTGATGATTATGTAAATACTGTACACAGGACACACTGTCAAGAAAGTAAACGAAACTGATTAGGTACTGCTAATAATTCTGCTCTTAAGAAGCTGCATCATTAATACTAACCTCTCAAACTTTCAACTTTCTTTCAGTAACATTTACAGCATACTTCACATGAACAGATATATTACACTAAAACAAGTGTAAATGGTACACCAACAATATCTGAATAAAGATCTTCCAAATAATAACAACAATAGTCAGTCATTGTTCTATATGTTTCAGCATTTGAGCTTATAAGAGGTCAATATATTTTCCTGCAATAATAGCTACAGGTTTCCCCTCACTTTATGTGGGGTCGCTTTATGTGTTGTTCTATTTCTGATTGTAATCTCCTACGTGCGACATGCATTTGCCACGTGATCGGTAATGCTCACAAAATGTACTGGAGATTCTTAATATGTGGAATGGGTGATATTCTGAATGATCGAAGTACAGCTGCCATGGGCCTGGAACGCATGTACTGCATAAAGCGAGGGTCACCTGTACCATAATAATTACACCATACACTGTAGTTGTAAGCAATTGTTAGTGTAACATAAGTGCTAATACTGAACACCTTATAAAAAGCACAGGAAGAAAAATTTTGTCCCAAGCTCACATTGCTGGAAGATGAATACCAAATTCAAGCAATGTTGCACATTATAAATCCTGATAAATATGACAAGCTGAAGTAATAAACGACCCTGTTATTTACAGATCTAAACACAAACATCAAATGTAAGAATAGTGCTTTATCAAGAGCTATATAAATTTTTTCCATGTTAACCTTACTGGACAACAACAAATAAAATTAAAACTGTATACACACAAAGATAACTCAGGTTCAGCGACACACCAATGCAATTTATCTACTTGAGCAGGAAAACTATTTGCTATGAGAAACATTTAATGAGCCTTTAGTTAAAACATACTGAAGAGCTTTAATGAAAGACCAAAATTATGTACAAGAGTTTGTGGTGTACTGAGCAGTTTGATGCTAGTACAGCCTCTCCTCACTTAATGATGGAGTTCCATTCTTAAGACCACATAGGTAAACGAATTTGTCGCTAAGTGAGGAGCATATTATAATGGTGGGTGGGTTTGTGTAAACCATTTTTAATACTGCTTTAATGCCACCTTTGCACCATTTATAACATTTCTGGTATATTTTTAAATGTTCACACAGTGTGCACTGTATACTGTAATAAACAGAATAGACATCAGCTCTAATATACATTATTTAGGTATGCATGCTGGTCAGAGAGCCTGTCGTAGGTCCGAGTCATCGGTAAACAAGTACTACATCGCTAAGTGAGCAGAGGCTGTACATTAAAAGAAGAAACTCCAGGATGTAATGCATCAAATCAAGGTAAGAGAATTAGAGTAGGGTGTGAACTTATAGATATACAGTGAACCCTTGATTAGTATGAATTGAATAATGCGAAATTCAATTTAGACGAATTATAAAATACTAGACCTTATTTAATGTGAGTCACAATTCAGTTAGGACGAGTTTGCTGCCCATCCCATTGCTCCTGCTCTTGAAAAGATGTGCCACAGCTTGTTACCCTATACAAGTTTACAGTACTAAATGCTGACAAACTGCCTTTAGCAAATACGGATAAACAGGAGAATACTCAGTGCAATTAATGCAAGTGAAAAAAGGCTTGTTATTATATCAGAACAAGAAGTTTATATAATAAAGCTACATGCAAATGGTAATAGCATCTCTAAAATAAGCTGAGATATTGGAATGGAATGGTGCTTAATATTATAAAACACACAGATGAAATAAAAGAAAAAGGTACAGCAGCATTGGCTTTTTTGTGGCTTCAAACAGCTACTAGAAATAGAGGTATTACAGTGATGGAAAATAAAGTCTCTTATCAAACATAAGCTTAGTCTTTCTTTACAGCAGTGAAAGAAAACTGATTTAATGCAGAAACTGAAGAAACTTTTATTGCAAGCAATGAGTGGTTTGACCATTTTAGAAAATGAATTCAGTGGCATAGTGTTAAAATTATTAGTGAGTCTGTCATTGCAGATAAAGAAGCTGTCACAAGTGCAAGCTGTTGTTGAAGAAATAACAGACATTGGAAGGTGGCTTGGTTTTGATGAACCGGACTCTACAAATGTCTGACTTGCTCGAATCACACTCGCAAGAAATGACTGATGGAGACCTTCTTAATACAGATCAATGCTAAAATGAAATAATGTTTTTGTTGATTAGTTTATAAAATACTTGAATAAGAAATACATTTTTATTATCCTTTGGTAATATAAAAAATTTTCATTGCATGTTGTATTTTCACTGGAGTGGGACCAATTATCATACTTTGTGTTATAACAGCTTCGAATAGCATGAATTTAATTAATGCAATAGTTTAGCAGGATTCATTATTCATAATAATCAAGGCTTGTCTGTCAGTTTCTGTGTCTGTGTGCACGCATGCACATGTACGCGTGCGTGTCTGTATGGTATTTATGTCTGTATTACTTATAAAGCTGAACTTAACCCTTAAACTGTCCAAATGTAGATCTACACTGACGTGCGTAGCGCTCCGAACGTAGATCTACTTTTTTTTACATGCTTTTAAATGGAGAAAATAAAGGTCAGAGCGCTACCCACGTGAACGTAGATCTACGTTTGGACAGTTTAATGGTTAATGACCTGGCTTATTCGGCAAGTAATGTAAGTCTTCCCACCCAACCTATTAAAGGTAAGTCCAAATTGATTTCATATTTCTTTGTTTCACTGATATTTAACACAGAGTATTAAAGTGTAAATGCAGAACAAGATAGTGCTACAGAAGGGAATTAATAATTTACTTATACATGCCATCAGTATTTGTAAAGTGTGTGTTTCACATGCTATCTGTCAAATTTACAGAAGACAAGCACATGTTGCATTATATCAATTACACAATCTGTCAACATCAATTACTAGAGATTCAATTAAAATGGTTTGATAGTTAAAAATAAATGAGATAGCACCCTATATACCAAATATGGCACTGTAAAATTATTACACATCAAATTTTTGTAATAGTACTGTACTTTACTGTCAGTTCCTTATGTTGCCATATGATGCAATAATAATATCAAAGATCCTTGATGAATTTCAGATTTTTTTTTATATTATTAATGAAGTCTTAAGTCAGGCTTGCCCAAAATGCTCTACATAACTATGGGCTTTCTGCATGCATAACCAAATGTCACTCATTTTCTGTACAAACATTGTATCATGTAGAAATAAATCTCGAATTTTTTATTCTGACTTCCAGTACTTTTAGTCAGTAATCTAACAATAAGGTTCTTCTGATATTTTGATAGCAGTAAATATATTAAGCTTGTACAGTATAGTGTGTAATAAAACACAAGACCACCTGAGGTAGAGGCTCAACACAGATAATAGGAAGTGTGTGTGTGCACAAAAGAAAATTAAAAAGATTAAAATTTTGTCAAGTGAGAAGGGCAAACACAGCTGCAACAAATGTACATAGGGTACTAATGCTCCATAGGTGCACATTGGTGTGTCAGTGTCCTGATTATATTGCAGCTTTCCAAAATAAGGATCATAATACAGAATGCAATTTATGCCCCTAACTGAGTAACAAAAACAATGAATTGCATGTCCAATTTATTTTTACCCTATGCACAAGAAAAGAGAACCATGAAAAATTTGGTGACAAATATAAAAATAAGCTAGTGAATACAGTTCAACAATTGAAAAGTAGCTAATTATAAACAAAGATTTAACAGGAAACAATTTTGCATTACAACTTAAATCCCACTGCATTAAAAAATTATGAATTGGATAAATTTATTGTGAAGTAGAAGCGAATTCAGTCCACTGGTAAGAAACTCTTGCATTTAATTTTATCCCTACATCATGAACATAACACTTCCATACAGATATCCTTGAGCTGATGGATACAGCACTGATGATTTATGGCTGCCTTCCAACGAAATATAAATTCATGTCCATTTCATATACTACATAGCCTCTGGTAGCCAACACGATGACAGACAACAAAATGAAGACCTATACATCCATGATTCACCCGCACAGCACACTTTTAAAGCACACAGCAGAAGTGAACCTATATTCGTATTAACATTTTTTTCAAATTAACCTACAAACTGAAGCAACCTTACCATCATTTAATCTCATCTTCTTTTCAGCAGGTTCATGAAAATCTGTTTCTCCATTCATCTGTAACAAAACAAATATATATGAATGATTAGAAAATCAATAGTCACACTTTCAAATTTAACTGAACATGCTTTTAACACCTAGGATAACCCAAGAAAGTCATAATGTCTTATTTCCATTGGGATTAAAGCCCAAAGCAAAGTAGTGGGACTTACTTCCATTTCAGTCCCTTACATCCTATCCCTTAAAATACAATCCACAAGTCAACAAATTCCTAGGTACAGTACATACCAGTATCTAACCAAACCAGAGTATGGATGGGGTTAGAACTCATGGCAACTTAGTCTTAAAACTCTAGACCAGTGCATAACCCTACCTGTATCGTGGTTTGTTTGCAATCATGTTATTACGATTTCACGAGTCATATCAGTATCTATTTACTGCTAGGTAACTAAGTACCTGGTGTTAGGAGACATTCCCATGTCTCACCTTTCCCAGGATGATAATATTTAATGGGAAGTACTAGATCCCTAGGAGTCATACAGCACCTTGGGAATAAGACACATCAGGTATGACCCCAGGAAAAGGTAGGACAGGTCCAATTTCCTGATTGCAAGCCCTTCACCGGCATTGAGAACTACATCTGAGGGGTCACCCAGGATACAACCTTGAGTCCTTTTGGTTGTGACCTGAATGTTCTACCACTGAGTTACCACAGCTTAGTAATGCCTAGGTATCTGCTGCCAGGTGAAGAGAGGCAGGTGTAAGGAGAGTTCCTCATACATCTAAGCACACCTGGGAATCCAACCCAGTCTTTCTGTTGTGACCCAAATACTGTGATAAAAGTGTCAACCAAAGTTACAGTGCTGTATGACCCTTGTGGGTTGAGCACTTAGTTCTGATTGTAATAAAAATAATACAAAAGCCACAAACAGTATTCAGTGGACCCTCCGCCATTCGGCAGCTGCAACTTTTGTGATATAGTCCAACTGGGCTTGTGTAGGTCACTAAGGGAGACCTAATTTAACAAATTATATGGTCACACCTTGCTTTGGCAAATAGCTGTCAGAGACACACCTTTCAGCTTAGTCTGAGGTCTTTTGTTCTTGATGGCGTCAGGTCAAAACACGTGGTGCACACCCCATTGTGGGGGGTGCTCCTCTCACGACAACATAAGCCCAAGGAACAACTGAGGAAGGAGACTTCGAGCGGAGGTGCTGCTGTATGCAGAGCACTGAGCAGCAGACTGGCAGAGCTCTGGCCTGTGGGTGGAGCTCTGGCCTGTGGGCAGAGCTCGGGAGAAGGCTGCTGGAGAGTCGAGCAGAGCTCTGGCCTGTGTGCAGAGCTGAGCTGGAGAGTCTCGGGAGGAGAGACTGTTGGAGACATTGGGCAGAGTACTGTCCTGGAGCAGTACTTGGCTGAGTAGGTCTTGGGACCTGTGGCTAGTGTGTGGCTTAGTTCCTGTGGTGAACTTTCCTCTGAACTATATTGTAAGTTTCATCATTTAATTGTATTCACTGTCTCACTGCTTATATGTACCATCTCCATTTATCTAAACCCCAATAATGTTCTGTTCCCAAATATACTATTGTACAAGGACTTAATAAACTGTGTTTGAGTGGAATAGTAATATTCACTGTCCCCGTTATGTATTTCTATTTCTTAAACTTCATTTTGTTTATATATGGTGGAGCAAGTGAAGAGTGGGCGAGTCATATGGTAGTGAGTAGTGTAGAGTTAAGGAGTGTGTCGTGGTCACCACTGACCTGTCATACCTACCTCTGCCTCGACTCACCTCTTGCCCACCTCTCCTGCCAACTCCCTCACCTTTCCATTCCAATACCTTCCCTACACGACACTCATGAAATCCGACTTTCGGCAAGTTTTTTCGGAAAAATTTAGCTTCGCAGTTCGCGATTGGACTCGTGATTCGACGATCGTCCGGTACATGTCTGCCCATCACCGCACACACAAAGCCAGTCTCCCACACTATTCACACTTAGTGTGCCATTATTTACCAGCACATGACCATCACCCCACGGGTTCATACAATACATTTCATAATAATCCATTTTTTTTGTGCTTGCAACTGCTAAATAAATCACCATGGACCCAAGGAAAGCTAGTGCCAGCCCTTTGGTAAAGAAAGTGAAGAACATAATCGAATTCAAGAAGGAAATCATTGAAAAATGTGAGAGCGGAGTGCATGTTACAGAACTTGCCAGAATGTATGGCAAACTCCATTCAACCATCACTTTGATCATAGTGAAGGGAAAGGAAATAAAGTGTGCTGTTGTTGCAAAAGGGGTAGATATGCTGACAAAAAAGAGATTGCAAACCCTCGAAGAAGTGGAAAGGTTATTGTTGGTGTGGATTACCCAAAAACAGTTAGCAGGAGATAGTATTATGCAGCTGATAATATGTGAAAAGGCAAGGCAGTTACATGACGATCTCGTAAAGAAAATGCCTGCAAGGAGTAATGATGCTTGTGATTTTAAGGCCAGCAAAGGTTGGTTTGAGAGATTTAAGAAGCGTAGTGGCATACACAGTGTGGTAAGGCATGGTGAGGCTCCCAGTTCTGACAAAAAAGTGGCTGAGAAGTTTGTACAGGAGTTGAAGGAGTACATACACACTGAAGAATTCAAACCCCAACAAGTGTTCAATTGTGCGAAAAAGGCCTCTTTCAGAAGAAAATACCAAAGAGGACCTACATCACGCAGGAGGAAACAGCACTCCCAGGACACAAGCCTATGAAAGACAGTTTAACTCTCATGATTTGTAGTAATGCTAGTGGGGGATTGCAAAGTGAAGCCTTTACTGGTGTATCACTCTGAAAATCCCAGTGTTTTCAAGAAAAACAGTGTCGCCAAGAGTAATTTGTGTGTGATGTGGAAGGCTAACAGTAAGGCATGGGTCACAAGGGAAATTTTCCTTGACTGGTTTAACCCCTTGACTGTCGCAACCCCCAATCCTGAAGTGTCTCCTGGTGTCGCAAAATTTAAAAAAAAAAAAAAAAAAAAAAAAAAAAAAAAAAATTCTTATGAAATGATAAGAGAATCTTTTCCCGATTGTAATGACACCAAAAACACGAAATTTGATGGAAAAATGACGGAATTACACTCTCACGAAGTTAGCGACCTCGGCGATATTTACAAATTGGCGATTTCGCCCACTTTGTGCCTTATTTTCGGCTAATTCCATTGTTCCAGTCGACCATACTCATAGCTCTTTATTTAGAACTCCATTTTTTCTATCAATTGAGTACAAGAAACTGCCCATTTACCGATTTCAACTACCCAATAATGTGGTCAGAAATTTGCAATTTGGCCAATTTCACGAAAATTAAAAAAATATGACAATTTCAAAATAAGGTCCAGAATGAACAATGCAGACATTCCTGGCTCTAAAATAACATTTTCTTTGTTCATCAGTCATGTCTCCAGGCCCCTTTGATATTACTCTTGCTTTCTATTTTGAATTTTTATTCAAAAAAAAATAGAAGATTTACTGTTATGCAGACTACTGCAATACTGTAATAATTGTATAAATAACAAACCCATTCGTGACTGCATATTAGAATGGCTACCTGGACATTTATTGGACAATGACATCATTTGTTTACTTTTGAACATCGGCAAAAATCAAACATTTCCCCTACTTTGAGCTCCATTTCCAGGTTCTTTTTATAGAAAAATCAATCAAAATCACCTCTATTTCTATAATATATTTTCCATTCTATCAAATGAGACCAAGAAAACGAGAATACAACCATAAATACTATACGAAAATAGACCACAAAGTCGGCATTTTAATTAAAAAAAACGGTCGGATTTTTTTTTTTCTCATTATGCACTGCATGCTCCAGGATTTTTTTTATATGGTGCACATTGACCACACAGACCCATTCTCTCACATGTGGGCCTATCAGCTTTCTCCTGCTTGATTTGAAGCCGCTAGAATTTATGAGTATATATACGTCAAACACAGTACCTCGTAAGACGTATATATACGACCTCGACAGTCAAAGGGTTAATGAAGTGTTTGGCCTGTGTGAAGAAATACCTCCTGGGAAATAAATTGCCACTCAAGTGCCTCCTGGTAATGGGCAATACTCCTGCTCATTCTCCAGACTTGGAAGAGTAAATGGTGAAGGAGTTTAGTTTCATCACGGTGAAGTTCTTGCCCCCTAATACAACTCCTCTCCTCCAGCCCATGGACCAGCAGGTCATTTCAAACTTCAAAAAACTGTACACCAAAGCAGTGTTTCAAAAGTGCTTTGAAGTGACCTCAGACACTGAACCGACCCTAAGAGAGCTCTGGAAAGATCACTTCAGTATCCTCACTTGCATAAACCTTATAGGTAAAGCTTGGGAGGGAGTGACTTATATAACTTTGAATTCTGCTTGGAGAAAATTGTGGTCACAATGTGTACAAGACGGGGATTTTGAAGAGTTTGGGGCTGACTCTAAGGAGCCTATGACAATTGTGGAAAGTATTGTGTAACTGGGGAATTCCAGGAGGTTGGACGCAAGTTTCGAGGATGTGGAAGAGTTGGTGGAGGACCACGATGAAGAGCTAATCTGCAACAGCAAGAGACCACAGCTCAGGAAATTGCTGCAGAGGAAGAGAGATGGAGGAAGGTGCCTTCTTCAAAGATTAAGGACATTTGTGCAAAGTGGACTGAAGTGCAATTATTTATGGATGAACTTCACCCTGACAAAGCTGTTGCAGGCTGTGTTGGCAACATGTGCAATGACAATGTTGTGTCCCATTTCAGACAAATCTTAAAGAAATGCCAGAAACAGAGCTCTCTGGACAGATATTTTGTGCGACAGGGGGTCCAGTGACTCAAGTTGTTCCCAGTGTCATTAAAAAACAAAGAAGGGCAGTAACCCCAGATAAGGACTTGGTACCTGAAGTCTTTGCGGAAGAGGATTCCCCTTCCAGTCATCCATCCACCCAGAAAAGTCTTCAGTAAAGGTAAGCATAATGTTATTATTTTACATATGTATATACTTGATTTCTCATTGTTTTCTGTATGTAAATCTTTACTTAATTTGAAAAAAAAAATTAATATTTTTGGGTGTCTGGAACGGATTAATTTTATTTCCATTATTTCTTATGGGGAAAATGGTTTTGCCATTTGGCAATTTTGTCATTCGGCAGACTCTCTGGAACGGATTAATCACAAAACTCGGGTCCACTGTACTGTACATACCTTGAGCAAAAATAATCTAAAATCTCAAATTATGTAAAGCACTAAATCTATAAGTGTTATACAGTACATCACCTGGGGAAATGGGAAGCAATTAGGTAAGAGCCAAGGAAGGGAAAAAAAAAAGTTAAATTTCTTGAATCAAGAGCACCTCACCAGAATCAAGGTGCCTTGAGGGGTTAAAATTCCGAAATCTTGACTTACAATAAAACGAACCATTAGCTCTGGGAAAGCACCAAACCTACATGGGTTAGGTGTCCCGTAGTTTGGTTGGTAGCGCTCAGCCCACACACTGAGTGTCCGTGGTTCAATCCCCGGTACAGGTGGAAACACAAGGCATTTTTCCTTACGACACCTGCTGTCCCTGTTGACCCACCAGTAAATAAGTATATGGGTGTTAGCCAACTGGTGTGGGTCACATTCTGGGGGACAAGATTAACCTAAGCTGCCCGAAATGCTCTACATAGCCAGGGGCTTTCTATACTTGTAGAAATAAAAAATCATTATTATAGTTCACATAGCATGGGGAAACTGGAGGAAACCAGGTTAGATCCTATGAAGAGAAAGGGAAGGTCAGTGCCTTGGATCAAGAGAGGGTTAACTAAATTTATGTTGGTTTGAGTTAGGCTTAATTAGTTTTGAAAAATGTACAAGGAAATATAGTGAATGCTATGTATACAGTATGTCCTCAATGTTATTTCGTTCAACATTGTTTCGTTGTAACAGTGACGAGGAAAAAACTGATTCCCGGCTGGGGCCACTGTCTGTGTGGAGTTTGCATGTTCTCCCCACATCTGCATGGGTTTTCTACGGTTACTTCAGTTTCCTCCCAAAGCCCAAAGATGTGCACGTTAGGTTAACTGGCATGTCTAAATTGTCCCAGTATGACTAAGTGTTGGTGTGTGAGGTCTCCCTGAGATGGAATGGCATCCTGTCCAAGGATGCCAAGGAGGAGTGCCTTACAATTTCCACTTTGCAAATGCTTATGCCTTGATTTAACCCTGTTGCAATGAATGCTAAAGGTGCACTGTGCACTCCTGATGTTTTTATCAATTAGCCTATGGTAAAATGATACATCATTTGACTTAAAGTTGCAGTTTCCAAGAACCTATCGACGACATTTATACCTCAAGTATGCCTGAAGAGGGTTTTGGGGGGTCAACACCCCCACGGCCCAGTCTGAGACCAGGTCTTGTGGTGGATCAGGGTCTGATCAAACAGGCTGTTACTGCTGGCCGCATGTAAACCGATGTAAGAATCACAGCCTGGCTGATCAGGTATTGACTTTAGATGCCTGTCCCCATGTCTGCAGGACTTACTGTACATTATTTGCAAAATGTAAGCTGCATGTAGATTTAATATGCAGACTGCTATAGTAAGTTTCCACAACCTAACTCATGAAATTGTAATTATATGATTGCAAACAAATAGCAGAATGGACGAGACTTGCGCCCATGGCAAGCAAGTCCTAAAACTCACAAGTTAATATGCTATCCACTGGACAGATACCTAAAGTCGGTGCCGGATCAGCCGGGCTGTGGCTCGTACGTTGGACTGCGTGCGGCCAGCAGTAACAGCCTAGTTGATCAGGCCCTGATCCATCGGGAGGCCTGGTCGTGGACCGGGCCGCGGGGGCGTTGATCCCCGGAATAACGTCCAGGTAACCTCCAGGTAACCCTAATAGGATTTGTCCAACTGGCCACATTTCTAAACACCACAAGGTAAGCATGGTCCCCACTGTGACCATGCTAACCTCCATATGGTGTATAGATATATACCTAGCCAGATGAATCTAATTACACCTACCTGGAGTATACCTGGAGGGTGTTCCGGTCCATGACCAGGCCTCATGGTGGATCAGGGCCTGATCAACCAGACTGTTATTGCTGGCCGCATGCAACCCAACATACGAACCACAGCCCGGTTGGCTGGGTCTGGTTGGTCTGTCCAGCTCCCTCTTGAAGACAGCCAGGGGTCTGCTGGTATGGTCCAGCAAATAACACACTGGTCTGCAAGCTTTAGGATCTGCTTGTCATGACTTCAATAATTACAATCATGGGGGAACACTAAACCCGTAGGATTATGCAGTGCATGTGGGGGGATGAGAGGTATTCAGGCTTAATTCAGGGAACCAGAGCACAGATCCAATTCCCCAGATCAAGAGCCCCTCACCAGTATCAAGGAACTTCCCTCGAGGGGATCACGGGTTCAAGCCTCACCAGTTCTGATCCTCTTGTACTCTCCATCAGGAGCTATGTCTTATTTCCATTATGTGTCCCATAGCTCAGTTGAAACATTAGGATGTTTTTCCTTAAGACACCTGCTGTCCATGTTCACCTAACAGTAGCTGGTCCAGTGGCTAACGCAACGGTCTGGAGTTTTGAGACTCTCTGACCGCGGTTCAATCCCGCCCGTGGTATGGTTTGTTTGCAATCGTGTCATTACGATTTCGTGATTCATGCTGACGGCATTGAGGGGACTTGAGCTAGAGTTCATCACAGCCACGCTAGCTGGAGATTCGTCTGTAAAAACTTGCATTTGTGGTCACAGTGGTGCCTGTGCTAACCTTACTATGGTGTAGAAATATACCTAGTTGGACGAATCTTATTGTGGCTAGCTGGTCCAGTGGCTAATGTACGATCTGGAGTTTTGAGACTCTCTGACCGCGGGTTCAATCCCGCCCGTGGTATGGTTTCTAACAGTAACTAGTGTGGGTCACATCCTGGAAAAAATTGACCCAATCTGCGAGAAATGTTCAGCATAACAAGCGGCTTTCTATATAGTAGTGTGTCACTGATGTCAGCTATGGTCTCTATACCTTGTACATGTACCTGTAAAACTAATTATAATTATTATTGTGTTCCTTCAATCTTGTCCCCAGGATGCAACCTACACCAGTTGACTAACACCCAGGTACCTACTTGAGCAGGGACAGCAGGTGCAAGGAAACATCTCCGTTTCCACCCATGACTGGAACTGAACCCCGGACAGTGCATGAGGCGACTGCGCCAACAACCAAGCCACAGGACACCCTAAACCAATCTGCCAAAAGAAAATTATCTCCAATTCGTCGATCAAGAGCTTCCTTCCACCCCACATGAAGGGTAGAACAGCTGGTGAAGCAGGAAAACAATGCAGAGCTCATGAAGGAATCGTAAAAGTCAGAAACGAGCACTAAACCTGTATGGGGTCATACAGAACCTGGGGGATGGATGGGAATTACATCCAGTCCGAAAAGGAGATTAGTTCCAATTGGTTAGAACAAGAGCCCTTCACAGTATGCAATCAGAGGGAAGCGCTAAACCCACAAGGGTCATACAGCGCCTAGGGGAAATCAATGACAATCAGGGTCGATCCAAGGGAAGAGCAACTCCTGATCCTTGGAACAACAGCCCTTCACCAGCATCACACACACCTCCATTTTAAAGAAATATTTAAAAAATACATTAAGATTAACACTTAAATGTCCATCAGAGAAGTGTAATGATTTTTATGGTAGGGGGACGACCCCCACCCAGGGAGAACGACGTGGCGTGTCTCCTGCTCTCCCACGCCCGCATCCTCATCCACACGCCCACCCTGGCCACGCCTGCACCACCTCAACCCTCTACTGTGTCCCCTGGAAGCTACAACACTCAGAAAGAGTCCCTTACCATCATAGTGTGGCCATTACTGTAGATTGTAGGAGGCAGTGCAGCAGACACTTCGGCCGCCATTTTGAGGACCATAGAGAGAGAGACCATTGGCTCAATCACTCTATTATTAATAAAATGCTACACCCAAAACCATAAACAAAAACTAAAACAAACATATGTAAATCTTCCTCCATGAATTTAAACGAAATTTCCACATACACTTTTTAAAGTTCATACAGAACCAACATTCCCAACATTCAAGGACCCCCATGGAAATAAGTCACTTTTTCTGACTTTTTTTTGATTATCCTAGATAATTTACACATATATTGCTATATATGAAAATTTATATAACTGTATTTATGTGTACCTGCACTTGAATAAACTTATTTACTTACTTACCTCTTTGCCTCACAATAAATTCCAATTAACAAAACTCAAACACATCTAAATATGTAACACATATTTATTTTTTTTAATATAACTATCTCGCCTTTAATTTTACAAGCCCAATTCACAGGTAAAAGAAATCCATGGAAATTATAAAGTTTTAGCCCAGCTATTTCTGACAATCGACCTCAGGATTTTTTTTTCTCTTTTTTTTTTTGTCATAAAAAAAGTGGGAGGGAAATTTTTTCGACAAATTTTTAGATATAAAAATGTGTATTTCTTGGAAATTATCTTGAAGGAAGAGAAAGATGATGAAGGAAGATGAATGAAAAAAAAGATGGAGAAGATACAATATGTAAGAAGAAATATGAAAGAAAGTAAAAGCAAAACAAGAAGGGAAAAGAAGAAAGAAAATAAGTCACTTGGTCTGACTTTTTTTAGGGTGGGGTTATCCTAGGTGATCTACATATATATGGACTGGCTGGCAAGGCTCTCGCTTCACACGTTGAGGGTCCGGGTTCGATTCCCGGCTGGGTAGAAACATTTCGACGTGTTTCCTTACACCTGTTGTCCTGTTCACCTAGCAGCAAGTAGGTACCTGGGTGTTAGTCGACTGGTGTGGGTCGCATCCTGGGGGACAAGATTAAGGACCCCAATGGAAATAAGTTAGACAGTCCTCGATGACGCACTGACTTTCTTGGGTTATCCTGGGTAGGTAACCCTCCGGGGTTAAAAATCCGAACGAAATTTTATCTTACCTAGGAGTGTACAAGTGTACCTGAATCACCTTATGATCTCTGGCAGCATCACATACATATAACCTGCACAAAGCAGAGAGAAACTTAGCACGACGTTTCGCTCCTACTTGGACCATTGACGAGTCACACTGACACATGAAGGTGAGGGAACCAGTAATATATAGGCGACAGGGACGGGACCAAGAGAGGAAGATAAAGAAGTTGTGGTAAATGGTAGGTAGGTTTGGGGGTGTCCCGTAGCTGGGTTGGTAACGCACTCAGCTCACACACACTGAAGTCCAGAGGTCGATCCCCGGTACGGGTGAAAACATTAGGACGTGTTTCCTAAAGACACCTTCTGTCCATGTTCACCTAGCAGCAAAGTAGATGCCTGGATGTTAGTGAACTGGTGTGGGTCGCATCCTGGGGTCAAAATTGACCTAATTTTCCTGATATGCTCTGCATAACAAGGGGCTTTCTATATAGTAGTATGTCAGTGATGACAGCTGTGGTCTGTACACCTTGTACATGTGCTTGTAATTATTATTATTATTATTATTATTATTATTATTATTATTATTATTATTATTATTATTATTATTATTATTATTGATATAGGTTGACTACCGTCCACGGGATGGATATAGGGTGACTACCGTCCAAGGGATGGATATAGGGTGACTACCGTCCAAGGGATGGATATAGGGTGACTACCGTCCAAAGGATGGATATAGGGTGACTACCGTCCAAAGGATGGATATAGGGTGACTACCGTACAAAGGATGGATATAGGGTCACTACCGTCCACGAGATAAGCAGATGATTACTGCCACAGTACATAGGGTTTATGAAAAAAGAAATCAAAGTAACCTATCATTTTCAATTACTCAGATATGGTAAACACGAGGAAATTAAATCTTCATCAGAGTACAAAACAAATTCCGGCCACAAAATAGAGCGTAACACCAACGTCAAAGACCTGGGAGTGATCATGTCGGAGGATCTCACCTTCAAGGACCATAACATTGTATCAATCGCAGCTGCTAGAAAAATGACAGGATGGATAATGAGAACCTTCAAAACTAGGGATGCCAAGCCCATGATGACACTCTTCAGGTCACTTGTTCTATCTAGGCTGGAATATTGCTGCACACTAACAGCACCTTTCAAGGCAGGTGAAATTGCTGACCTAGAAAATGTACAGAGAACCTTCACGGCGCGCATAACGGAGATAAAACACCTCAATTACTGGGAGCGCTTGAGGTTCCTGAACCTGTATTCCCTGGAACGCAGGAGGGAGAGATACATGATTATATACACCTGGAAAATCCTAGAGGGACTAGTACCGAACTTGCACACGAAAATCACTCACTACGAAAGCAAAAGACTTGGCAGACGATGCAACATCCCCCCAATGAAAAGCAGGGGTATCACTAGCACGTTAAGAGACCATACAATAAGTGTCAGGGGCCCGAGACTGTTCAACTGCCTCCCAGCATACATAAGGGGGATTACCAACAGACCCCTGGCAGTCTTCAAGCTGGCACTGGACAAGCACCTAAAGTCGGTACCTGACCAGCCGGGCTGTGGCTCGTACGTTGGTTTGCGTGCAGCCAGCAGTAACAGCCTGGCTGATCAGGCTCTGATCCACCAGGAGGCCTGGTCACAGACCGGGCCGCGGGGGCGTTGACCCCCCGGAACTCTATCCAGGTAACCTCCAGGTAAACCACAGTCCGAGAATATAACACAGTCTATCTTCATTGATCTCCTTTTTCTGTCACAGAACTCCAATAGTTACGAAAGGTAGGACTTCCCTGAATCCGTGCTGGAGCTTGGCATTAAGTTTACTGAAGATTTATAAGTTTTTTAAGATACAGGTGCACATAAATACATTTACATAAATTAGCATACATAGCAGCATATGTGTAGATTACCTAGGGATTAGATAACCCTAAAAAAAAAGTCAGACAGTGACATATTACCATTGGGATTCTCCTCAGCAAGCTGATCTTAGATTTGAAATCCCTCTGTTTCGACCTTCTGTAATCAGACCTTCTCACCAATACAGAGAAAGGTATGCTACGCATCTGTTTGTATGCAACAAATACAATTTAGCTCCATTAGGTGTCCCGTAGCTAGGTTTGTAGGCCACTCAGGTCACACACTGAGGTCTGTAGTTCGATCCCCGGTATGGGTAGAAACATTAGGGCGTGGTTCCTTAAGACACCTGCTGTCCATGTTCACCTAGCAGTAAACAGGTACCTGGGTGCTATCCGATTGGTGTGGGTCGCATCTTGGGGGACAAAACTTTAATTTAACATCTTCATTATGCACCCTATACCCATCCTGTGGGCGGTAGTCACCCCATACCCATCCTGTGGGCGGTAGTCACCCCATACCCATCCTCTGGGGGTAGTCACCCCATACCCATCCTGTGGGCGGTAGTCACCCCATACCCATCCTGTGGGCGGTAGTCACCCCATACCCATCCTTTGGGCGGTAGTCACACCATACCCATCCTCTGGGGGTAGTCACCCCATACCCATCCTGTGGGCGGTAGTCACCCCATACCCATCCTCTGGGCGGTAGCCAAAGGATTACAGAGATACATAACCTAATTTGCCCGAAATGATCTGCATAAACAACGAGCTTTCTATATAGTACATCACTAATGTCAGCTATTGTCTGTATACGCTGTACATGTACTTATAGAAATATAAGATTATCATTATTATTATTATTATTATTATTATTATTATTATTATTATTATTATTATTATTATTGCCTTTTAGTAACGCTGACCGTGATGTGTCGAATTTTTCCTGGACAAATGAACGACTGCTTCAAGAAAGCAGACCTTTATTTTATCACCTCAATGCTAGGTCACTTACCCAAAATATGAGAAATTAAGATGCTAACAAACAAGACTAAAGCGGCAGTTATATCTATCTCGGAATCCTGGTTAGATGACACGGTGACTGACGAGGAAGTTAAAATAGATGGTTACAACCTAGAATACTTGGATAGAAATAGATAAGGTGGTGGAGTATGTGCTTATGTAAGACATGACTTAGCTTACAAGCCAAGACCAGTGACGGACCCACATTTTTGGGGCCTTGAAGCTTGGATTGTTATGGGGGGCCCCTTCGCAACCAGCAACGGCTAGCCTACATGATACAATGTGGACTAAAGTGGCTTCTGGGGCCCCTCCAGGGTTAGGAGCCCTGAAGCTTAAGCTTCATTAGTCTCATAGCAGATCCGACCTTTGACCAAGACACGATATATATGACAAACTGGTACCAGATGCAGAAGAAGCAGTCAGGTTTTATACAAGGAGAGGGAGGGCAGCTCCAACGACATCGGATCACGAGCTCTTCTCGATGACATCAAAACATTTACTTCCCTTCTTGTTTCATTGTGATTAGTCAATAGTCTAAGTCGGACCGACATGTCGTCACATGCTTCTTTCTCCTATGTGCGAGTTATCTGTGTATGTAAGTTAGGGTAGGTAAGGTTTGTCAGGAAACAAGACAAAATTAGTATGTACTCACCTACCTGTGGTTGGATAGGTCAAGTCTCAGTATCTGACTCTGTCTTATAAACTGGCTGTTACTGGTCCCACCCTTTCCTGGCTTCGTGTGGATACATAAGTATTGAAGGTGGTTTCCTGGATGTTGTCACGACACTACTGCGCAGTAGTCATACCCGGCTGGCGACACACTTCTTCCCTGTCACACCTGGAGGATAGCCGCAAGCTGTTCTTGGGGTTCTCTGAAGGACGATACAGTTGAGCACCTTGCGCTCTGTTATCCTAGGTTTTACACTGCTCGTACCGGACTCCGACTGGATCTAACTCAGAAAATGGTTTCTTAATGGCACTGATTTTGACCCAGACGTTGGCGTCTAGACCCAGACGTTGGCGTCTAGACCCAGACGTTGGCGTCTAGGCCCAGACATTGGCGTCTAGGCCCAGACGTTGGCGTCTATATTTTACTTGCTACGTGTTCCTCTAGGCAGCATCTAAATGCTAAGTGAACATTTAGACACCAAGCGTCAAGGAACAATGCTCATACGGAACAAGCTTTCATAGTCCTTAAAAAATAAGAACACATAATACACACAGTCTGAATATAGAGTTTAAGCTTTATAAAGAAGAGTTGCAGAGGAAAGATTAATGATTCACAACACAAGCATGTGTACAGGCAGCCACTAGGCTCACCAGCACACAGCCATTTAATGCTTCGTGAAACAATAAGTTCCGCTGTCTCATCCAACATTAGGAGTGAAATAGGCTCAATCCTCGGTCAGCCAGTTACTGCCCTGTCTGAAGCCAGTTAAACAAACTGGCTAACAAACTTTTTTTTCTGCAGTATACAAAATATAGTTTACATGCAATAAAATACTATTAAGCCACTAGTATGCTGAGTATTTCAGGCAGACTAAATCCTGATGCTTACAGACTACTTAAGAACTAGACAGGATAAGTGTACAAAAGTGAGGTAGGTAAGTGAACAATAGTACGTATTAATATTTTAAAATGATTCAGTGATCTCAAGTTAATTTGGAGTTTTTAGGCAGTTTCAAGCTGGGGAATACTACCAACAAGACCATTAAAACTCAGGGTCACGGTGACTACACGGGGTCACAACCCTGGCATGTCACATCCAGCGTGTGAGGGGCCAAGGGAGCAAAATGACTCTTGTGTCTAATGAGACAAAGGCCGAGAACGGAGTCCCTTAAACAATCTCAGTACCACGCCTCCAGGTAATGTCGAAGAAGGAATATTCACCTCTTCTGACGTAGTCCATAGGGATGGAATTCAGCAGAATTCAACACCCATTAAGAGCTACACAGGAATACACTTTTGTATATAAGGCTGATGTGTGCCAAGACACGTGTGGTTATGGTAGGTCAAGACACATACCCAGGCACCAGACGCGGTACTTCTCGCTGGGTTGTTTCAGCTTTGTCAGGCAATAGTACAAGTATTTCCTGATGCGTGTGAAGTCATACGATGACCCGTAGCTGGGGCTTTTGGTCATTTGACCGAGGCCTTCCACTGGCTTACCTCTCCACCCCTTTACCTCTTTAAAAAAATATGGTTATTATTATTATAATAATTAGAAACATTCGGTACTTCTGGCCTCATGCTACTTACATCCAAATAATAATAATAATAATAATAATAATAATAATAATAATAATAATAAATAAAATAATAATAATAATAATTTTTATTTGTAAAAGTACATGTACAAGGAATACAGGCCTAGCTGACATCAATGAGATAATACTATATAGAAAGCTCCTTGTTATGTATTTCTCGCAAATTAGGTCAATTTTGTCCCAGGATGCGACCCACACCAGTTGACTAACACCCAGGTACACATTTTACTGCTAGGTGAACAGGAACAGCAGGTGTAAGGTGACTTAACATCCAGGTGCAGAAAATTTGATAATTTTCCTGTAATTTGTGTATAAGAATTAATGGTAATAACAATATTTACTTGAGATTATGTATTATTATTATAATCAAGGGGGAAGCGCTAAACCCGGAGGATTATACAGCGCCTGGGGGGGGATGTGGAAGGCATTCAGGCTTAATTCGGGGAACTGGAGCACAGATCCAATTCCCTAAATCAAGAGCCCCTCACCAATTGAGATTATGTAGAAGTTTATCTTCAGTGACTTTTAAAAGATGTTCTGTGGCATGACAACTAATATTCTCTATTGTTGTTTTATATTCTGTAAAGAGTTGAATAAGTGAAAATTATTGTAAATTAGAGGAAATTAATATTTCAAGAATGAAAATGTAGCACACACCTGGAAGTGTTATTAAATGAATTGAAAAGATGTATTGGTAGACAAAAACGTGGAAGTAGAGCAACAAAAATAGCGGAGTAATACAGATTGGACCAGTAGTTTGTGGAGAATTAATCTCATGTAATCTAAGCCTATGGAAGTAGTATCGGCAAATATAGTGTCCTGTATAATAAGTGAATTTAACGTGTATCGGGAAGGGTTCAGTTATAAAGTGAAAATATCGAAATAAGAATGATATGAATGAAAACGTGAGCTGTTGCTGGAGAATCTACATTACCCAGCACATATATCATCAACTAAGTAAAGTACGCCTCCTAGAGTGAATTAAATCTCACTTCAGGTAATGTAACTTGGCCAGTATTAGTTACTTATCGATAGGGAGATGTTAGGATGTCACCAAGATCATAATTTGGTAAATAATATTTAAATTTCCTTCATATTTGTTCTAATTTATGTATATATAATCACTCTGGAAAATACTGTATATATTTTCCGGAAATACGGTAATTTATAGGTAAATAGATGGCCTATACTGTATTTAATAATATTTGTTGAGCTTGCTACCACCTGCAGCTTACAAGACTGCCATCCCCACGAGCACCTTTGGGGCGGGGCAGATGGCAGACCAGAGGCCTAGCTTCTCCCTACGAGCCCCGTGAGGTCGGGGAATGTGGCTAGGCCTGGGGACAGTTGGTCCCAAAGATGAGGGGGTACTTGTACCTCCTCCCATGGGAGACTTACGTCTCGAGACACTCCCCAGATAGGGAGCCAAGGCCGGGTCACCACTACTTGGAAAAGACCCGGGCCGGGAGAATACCGGCGAATAAAAAAATATATATATATATTTGTCATAGAAAACGGAAAGCTTGCGTCTGCGCAGACGAGACTCGCCATCTTGGTTTTGAATTTTGTACAAACGTTGGTGTAATGGGAAGAATTTTTCGTGCTCTAGAGGTTAAAATTGTGTTGACACCTCTCAAATAGGAGGCGAAACTGGTGGATGTGCATTCCTGCATAACTTGAGATATCAGACGACTGGACAAGACAGCTCCAGGAACCTCAGATAAGCTCTAGATTTGTGTGTAATTCTGGCCAGCATTATTTTCATAGATTTAGTTAGAGTGGGGTTTTCTGAGTATGATACACATTAATCTCCAGTCAAATTTGTGAGTGATATTAAGATATATTTTCCTTCTGTTATATAATTGTGTATATATATAACCATTTATTATTTTTAATATACAGTCCACAAATTTATATATATTTACCAGTATTCCTGGTGTATGTATATTTCATTTAATTAATAGGTCCAGAGCAACTTGTTTACCTGGAGTTTACCTGGAGAGAGTTCAGGTAAACTCCAGGTAAACAAGTTGCTCTGGACCTATTAATTAAATGAAATATACATACACCAGGAATACTGGTGGTTATGACAGTGGTAGGTATTGAAGGGGGACATTTTTTGCGACCTAGGTGTCCCAAATTCCTACTTGTCTATGTAACATTGATAAATAATAATTATCTTTGTTATCATTTACTGTTATGTAGATAAATTAGACACATGTGCATCTCTTGGGTATCTTTATTGAGGAAACGTTTCGCCACACAGTGGCTTCATCAGTCCATACGTAGGAGAAACTTGAAGAACAGGAGGAGAATGAGGTAATCAGTCCCTCAACCTTGAGTCGATGTGTTCAGTCCATCAATCTTGAATAGAATACGGCATATGAGCGGAGCAGCAGCTTATAAACCGTATGGCAGGAGAGGTGCTGATGAAGCCACTGTGTGGCGAAACGTTTCCTCAATAAAGATACCCAAGAGTTGCACATGTGTCTAATTTATCAACATGTCGGTTCTCTGAACAATTCATCTACAAACCTGTCAGACACTGCAACTGCTTGGGATCTTAATACTTAGGAATTCTTCGCTTGCCTAATTCTTGGGCACGACCTACTTCCACATTGAACAAATGTGACACCACCTATGACTGCTGCACCTCTCCTGCCATACGGTTTATAAGCTGCTGCTCCGCTCATATGCCGTATTCTATTCAAGATTGATGGACTGAACACATCGACTCAAGGTTGAGGGACTGATTACCTCATTCTCCTCCTGTTCTTCAAGTTTCTCCTACGTATGGACTGATGAAGCCACTGTGTGTCGAAACGTTTCCTCAATGAAGATACCCAAGAGTTGCACATGTGTCTAATTTATCAACATGTCGGTTCTCTGAACCATTCATCTACAAATGCTGTTATGTACATAATTAGTTACATTCAGATAAATGCAATTTTCCACACACTCAAATTACTTGGGTTAAGTAGTTGATACTAAAATTCTGGACCAATATGTTCAGATAATTTTAAAACTCCCGATGTGTGACCCATCAAGGGAGGTTCCTTGATGCTGGTGAGGGGCTCTTGATCTAGGGAATTGGATCTGTGCTCCAGTTCCCTAAATTGAGCCTGAATACCTGCCACATCCCCCCCCCAACAACCGCTGTATAATCCTACGGGTTTAGTGCTCCCCATGACTAATAATAAACCAGATGTGTGAATTAGGGGAGCTGAGGTGGGCATCGAAGGAAGGACTAATGTGACCCACTGGGTATAGTGGGTCACATCACTGTTAAAGTCTCACTTGTCTCTGAGGTACATCAATATTATAGTGTAATCTGGTTAAGATGTACCAGATTTCTCAGTTATGTGTGTGAAATGTTAATTCAGGATTGTACCTGTGTAATTCACCCACATAATTTCCCATATCAGGTGCCTATTTTACTGATAGGTGAACAGGGACAATAGGTGTAAGGTAACACCCAGGTACCTATTTTGCTGCTAGGTAAACAGGGATAGTAGGTGCCTTAAGTTAATGACTATACACAAGGGATTTCAGCTGGCGAAGCTATTCTAATTCCAGGAAACCTAGTCTTAAAACTAAGAGGCGTTAGCCTCTTTCTAGCATATATTTTTAGGGTTATAATATACCTTAGTCCATTTTACGTCACTCTGTGACGCTAAAGCTCTCGCTTCACACACGGAGGGTCCGGGTTCGATTCCCGGCGGGTGGAAACATTTCGACGTGTTTCTTTACACCTGTTGTCCTGTTCACCTAGCAGCAAGTAGGTACCTGGCCAGGTGTTAGTCGACTGGTGTGGGTCGCATCCTGGGGGACAAGATTGAGGACCACAATGGAAATATGTTAGACAGTCCTCGATGACGCACTGACTTTCTTGGGTTATCCTGGGTGGCTAACCCTCCGGGGTTAAAAATCCGAACGAAATCTTATCTAATCCTGCTACTTTGTGACATTAATGCTTAGATTTTGTTACTGTGTGACATTAATGTTTAGATCCTGTTACTGTGTCATTAATGTTTAGATCCTGTTACTGTCATTAATGTTTAGATCCTGTTACTCTATGACATAAATGTTTAGATCCTGTCACTGTGCCATTAATGTTTAGATCCTGTTACTGTGACATTAATGTTTAGATCCTGTTACTGTGACAATGTTTAGATCCTGTTACTGTGTCATTAGTGTTTAGATCCTGTTACTGTGTCATTAATGTTTAGATCCTGCTACTCTATGACATTAATGTTTAGGTCCCGTCACTCTGTGCCATTAATGTTTAGATCCTGTCACTGTGTCATTAATGTTTAGATCATGTTACTGTGCGTCATTAATGTTTAGATCCTGTTATTGTGTGACATTAATGTTTAGATTCTGTTACTCTGTGACATTAATGTTTAGATTCTGTTACTCTGTCATTAATATTGAGTGTTACTCTGTGACATTAATGTTTAGATCCTGTTACTGTGTGACATTAATGTTTAGTTCCTGTCACTGTCATTAATGTTTAGATCCTGTTACTGAGTGACATTGAAAGGTGCAAGATTTTCTTTCTTTATCCTAACCTTTCTTTGTATTTTTCCTGTGTTAATTGGTTTTTAAAACTTATCGTTTACACGAGGCTAAATGTAACCTGTTCATTGTCAGTCGAGAGTCCTTTAATCCCTGAAGGAGGGATTACAGTAAACTTTCAGTGTACACCCAGTGTACACCTGACTGTATACAGTATAGTCTTGCTAGGTGGTGTCGACTTCAACCTTATAAAGATGGTGGCCCGGTGGCCTGGTGGCTAAAGCTTCTGCTTCACACACGGAGGGCCCGGGTTCGATTCCCGGCGGGTGGAAACATTCGACACGTTTCCTTACACCTGTTGTCCTGTTCACCTAGCAGCAAATAGGTACCTGGGTGTTAGTCGACTGGTGTGGGTCGCATCCTGGGGGACAAGATTAAGGACCCCAATGGAAATAAGTTAGACAGTCCTCGATGACGCACAGACTTTCTTGGGTTATCCTGGGTGGCTAACCCTCCGGGGTTAAAAATCCGAACGAAATCTTATCTTATCTCTTAAAGATCACTGTTAACTGGCTGCTTAAATGACCTTAACACTTCGTTAGCACCATGAGTAATACTAGTGTATATACACCGATAGGTGTATATAACTGAGAGGTGTATCTCTCATAGTATGTAGATTGAAAGGTGTGTATCTCAGTGTATATACGCAAAAAGCTTCGTATCACTCAGCATATTTACACTGAGAGGTACGTATCTCTCGAGAGGAATGGTTCAGGATAAAAAGACGCTGTGTTGCATGGAAATCTTTATTATTGTTATAACGTTTCGCCCAGGACTGAACTTTAATAAAGTATAAAGAAAATACACATACACCACCTCATAAAGTTGTGTTTATTTCAGAGGGATATGAGTCCACCGAGGCCAGTGAAGAGATGGGGGCCAGGAGCTGTGAATCGACCCCTGCAACCATATATAGATGTGAAAGTTAAGACGCAAGTGCAACATCTGGAAATCTTTATTGTAGACGTTTCGCCATCCAGTGGCTTTATCAATACAGATTCTAGGACATAATAAGAAGACAGTAGAACTATATACAAAAGATGAGGTAATCAGTCCCTCGGCCTTGGAGTTAGTGTTCACAGCATCGTGGTGGAGGAGAATCTGGAGCAAAGGCAAGAAGACTGGCGGTTATATAGGTTATATATATATGTCGGTATTTTATACCTTTCTTGCACAACTTGTCAGACACTGCAACATCATGAAATCTTGGTTCAGAGGACATCTACAAGACCTTCTTCACGGCTGCTGCAACTAACCCATCTCTTTGGGAAGGACCTACTTCCACTGGGGAATCCCGCCTACCAGTGACTTTGCCCTCGTCTGCTGCCCGTCCCTATCCACTGACGCCTATATAACCGCCAGTCTTCTTGTCTTTGCTCCAGATTCTCCTCCACCACGATGCTGTGAACACTAACTCCAAGGCTGAGGGACTGATTACCTCATCTTTTGTATATAGTTCTACTGTCTTCTTATTATGTCCTAGAATCTGTATTGATAAAGCCACTGGATGGCGAAACGTCTACAATAAAGATTTCCAGATGTTGCACTTGTGTCTTAACTTTCATATTGTCGGTATTTTATACCTTTCTTCCACATATATAGATGAATACATATTAGATGAGCACTGTTTGCTAAGCAAGTTTCAGAAGTAATGAGCTGTTTACAAAAATAATTGAATTCAGAACAATAGTAACGAACTTACGTAGTCATGAATTCAGTCAGAAAATATGATCATGTATTTTTATGAGGCTATGAATTATTTACAATGGGAAAATCAGAGTATTTTTCAGAACGGCTGGTTAATATTCTACTGTGAATAAAATGCTTTGGTATTTCTTGAGCGTTCTGTGAGTGTGTTGCCTCAGTATTCATTAATTTTGTCTCATCCTAGCACATAATAATGCAAGTTGTGGCAATTAGTTCCTCTGGAAAAGTTTCGTACAGCTCCCAACTCAATAATTTTGTATATGTATTATTGTAAATGCGTTGGGTCTACATCAGCTAATTGTTTAGTTATAACTAGACCGCAACTTTAAAGGGGTGAAGGGATAAGCCAGTGGAAGGCCTCGGTCAGATGACTAAAAGCTCCAGCTATTGGTCATCATATGATTAAGACCCGCGGCAGGAAACACTTGTCCTGTTTCCTGACAAATCTTACCTAACTTAACCTATCAGCTAGTGCAAACTCCCAGAGGATTTGTAATCCAACAGAAGCCAAGGAGTGATGACATCCATGAGTGTTGATTGTCTTGGATATACCACAGATATATGGCTCCACCTGTATGGTATAGTGTTGATAAATGCACTGATTGGTGTCACTTCCTTTGTCTCAAGTTAATGAATTCCAAAGGAAGTTCTTTTCTTATTATTGTCCTCAAATTAGAAGCTGACAACCCAAAGTGGTAGTCTACTCCTTCCTTGAAGGCATACTCCTTAGCCAGTTCATCAGTTGTCATGCGTTTGAAGGCCAGTATTAGAGGAAATCGACATAAGATGTTCGCTGACTCCACTAACTACAGTCTTACCATCCCTGTATTTGGCTTCTTAACGATCATGTCATACTTGACACTCAAGGAGCTCAGAGCATTTATAGATAATAGGACCCCTCAGGGTACGTTCCTTGACGCAGGTGAGGGGCTCTTGATCTAGGGAATTGGATCTGTGCTCTAGTTCCCTGAATTGAGTCTGAATACCTTCTACCCCCCAAAATGTATAATCCCTACGGGTTTAGTCATAAAACTCCAGACCGACGCGCTAGCCATTGGGTCATCTGGCAACAATAAGATTTGTAGCCAGCTGGCCCAATGGCTAGCGCACCGGTCTGGAGTTCTATGACTGATCGCGGGTTCTAACCCCACCCGTGGTATGGTTTGTTTGCAATCGTGTCATTACGATTTCATGAGTCACAATAATATAGACAATAGGGAATCATTTAAAATAAAGAAGGCAGACACAACTGAGGGCAAAGAGTATAACAAAATTCAGTTTTCAAGGACGAAGCGTACGTGTTGATGCATGCCCCAGTTTACATGAAGCATCAAAAGAGTAACAAAATTCAATTTTCAAGGACGAAGCGTACGTGTTGATGCATGCCCCAGTTTACACGATGAAGCATGGCACTGCATAATAACAAGAGCTGATAAACGGAGCCATCAACACACATAATTTATGGAAGAGAATGTTGTGTGTTGATAGAAGGCATCATGCTTACCTTCAAGACTAAACTTCATCATGTATCTGTGTTGGTGAGCCGTGTTGTGAGTTAATTATATCAGTGGATGTTATAAATAACAAAAAAGGCACAATACCGTGACTGGAACGATACACAAATAACTCGCACATAGAAAAGAGCTTACGACGACGTTTCGGTCCGACTTGGACCATTTACAAAGTGTGACTTTGTAAATGGTCCAAGTCGGACCGAAACGTCGTCGTAAGCTCCTCTCTTCTATGTGCGGGTTATTTGTGTATAGTGGATGTTATATCCGCCGTATATTGAAATTAACAAATCATAACGTTGGTGATTGGGCCAACGACAATAAATTGTTGGCAATAGATTCTTCATAAGGTTTTTGCAGGTACTGGCGGGGTAAAAATGTTAGGTTAACTAGAGTTGTATATCACACTACCTCTCCCATGATCTCCATGAGAAATTTTGCAAGGCGAAACAAGACTGCTTTGAGACCCCTGCGGGCAGGCTGAGGGTCCCCAGTCTTAGTGAATTTTACGTAATTAATTTTCTAAATAAACTAAAAATAATCTAGTGATATTACCACATTCTCAAAAAGTTTATTTACAGAAACATTCGCGTCGTGGAGGTCATTATTCATTATTTTATACGATATTGCCATTATTATAACTAAGATATTGTATATTATTTAATAATTTGAGTTTGGATTTATATTAGTGACAAAGTTCTGGTACAGTGAATACAGAACACTGGAGGATCTCTCCACAGAACAGAAAAGAACATGTACAATACCTGGGTATAATAATGTTAGCTGATCTGTCTTTTAAAGAGCACAATGGAGCAAAAAGCCAGTTAATTGACCAGGTGGATAATGAGGACTTTCAAAACAAGAGAATTGAGCCCCTTGGTAACACTCTTCAGTTCACCAGTGGTCCCTCGTTTAGAGTACTGTTCAGTGTTAATAGCTCCATCCAAGGCAGGGGAGGTAGCAGAGCTGGAAGACAATGTAGTGAGAATTTATTGCCTGTATATGGCCAATAAAGCATTTCAACTATTGAAAATGCCTCAGAGAATTGGAAATGTACACACTGGAGAGAAAGCGAGAGAGATACGCGATAATATACACGTGGAAGATAGTGGAGGGCCTTGTTACAAATCAGCTCACTACTATGTCGAACTTACATAAGGAACACTGCAGCAGACCTACTGGCCCATGCGAGGCAGGTCCAAGTCTCCTACCGGCTTAAGCCAATGCACCCAACCTAGTCAGATCAGGTCACATTCACTTAAGGAAGGAACACGGCAAATGACCTAGTAGCACAAGCTAATCAGGTCCAACTCAAGTGAAAAGCAGGGGTGCTACAATTATTTTTATTATTATCAAAAGAAGCACTAAACCCACTAGGGTCATACAAAGCTGCAAAGCACATTAAGAGAACATTGAGTCAACATTTGTGGTCTAAGACTATTCATCCTAATATCAGAAATATCACTGGAACATTTGTGGAAGTATCCAATAGGAAACGTTTCCTTCATATCTCCTCTTGCTATTCTTGCAACATTGCACAACTCCTGATGACGCACTGAGAAGTGTGAAAGTACTTGAGCTGAAGATTTCCACCCCCCGTTGCTTGTCTTACACACACACACACACACACACACACATATATATATATATATATATATATATATATATATATATATATATATATTATATATATATATATATATATATATATATATATATATATATATATATGTCGTGCCGAATATGTAAAACTGGTCAATTAGCAAGAACCCATTTAAAATTAAGTCCTTTCTAAAATTTTCTCTTGTACGTTTAAAGATATATTTTTTCATTAATGTTAATGTAAAAAAATTTTAATTTTTCACCAAAAGAATCTTAGAAAACTTACCTAACCTTATTATAACAATAACAATTTATTTTAGCCTAACCCAACTAAATATATTTTAGATTTGTTAACAATAATTTAATACTAAACAAACACAGTGAAATATATTTTTTTCGTTAGGTTCAGAATGATTTTGGCGAAATTATTGCATACACAAATTTTCACTTGTCCTATATGGCAAGATGAGCGTTGCTATTTAAGCCAAGATCGCAAGTTCTGCCTATTCGGCACGATATATATATATATATATATATATATATATATATATATATATATATATATATATATATATATATATATATATAATATATATATATATATATATATTAATAATATATATATAATCTGTAAATATATATATAATCTGTCAATGACTCCCACATTGCTAAATATATATGTGGCACATCCTAGTCTACTGGCAGGCTTCCACGTGTCTTATATTAACTGAAGGTCTGAGTAAAAACGGAGGTTCATTCAGGGAAAAAATTATTTATTATAGTTCTGGAAACTATCATACCATGCATTCACACCCAGGGAAATAATGTAGAGAATTTGGCTCACAACCAGAGGGGTTCAGGAAGGGCGAGAGGTACGAGCCAGTCTCCTGACGCCTGTTGCCGCTGTTCACCTAGCGGTGGGTAAGTACCTGGGTGTTAGTCGACTGGTGTGTGTTGCATCCAGGGGAAGGAGGAGCATATATCTTGGGTAATAATAATAATATCTTTATTTATTACAAGTACATGTACAATGTATATAAGCCTAGCTGACATCAATGTCATGCTGAGCATTTCGAGCAAATTAGGCCAGTTTTGTCCCAGGATGCGATCTACACCAGTCCACTAACACCCAGGTACTCATTTTACACTGATAGGTGAACAGGGACAGCAGATGTCTTATGGAAACACGTCCCTAGGTATTTTATACCTTTCTTGCACAATGTCACATTAGTTGCACTTGTGTCCTTTTACTTTACATATGTCGTTTATGTAAATTGTGAACAACAAGAGGCAACACTTGACCCCTGTGGAACACCGCTTGTGACGTGCCCCCTGTTCTGATTTCTCCCCATTTATGCAAACTCTCTGCTGCCTATTTGTCAACCATGCCTAGATCTATCTACCCAGGAAAAAATCTCTCCTATTCCGCGTGCCTTAAGTTTCCTCAATAACCTCAGATGTGGCACTCTATCGAAAGCCTTACTGAAGTCCATATACACAATATCATATTCAATACCATGATCTACCTCAAATACCTTAGTGAAGAAAGTTCGTAAGACAGGAACGCCCCTTTGTAACAGTGCTGAGATTCATTAATCAATTTATGCCTTTCAAGATGGCTACGAATTGCTTCGGCAATTATTGATTCCATAAATTTTCCAACTATGGAGTAGGTAAGGCTTATTAGATCTGTTGGTTAATTGATAAGACGTTTCATAAATATAAAGTCTCTGGGGAACAACACGTTTTCTCAATAAAATAACATAAAACACATATTGTGTCTATTAGCATATTTGTCGCATAATAATACAATTGATGTTTAGATAGTACTAAGCTCTGAAATTAGTTGAGGTTGGGTAACAGCCTAGGAAAAAAATATATACAAAAATACAAAGCCTACACGATTAGGCTTTGCAGTTTATTTAGGGTGAACTAAAGAAACTATTTTTAACTATATCCTTCATAATTTGTTAATTCCGAGGAACTTTCTCTACTTACTAATTTGTTAACTAACACCAGATTCGTTTGGCCATTAACAAGAGTGGTCATCCGGTGGTTAAAATCCTTCATGAGGCGAAAACACCCTCACGCAAAAAAGTCTATGTAAACTGCATTTATTTGTATCTCTTAACCAGGCTCGATCCAAGGAACGAGAGGTCACCTCCAATTCCTTTGATCAAGAGCCCCTTATCGACATCAAGGAACCTCCTTTAAGAGAGGTCGATATCTCACATCATCACGACCTTACTCAGCTCTAGAATGATTATTATCTTTAGGCTGTAGAATGTATAAAAAAAGCTAGGACAAGATAAGCTTGATTTAGCTAATCGATATACACAGGTAAAAATTTAACCAGAACAAGATATGGCACAGTTGAAAATGAAAGGGAAAACTTGGCAAAAAAGACCAAGCTTTTAAGTCAGAAATTGAGTAGATAGAATCTGCTTGAAAAAAAGAGCGTCTGTGTTTTTCCTCCATCACTGTACTTATCTAATTTGTGGCTACGTGAGTCAAATCCTCTAGAGAGAGCTCTTGGACCCGCAGTCGTGAGGTATCTCATTACTTTGAAAAGAAGTAATGAATGGTTTTGAAAACCGACAAGTTGAAGAATTGAGACACTTATGCAACATATGGGAATCTTTATTGAAGAAACGTTTCGCCACACAGTGGCTTCATCAGTCCAATACAAAGTAGAAGTGGGTAAGGAGAGTAGAAGTTTGAGGTAATCAGTCCCTCAACCCACTTCTACTTTGTATTGGACTGATGAAGCCACTGTGTGGCGAAACGTTTCTTCAATAAAGATTCCCATATGTTGCATAAGTGTCTCAATTCTTCACTTTGAAAAGAAGCTTTTTTAGTTTCTTCTGACTTAAGAAGGAACAATTATAAAATATTCTCAAGTTTTAAGTGTTCCTAACTCAATGCTAGTAACTTACCCGCTAGTAAAGTGCCAGCTAGTTACTTAAATATTAGTATGTCACTCAAGTATTAACCCTATATCAATCACAAGGACTCCAATGAAAAGAAGTGACTTTTTTCGGAGGGGGGGGTTATCATAGGTAATTTACACATATTAGTACGTAAGACCATTATAATGATCTAAAACTGTAATTGTACTTACGTGAAACCGTATCTAGGTAAACTTACAAGTACCAGTTGTGTATCCATCTTGTTAATATATTGTGTTAAGTCATGTTTTTGAAGGCCGGGGTTGGGGGGGTCTAATATTGTAGTTATCTTCCTTGTCTGAATTCGGTCAGTCTTTCGTCCTGTTACTACCTGAGCTTTGCCAGTGTGTTGTGGGTCTCTGTTTTGTCTGTGTTTAGTGCGTGCGAGTCTGCTAGTGCATGCGCAAGTAAGAACAGGAGACCTCTATTCCCAACAACTTCCCCCCTTCCCCCATTTCCTCCTGACCCGACCTTACACGTGTGCGAATCTTTGAGTCGGTCCGTGGCTCGGCCGGCGCGGGGCGGACGGAGTTAAGGCTCGATCCAGATACTCTCTCCACGTGTCCCCCCCATTACTTTTAAGAATCACCCCTCGTACCCCCCTTCCATTTACCCACGAGTCTGCCCCTCGCCATTCCTCCTCCTCCAGTTCCTCACAACAGCAGCAAGTCCATTTCTCCGTTAACCTCACGCCTCCTCTGTTCCAAACTCAAACATTCACTTATGGAATCTGTGACATTGGTGCTGGAGGAAGGCTCTTGATGTACGGTGTCCCGTACCTCGGTTGCTAGCGCACTCAGCTCACATTGAGGTCCGTGTTTCGATCCCCGGTACGGGTGGAAACATTAGAACGTGTTTCCTTAAGATACCTGCTGTCCCTGTTCACCTAGCAGCAAGTAGGTACCTGGGTGTTAATTGACTGGTGTGAGTCGCATCCTGGGGACAAAACCTAATTTTCCCGAAATGCTCTACATAACAAGGAGCTTTCTATATTGTATGTCATTGATGTCAGCTATGGTCTGTATAAATTGTACATGTACTTGCAAGAATAAAGATTATTATTATTATTATTATTATTATTATTATTATTATTATTATTATTATTAAAGACTAGCGGCCTCCCCTCCCCCCTTCCTCGGCTAAAGCCTGATTTCCTCCATTCCCCAGACACTTTTATAACCCTCACAAGCTTATCGTAACAGTAACAGCAATAACAACAACAATTAATAATAATAGTGAAGATTACGTTTTTTGTCTTATGAACAGTATTAATAGCTCAAGTTTGGAGAGACATACCAGGCTTCCCAATTTGTTCAGTTGTGAGTGACTCAGCATGCTAGCCAGCCTGTTCTTTGAGAAGTATATCTCTTAGATTTAGTTGTATATACACTGAAAGATGTATATTTCTCAGCTTATACGCGTTGAGAGTTGGATTTAATTCCTGATACAATGACTATTTCTGACTGGTGGTGCACTGACTACTTTCAACCTTAATGGCCATCGTGTAGTCGACAGGTTCTTAAACCTGGTAACCACAACATACAAGTCAGTAGTGTACATACTCTGAGAGGTGTACCTCTTAGTATATATACACTAAGTGATGTATCTCAGTGTATATACACTGAGAGGTGTACCTCTTAGTATATATACACTAAGTGATGTATATCTCAGGTGTCTCACTTCATAAACTTTGGAAAGTTTATCTCTGTATATATAATGAAATGTATGAAAGTGTATATACGGAGGTGTGACTGTATATGCACTGAGAAGTTTGAGTGTATATACACCGATAGGTATAAAATACATATTCACTAAGAAATGGGAATGTATATATATTTAGAGATATGAAGGTTTATATACACTGGTCGGTATGTTTCTCAGCGTATATAGAATGCGATATCTATATACATTCGGATGAATGTCTCTCAGTTTGTAGACACTGGAAGATGTCTCTTAGTGTATACGCTGGAAGATGTCTCTTAGTGTATACACACACCGAGGTGTCTAATGTATATGCACTGAAAGGTGTCAGTGTATATACAAAGTGTATAGTGCATATAACTATATAAATTTGAGCCTCTCAGTTTATATAGTTGGTCTATCTCTTGGCAGACTCAAGCGTTACACACGTCTAAGTGTGTGAGAGCGTGTTACTAAAGACAACGAAGTGTATTGCAACACTAAATAGCGACAGAAATAAACAAGGAGCAAAAGTTTCGTGATGATAAAAGTGAAGATGATCATTTGACGCACACACAAGGTCATGGAAAACGCACGTTGGGTAGGCTGAAGAGGTGGCCTGACAAGTAGCTATTGAAGTTCAATCTCTGCGAGTTTTCCAGCATCCTAAGAAGTTTTCCAGCAGGCTAAGAACTTTTTTTTTAGCATGTAAATTAGTTTTCCAGCAGACGATGAAGTTTTCCAACATGCCAAGAGAAGTTTTTCAACTTACTAAGAAGTTTCCCAGCTTGATAAGAAGTTTTCCAGCTTGATAGGAAATTTTTAAGCATGCCAAGAAGTTTTACAGCATCCTAAGAAATTTTACAGCACTAAAAGTTTTCCAGAGAGGTCGTGTGGCTTGGACGGGAGGGTTACCGGGCGGTGGTGTTATAGCCTATCAGAGACGCTGTGAATTTCTGCCAACCAAGCTTATAATTCCGGAAGAAATAGTATATTGGCCAATAATGTAAAGATGATATAAGCTACAAAGTAAGCCTGTGATAAGTAAGACATATGTGAAACAGTTGTCTATTCCGAAACGTTTCGCCTACACAGTAGGCTTCTTCAGTCGATGAAGAGTGAGCACAAGCTGTAGAGATGTATAGATGATGTCATCAGTCCATCACCCTTGAAGACTACGTCTTGAAGGGTGATGGACTTAAAGGGTGACTGAGGGACGGGTCAGTACCCGTCCCTCAGATATCACCTCTTTCCATTGGGAAATCCCGCCTACCAGTGACATTGTCTTAATCTGCTATACCTCCCATACCACCTGACGCCAGTATATAAGCGCCAACCTTCTTTCCTGAGCTCCAACGGTGGGTCATCATCTGACTTAGACTCGCGTCAGGAAACACTTGCCGTTTCCTGACGAACCCTATCTAAATTTGCCTTTGCTTCAGACTCTTCAAGACTACGGTGCTCTTCACCAACTCCACGGCTGATGGACTGATTACCTCATCTTTTGTATATATTTCTACTGTCTTCCAGTTATGTACTTGAACTTATATTGATAAAGCCACTGATTGGGGAAACGTCTACAGTAAAGATACCCAGATGTTGCACATGTGTCTAATTTTCATCAAAAAATAACTTGCTCTCCAATTTGTTTTTCGTCTCCACACTCATTCTGTATCACCTCAGAAAAAATCAAGAGTATAACTCCAGGAACCTGTGGTTCCAAATTCGGCGAACAAAAAGAACTTATATTACCCATTACGAATCACAGCTTTTGATGAAGATACCCAAGAGTTTAAAGGTTGAGGTAGATTCGAAGGGACATTCTCAATATATTTCTGGGAAATGAAACAGCTGAGGGAAAATAATGTAAATAACTTTGTGAGTTTTCCTGGGTGTTCAACACCCGGGGACAATAAGTAGTAGGTTCGCCGGTGCTGTCCCGGCCCGGGTCTTTTCCAGATGGTGACCCGGCTACCCGGGGACACTTAATACGTGTGAACCTACCGTTCACACGTATAAAGTTGGGTATCTTTATTGTTGAAATGTTCACCTACACAGTAGGCTTCTTCAGTCAAATACAGAGGCTGCAGTCTCTCAGCCTGGAGAAGTGTTCAGCTCCATGGTCTGGAACGACCATGGAGCTGAACTCTTCTCCAGGATGAGGGATTGACCACCTCAAATGCCATTTCTCCAAGGTTAATAGACTAATTGCATCATATTTTAATGATAATAATAATCTTTATTTCAGCAAGTACATGTACAAGGTATACAGACATAAATGACATGCTACTATATAGAAAGCCCCTTGTTATGCAGAGCATTTCTGGCAAATTAGGTCAGTTTTGTCCCAGGAGTCGACCCACACCTCGGTGTTTATTTTACTGATGGGTGAACACTGGACAGCAGGTGATTTATGGAAACACGTCCTATGTTTTTCAGCCGTACCGGGGAATCGATCCCGGGACCACAGTGTGTGAACTGAGTGCGCTAGCGATTGAGCTACGGGCCATTTCACAACTATACCTGCTTACTGTGTAGACGAAACATTTCAACAATATAGATACCCAACTGCTGCACATGTGTCTTAATCAGCACCTCGATACTATTCTAACCCAGCCCTTCTCACTCATATATTTGTACAATCTCTTTTTAAGGTTACACAAACTCTCCCTCTGTTATTCGACATAAGACGGAATATGTAGAACTGTATCATGCGCCAGTCTTAATAGGAATACAACCAAGTCTGTGTTTTGTTTCTAGAGTATAACGTAAGACACATGTACAACAGTTAGGTATCTTTATTCCAAAACGTTTCGCCTACACACTAGGCTTCTTCAGTCGAG
>NC_069473.1:23844316-23939316 GCF_026875155.1 Cherax quadricarinatus | reverse complement strand
GGAGGGGAAGGGGCCCTGAAGGATGATGGCTGGTAGGAGGGGGAAGGGGCCCTGAAGGATGATAGCTGGTAGAAGGAGGGGGAAGGGGCCCTGAAGGATGATGGCTGGTAGGAGGGGGAAGGGGCCCTGAAGGATGATAGCTGGTAGAAGGAGGGGGAAGGGGCCCTGAAGGATGATGGTGGTAGGAGGGGGAAGGGGCCCTGAAGGATGATAGCTGGTAGAAGGAGGGGAAAGGGGCCCTGAAGGATGATGGCTGGTAGAAGGAGTGGGAAGGGGCCCTAAAGGATGATAGCTGGTAGAAGGAGGGGGAAGGGGCTCTGAAGGATGATGGCTGGTAGAAGGAGGGGGAAGGGGCTCTGAAGGATGATGGTTGGTAGAAGGAGGGGGAAGGGGCCCTGAAGGATGATGGCTGGTGGAAGGAGAAGGAAGAGGCCCTGAAGGATGATGGCTGGTAGAAGGAGGGGGAAGGGGCCCTGAAGGATGATAGCTGGTAGAAGGAGGGGGAAGGGGCTCTGAAGGATGATGGCTGGTAGAAGGAGGGGAAGGGGCCCTGAAGGATGATGGCTGGTGGAAGGAGAAGGAAGGGGCCATGAAGGATGATGGCTGGTAGAAGGAGAAGGAAAGGGCCCTGAAGGATGATGGCTGGAGGAAGGAGAAGGAAGGGGCCCTGAGTGATGATGGCTGGGGAAGGGGTACCAGCTGAATAATGGTTGGTGGCCGGAGGGGCTGGGGAAGCCCGGAGGGATGATGGCTGGTGTTCATGGGGGTCACAGAGTATTATCTGGTAGGATAGAGTACGTTACGTTAGGCTAGGTTTTGTTACATTCGAGTTGGTTTACTTAGGTAAGCTAGACTACCACAGCATACTAGTGCCTTTCTTTTGTCTTGAACAATATTTTATTACGTGTAAACTACATTTTGAAAACTGCACAGAAAAATTAAGTTAAACTTACGGTAGCTTGAAGCCAATCTTGCGCCATTATCATTAATGTTGCAATATAACACAACTAGTTGGAACCCTTTTAACCCCTAACATATTTAGATACAGTGGAGAGAGGGAAATGAGGGTAAAAATGTATTTGTCTTATTCATATTTCGGATACACAGAATACCACCACTTCTCTCCTAAGGGTATATTGGAGCCAGTGAAGGGGACTGTTTACCTATTAATGGTTCCAGAGATCAGCCAGGCTATTGGTGTTGGTACTAGCAGGTCCCGGTGCCCCGGTGGCCTGGTGGCTAAAGCTCTCGCTTCACACACGGAGGGCCCGGGTTCGATTCCCGGCGGGTGGAAACATTTCGACGCGTTTCCTTACTCCTGTTCACCTAGCAGCAAATAGGTACCTGGGGGTGTTAGTCAATTGGCGTGGGTCGCATCCTGGGGGGAAAAGATTGAGGACAGTTTTCGATGACGCACTGACTTTCTTGGGTTATTCTGGGTGGCTAACCCTCCAGGGTTGAAAATCAAATCTTATCTTACTGCTGTATATATCCTGATCTGCCGAAGTCTTAATTAATATATAATAGATTATGTTACTTTGTGACGTGTGTGTTGGTAGATTATAAATAAAATTCTATAAGGAATCTTTTAAGAGTCTTGGCGCAGGGTGGATGCTTGTGATTCTTTATTTGTAACCAAGATTTTCCCGTCTGATGACGGTTTATTCGTTAGGAAACAGGGCAAGTGTCTCGTTACATGGTTTTTTCCATATGATAAACCCGTATCTGGTTATGCAACAGCCGGTTTACCGGAGTTATGTTGACAGTCCTAGTAGTATCTTAGACAACCTAGCCACGAAGAAAGAAAAATTACAGATGGCCACTGACATCACAAATCAGTAACACAGTCATATCCAGTTCTTGCGTAGTTTCCCTCACAGTAAACTGAATAGAAAACGAGCACTGGGACTCCTCAGACAAGAGAACCCAGGTTCTTAAGATAAGATAAGATAAGATAAGATTTCGTTCGGATTTTTAACCCCGGAGGGTTAGCCACCCAGGATAACCCAAGAAAGTCAGTGCGTCACCGAGGACTGTCTAACTTATTTCCATTGGGGTCCTTAATCTTGTCCCCCAGGATGCGACCCACACCAGTCGACTAACACCCAGGTACCTATTTGCTGCTAGGTGAACAGGACAACAGGTGTAAGGAAACGTGTCGAAATGTTTCCACCCGCCGGGAATCGAACCCGGGCCCTCCGTGTGTGAAGCGGGAGCTTTAGCCACCAGGCCACCGGGCCACAAGATACCTCTCCAACACTTAGATATCCTCAATGACGTGACGTTTCGCTGCACAGAAGCTTTTTTCAGTCTAATAAAGAGGCGAATATTATACTGGGGACAGTGAAAAAAAATGCTATCTAAAGTCTTTATTTTCTGTGAAAGGTGATTCGTCCCTTAGTAAATTTATTCAGGTACAGGTACACATATATACAGTTACATAAATTATCATATATAGCAGCATATGTGTAGATTACATAGGATAACTAAACAAATCAGAGAGATTTATTTCCATTGGGGTCTTTGAATTTCCATTGGGATCCTTTATTTCCATTGGGGTCCTCAAACCTTGATCTATCTCAGGTAGGCTATAGAACTAAGCAACTTCTATCAAGGTTAAGGAATCGAGAATAACGACTGGAGATGGAAGACGTGGAGAGGTAATTTTTATGTGTTGAATTTCTTGGTTTTGATAAGTGTAAAATACTGGATGTTCTTTATTGGATTAAACAACAGCCACTGGCTGATAAACCGTCTTATCAGTGAAGCTGCCCAGGTGCTTACCTGGAGTTTACCTGGAGAGAGTTCCGGGGGTTAACGCTGTGCTTGTTTTATTATCAACTACCCAGGTGTTGTACATGTGTTATTATCAACTACCCAGGTGTTGTGCATGTGTTATTATCAACTACCCAGGTGTTGTACATGTGTTATTATGAACTACCCAGGTGTTGTGCATGTGTTATTATCAACTACCCAGGTGTTGTACATGTGTTATTATCAACTACCCAGGTGTTGTGCATGTGTTATTATCAACTACCCAGGTGTTGTGCATGTGTTATTATGAACTACCCAGGTGTTGTACATGTGTTATTATGAACTACCCAGGTGTTGTACATGTGTTATTATGAACTACCCAGGTGTTGTACATGTGTTACTTATGAACTACCCAGGTGTTGTATATGTGTTATTATGAACTAAAACACCTCAATTACTGGGGGCGCTTGAGGTTCCTGAACCTGTATTCCCTGGAATGCAGGCGGGAGAGATACATGATTATATACACCTGGAAAATCCTAGAGGGACTAGTACCGAACTTGCACACGAAAATCACTCACTACGAAAGCAAAAGACTTGGTAGACGATGCAACATCCCCCCAATGAAAAGCAGGGGTGTCACTAGCACGTTAAGAGACCATACAATAAGTGTCAGGGGCCCGAGACTGTTCAACTGCCATAAGGGGGATTACCAACAGACCCCTGGCAGTCTTCAAGCTGGCACTGGACAAGCACCTAAAGTCGGTTCCTGACCAGCCGGGCTGTGGCTCGTACGTTGGTTTGTGTGCAGCCAGCAGCAACAGCCTGGTTGATCAAGCTCTGATCCACCAGGAGGCCTGGTCACAGACCGGGCCGCGGGGGCGTTGACCCCCGGAACTCTCTCCAGGTAAACTCCAGGTAAACCCAGGTGTTGTGCATGTGTTATGAACTACCCAGGTGTTGTACGTGTTATTATGAACTACCCAGGTGTTGTGCATGTGTTATTATGAACTACCCAGGTGTTGTGCATGTGTTATTTATGAACTACCCAGGTATTGTACATGTGTTATTATGAACTACCCAGGTGTTGTACATGTGTTATTTATGAACTACCCAGGTATTGTACATGTGCTATTATGAACTACCCAGGTGTTGTACATGTGTTATTTATGAACTACCCAGGTGTTGTACATGTGTTATTATGAACTACCCAGGTATTGTACATGTGTTATTATGAACTGCCCAGGTGTTGTACATGTGTTATTATGAACTACCCAGGTGTTGTGCATATGTTATTATGAACTACCCAGGTGTTGTACATGTGTTATTATGAACTACCCAGGTGTTGTGCATGTGTTATTATGAACTACCCAGGTGTTGTACATGTGCTATTATGAACTACCCAGGTGTTGTACATGTGTTATTATGAACTACCCAGGTGTTGTGCATGTGTTATTATGAACTACCCAGGTATTGTACATGTGCTATTATGAACTACCCAGGTGTTGTACATGTGCTATTATGAACTGCCCAGGTGTTGTACATGTGTTATTATGAACTACCCAGGTGTTGTGCATATGTTATTATGAACTGCCCAGGTGTTGTACATGTGTTATTATGAACTACCCAGGTGTTGTGCATATGTTATTATGAACTACCCAGGTGTTGTACATGTGTTATTATGAACTACCCAGGTGTTGTGCATGTGTTATTTATGAACTACCCAGGTGTTGTGCATGTATATTATTCATCTACTTGTCAGTAGTGCTTACCATCAATGTAGTCGTATTTGTGCGTTGTCGGTTGCCATGAATAAAATGCGCTGTGGTGCGTAAACACATGCTGTGGATAACCTCGTAAATGTCACATGGATCAAGGGCAGTACGAGTGCGGTTTTGAACTACTGAGCCAAATAGAACCATTAAGAAAACAAGTTTCCAGCTTTTACATATGAAAAAAAGAGCCTGGAGAGGATAGACTCACATTGGACAAGGAAGACAGACTGAAACCTATCATATATGGTAAAAAAAAAACCCTTGGTAAGAGATACTGACGGGTCGTACACCTCGCCTTTTCCACACACACACACACACACACACACACACACACACACACACACACACACACACACACACACACACACACACACACACACACACACACACACATACACTCACACACACACACACACACACACACACACACACCACACACACACACACACACACACACACACACACACATATATATATATATATATATATAATATATATATATATATAATATATATATATATATACATGTATATGCAAAGAATTCGCAAGAGCAGGCGAAATATACACAAACAATTCCTTGCATTGTTAAAATCTCTAGTAAGGCTGATGCATGCAGGGGATGAGATGAAAAGCTGTAAGCCTTCTCCCTGAAAGCTGGCTGCCTTGGATCAAAGTCTAGCGCAAGCTGGACTCCAAGGAATTGTCCAGTGTGGGTAGATTGGTAAAGCACTGCGTACTTTGTTCCAAGGTTCGTAGGTTCGAGTCTCCTTCAGCCAGAGATCAGTGTGTGTATATATATATATATATATATATATATATATATATATATATGTAGGATAAAACTATAGTATTTGTTCATTTGTCTTTTTAAAGCACTGCGTCAAGGCTAGTAAACAAAAAAAGTTCCTGGGAGCGGTAAGGTGGAATCTTCCACACCAGAAACGACACGCGTTACAGAACAAACTTGTTCTGTGATGTATCTTTATTGTTACGTTTGTCGACAGTAGACCGTTAGGATTTACTCTTACGAAAGGTGACTCCCTACGACCCAAGCTCAACACTGTTATCCTCTTTTGTTATTCTAGACCCAAGCAGTATATTGTTATCCTCTTGTTTTACTCGACCTATGTTCAACACTGTTATCCTGAGTTAATCCGTGGCATGAAATGGAATGATTTAAAAAATATACTACCAAAAATGCACAAGGTCGATTAACTGAGGCGAATGTTCAGACCAATTTCATGAGTGTCAAAAGACCGCTTATAAATATGAATATTGAGAAGCAACATGACTAACTAGCCAAACCTAACCTCTCCACATCAAACATCCCTCCCCTCTACCATCTTCCATTCATCCCAAACGAGCCAACCCTTACGTTATGCATAAATCATTCACCTCAACGCTCATGTCCACATTCGTGATAGGACGGCGGTTTAGCAAGCAGAGTAGTTAAAAACGTCAGTAATAGATTCTTTACCGCAAAAGGAATGTGCTCCTTTTGTGGTAAAGACCTCAGTGACCCCACTGCAACCAGCCCCTCCACAGTATGAGCACAACTGCTGCAAGCAGCAACCAAAACCACCATTTCTACAACCACAGCAACCATCAATGCAACCACTATCATAGTTACTACTACTGCTAGACACTACCACGACAACAGATGCTAACAATAGCTGAAAGTAAGGTTTTAATTCAGTCTGATAGTTTGCCTTCTCCAGATACAGGTAGAAGCCACACTCGACTTAGAAACTCAGGGCATTGTCTTAATAGACTTGAAATCTGGTCAAAAGTTCCAGCTCCTGTTTTGATTATGATTCTTGTAGTTAAGTGTAAGCTGTTTATCAGTCAGTCTGTCTGTCTCTCTCCTACCTAGTGTTTATCACGCGCACCCATTAAGCCTTGTTGCATCGTGCACCAGCCTCTCCCTCAAACCATCCCCATAACTCCAAAAATCTGGTCTGACCCCATTTAGAAAACAAACTTTTATCACAGATGTACCTAACCCTGAGGTGACTGCTGCGTCTCTAAGTCTACCTACGCCTGTCTTTTTCCCGAGTAGCGTGCTAATAAAGTGACTGGGTAAACACACACACACACACACACACACACACACACACACACACACACACACACACACACACACACACACACACACACACACAGGCTAGTCCCAGAGCTCAGGGGAATGTCGTACGAGGAAAGGTTGAGGGAACTCGAACTGACGACACTGGAGGACAGAAGGGTCAGGGGAGACATGATAACGACATACAAGATACTGCGGGGAATAGACAAGGTGGACAGAGATAGGATGTTCCAGAGAGGGGACACAGGACAAGGGGTCACAACTGGAAGCTGAAGACTCAGACGAGTCACAGGGACGTTAGGAAGTATTTCTTAAGTCATAGAGTCGTCAGGAAGTGGAACAGCCTAGCAAGTGAAGTAGTGGAGGCAGGAGCCATACATAGTTTTAAGAAGAGGTATGATAAAGCTCAGGAAGCAGAGAGAGAGAGACCTAGTAGCGATCAGTGAAGAGGCGGGCCAGGAGCTGAGTCTCGACCCCTGCAACCACAATTAGGTGAGTACACACACACACACCACACACACACACAACACACACACACACACACACACACACACACACACACACACACACACACACACACACACACACACACACACACACACACACACACACCTACACACCTACACACCTACACACCTACACACCTACACCTACACACCTACATCAGGCCTAGTGTCTAATCGACATGTGCCTAGGACAAAATGGTAACTAACACACACACACACACACACGCACGCACAAACGAAACAATATGCAAAGGAACAGCGGCCACGTCTGACACGAGTGTGTTTGCGTGTGGCAGCCACCGTCCGCCCCGCGCCGCCTGAGCCACGCTGAGCTGTATTAAATCCTCCCTCCTGGGTGCTATATTGGGGGGGCCGTCTCCCTCCCTACCCAACGATGTTATTTAGTGCCTTCTCCTCCTCCTCTTTCCTCATGTGTCTCACTACCGCCTTACCTTTCCTAAATTGATTGTTATCTTTCCCACTACCAGTTCCTCTCTTTCTCATTTATCTTCTCAACACATCTGTTTTCCTATCTCATCTCCTCCTCCTCCTCCTCTCCTTCACCTACTCTTATTCTTGCTTGTAATATCTCCTGCTTCATTCATACCTTCTCCATTACTCTTTACTTCTTTGTTATACATAAAATATATAAATATATATTTTTTTTTCATATGTGATGCATTAATTATTATTATCTATGAGCTTTTGATCATTTATGAGTTTATTTTGATTGCCTATTTACGATTACATTTTTGTAATTACCTTTGATTACCTTTTGGTCATTACTTATTTTGTGATTACTTTTCCGGTTACCTATTTACGATTGCCTTTTTTATGATTACATATCTGCAATTATCGTTTTTTGTAATTGAATTTTGTGATTACATATTTGTAGAAAAGGGAACAGAGCTGAACTTCTCTTGTCTGGTCTTCCGAAGAAGAGGAAGAAGAAGAAGAGGAAGAAGAAGAAGGGGAGGAGGAAGAGGAGGAGGAAAGAAAAGAAGAAAAAAGAAGAGGAAGAAAGTTTTTTTTTTTGTATTAGAATTATAACCCAGTTAGCAAACCAAAATCACCCAAGAAGGATGGTTTATTTCCCTTGGAATCCTTTGATCCTCTTCCCCGGGATGCGACCCACAATACTCAACTAATACTCAGGTACCTGCTTACTGCTAAGTGAGCAGAGGCAGCAGGTATCAGGAAATATGCTCAGTGTTTCCACTCTACGAACTATTACATAGCGTCCTCCCTACACAGTTTTGTTTTTAAATCGAAATATGTAGTGTAAGGCATTTGTTCTGCTTGATGCCAGGAATCGCAGCTGACCTTACCTTCTCTAGGAGCTGGATAAACCCACCTGAATTAGCGCTTGTCCAAGTATGCATAATCATCCAAGTAAACCAAGTCCTAACCGATATAAGCTGGGAAGATATACTAAGCAACACAGACCCAAACTTATGCCTAGAACAGATTAACTCGGTGGCACTCGATGTATGCACAAGGCTTATTCCTCTAAGAAAAAGGAGGAGTAGATGTAAAATAGAAAGAGACAGGCGCTCCCTTTACAGGCGACGGAAAAGAATAACAGAGCGGCTAAAAGAGGTCAATATATCAGAAATGCGCAGGGAGACACTGGTCAGAGAAATAGCAAGCATCGAACTTAAGCTAAAAGAATCCTTTAGGAGTCAGGAATCGCGGGAAGAACTAAAAGCCATAAATGAAATCGAAAGAAACCCAAAGTATTTCTTCTCCTATGGCCAAATCAAAATCGAGAACAACGTCCAGTATTGGGCCCCTACTTAAACAAGATGGGTCCTACACAGATGACAGCAAGGAAATGAGTGAGCTACTCAAGTCCCAATATGACTCAGTTTTTTTTAGCAAGCCGCTAACCAGACTGAGAGTCGAAGATCAAAATGAATGTTTTATGAGAGAGCCACAAAATTTGATTAACACAAGCCTATCCGATGTTATCCTGACGCCAAATGACTTCGAACAGGCGATAAATGACATGCCCATGCACTCTGCCCCAGGGCCAGACTCATGGAACTCTGTGTTCATCAAGAACTGCAAGAAGCCCCTATCACGAGCCTTTTCCATCCTATGGAGAGGGAGCATGGACACGGGGGTCGTCCCTCAGTTACTAAAAACAACAGACATAGCCCCACTCCACAAAGGGGCAGTAAAGCAACAGCAAAGAACTACAGACCAATAGCACTAACATCCCATATCATAAAAATCTTTGAAAGGGTCCTAAGAAGCAAGATCACCACCCATCTAGAAACCCATCAGTTACACAACCCAGGGCAACATGGGTTTAGAACAGGTCGCTCCTGTCTGTCTCAACTACTGGATCACTACGACAAGGTCCTAAATGCACTAGAAGACAAAAAGAATGCAGATGTAATATATACAGACTTTGCAAAAGCCTTCGACAAGTGTGACCATGGCGTAATAGCGCACAAAATGCGCGCTAAAGGAATAACAGGAAAAGTTGGTCGATGGATCTATAATTTCCTCACTAACAGAACACAGAGAGTAGTCGTCAACAGAGTAAAGTCCGAGGCAGCTACGGTGAAAAGCTCTGTTCCACAAGGCACAGTACTAGCTCCCATCTTGTTCCTCATCCTCATATCCGACATAGACAAGGATGTCAGCCACAGCACCGTGTCTTCCTTTGCAGATGACACCCGAATCTGCATGACAGTGTCTTCCATTGCAGACACTGCAAGGCTCCAGGCGGACATCAACCAAATCTTTCAGTGGGCTGCAGAAAACAATATGAAGTTCAACGATGAGAAATTTCAATTACTCAGATATGGTAACATGAGGAAATTAAATCTTCATCAGAGTACAAAACAAATTCTGGCACAAAATAGAGCGAAACACCAACGTCAAAGACCTGGGAGTGATTATGTCGGAGGATCTCACCTTCAAGGACCATAACATTGTATCAATCGCATCTGCTAGAAAAATGACAGGATGGATAATGAGAACCTTCAAACTAGGGAGGCCAAGCCCATGATGACACTCTTCAGGTCACTTGTTCTATCTAGGCTGGAATATTGCTGCACTCTAACAGCACCTTTCAAGGCAGGTGAAATTGCCGACCTAGAAAATGTACAGAGAACTTTCACGGCGCGCATAACGGAGATAAAACACCTCAATTACTGGGAGCGCTTGAGGTTTCTAAACCTGTATTCCCTGGAACGCAGGAGGGAGAGATACATGATTATATACACCTGGAAAATCCTAGAGGGACTAGTACCGAACTTGCACACGAAAATCACTCACTACGAAAGCAAAAGACTTGGCAGACGATGCACCATCCCCCCAATGAAAAGCAGGGGTGTCACTAGCACGTTAAGAGACCATACAATAAGTGTCAGGGGACCGAGACTGTTCAACTGCCTCCCAGCACACATAAGGGGGATTACCAACAGACCCCTGGCAGTCTTCAAGCTGGCACTGGACAAGCACCTAAAGGCAGTTCCTGATCAGCCGGGCTGTGGCTCGTACGTTGGTTTGCGTGCAGCCAGCAGCAACAGCCTGGTTGATCAGGCGCTGATCCACCAGGAGGCCTGGTCACAGACCGGGCCGCGGGGGCGTTGACCCCCGAAACTCTCTCCAGGTAAACTCCAGGTAATATCCTACACGTGTGAAAATGTTGATGTTCTCACGGATCAGCTAGGTTTAAGCCACCCTTATAATTACCTGGCAATTATAAGGAAATATTGATTAATGTAGGTTAATTTTACCAAATATAACCTAACTTAAGCGAGAATAGTAGGCTTCTTCAGTCAAATACAGAGGCAGCAGGTGTAGTGAAGTGATGATATAATCAGTCCATCAACCTTGGTGAAATTGTATTTGAGGTGGTCAGTCCCTCAGTTTGGAGGCTAAGGGACTGAGCCTTCAAGTGCAGCTGTATAACGCTTGTAGGTTTAGCGCTTCTTTTTGATAATAATAATCATCATGAGCCTCCAGGCTGAGGGTAACTTCTCCGTTCCAGAGAGAATAGTCCAAGAACTTTGAAATGCTCCCATTAGTTTAGATGTTTTACTGATTCTATATATGGGTTGAATTTGGGCTCAATATATTTTTTTTCTCTGCTGTCTCTCCTAACTTGAAAGATATTGTGAATATAGAACATTAATTAAGTGATTTGAAAAGCGCCTTATTTTTTACCTATTGATTTGTATACTTTTATATACTAAATGTATTTCGATTGGCCGAAAAAATGTATCCCCATGTGTCATGAATCCTGTCCTGACTCCCTGTATGTCCGCAGAAGAAATAGTACAGAGTGCGGCACTGTATTTGCGTTGAAGATTTCTCGCCAGTCATAAATTATCACATGGAATTTAATATCCCAGTAGCTTGTAAAAGTAGAGAAACAGCACCCACGTAGCCCGAAACATTTCAAACTCACCAGTTTTGAAAGTTTTAAGCCATTCGGAGAAGTCATTCTTTGGTTATCACATGGAGACCAATGTCCTAAAATACGCCAGCTCGTTCAGTTTGAAGCCGTTCAGAAGCTGCATCATCAGATTATCGGAGTTGAAGGTTTGAAGCCTATCAGTTGAAGTGTTTACAAATAGTCGTATGAAAATTCAAATTTGGTCTGACACAGACCAAAATCAATCCAAATATTTCTTTGTAAGATACATGAGTAAAGTTTGAAGCAGATCAGCAAAGGTGTTAACTGGTTATCATTCCAGAAAGGAACTCACAGTTTACCCAACCTTTGTTTTGGGTTGAGTAAACTGCATCAGTGATAACTGCTGTGACTGGTCATCATCTTATTATGGCTAAGGAAATTAAACATCATTTTAAATATGCAATAAAATCAGAGTAAACAAGTGATATCACAATATGCAAAACAACAACTGTAAAAAAATGTCGAACTTTCAAGCGAGTTCGTGATTTCTCACATTATCAAGGACATGTTCCTTGATAATGTGAGAACTCGCTTTACGTAAGAACTGTTCACTATTTTTTCACTGGTTGCTTTGCATCATTTTGGATATACATGAATTTGAAATAGTAACAGGTTATATTACAAAAAATAATTACACATATATTGAAAAAGTACAAAGACAAAAATGTAATTCTCCATGCATATTTTAGAATGTTTTTTTTTATCCTTAATAATCCTATACCATAAACAGTTTAGTTTATCAGAACATATTTTACCTGTTCAGGTGTATCATTCATGTGTCCTATCAAGGGAACAACTACTGTACAGCCTTGGGCTGTTGTTGAGAATAATGGGATTATGTACAGTGAGTGGACACTGTACTGTAAGGCTGGCTTGGCTAAGGTTCACTCACTTGTAATATCTGCGTTATTTGCTCTGAAATCCGCAGCCCGTCGCGTTTAGGATAAAATCCATATAGTTGAGTCTTGCCAGAGGGAACATACTGATTTAGTCGAGCCAGGGAACGAACTTTTTGCCATGACTACGAACACTGACTACGTACCCGGTCAAGAAACATTGTATCAGCCAGTGCCAGTTGGCAATGCCATAAATATAAGCAAGAACCCTTTGCCTACAGTTACTTCAGAAGTCAAAGGGTTGTACGAAGCTCTCAGCAAGTCAGGTGGTGGATAAATGTTGGTAGAATTGCCGACATAATGTTAGATAAAAGGTCACGCGCAACCCGTAAAACATAATTAGATTTGACTTACATACCGTAATACCAGTAAGCTGATGAATACGACACATGTGCAACGCCTGTGTGTATTGATTCATGAAGTGTTTCGTCCACCAGGTGGCTTTATCAATCATATACGGACATGATAAATAAACCAGAAGTTGGAAGTCGTTTGGTTCCATCACTAAGTGAACATAGTTCCAGTGCATCAAGTGTATGGTAGTGCTCGTATAGCATGAATACTCATGCAGAACACATAACATTAACAGCGCTTCTGTAGTTAATAATGACAAGAATATACATCTCATAGCCCGGCGTAGGGCCAGATTCCTGTTACACGAGGATGAATGGATCAGTTTGTAGTGCAGGGAACCTTCCTTTTTTTTCAGTCCTAAGATACTATAAAGCAAATTCAAGGCGTTTTAATGCTCTCTCATGTTCCCTTGTATCACCCATCCGTCAACTGACCTCACCCACGCAGCAGAGCAGTCACATGACCCATGTCCTCACCTGACTGGACAATCTGTAGTCGTAGACATTTTCTGTATACCTAAAGTTCTCCTTAGGAGAAATGCTGTGGTAAAAAAAAAACTTTTGCTGTTTTTCTGTACTCGTTATCCATCATACTCAGACAGTCATTAACATTAAGTAAGATGTCCAGTCTACCACACTCTAAGTCATTAACATTTCTACATTCATTCAACCTACCACACTCATACCGACGGTTGACTCACTATTACACCATCATCCGCACAACACCTCATAGAGTGAGCGCTACCCATGACTTGCTAAACCCATTTGTAAGCTGGTGGACGACCACCACCATTAAGCCCTGGCCGTGAGAGGCGTCTCTGTGAGCCATAAATATACTGGTGATGAGGGTGATAGTAGCCAGCCGCGCTCCGCCCACACAAGGTGTCCCATATACAGCAGAAGTGAAGGCTAGGCGTCCATTATGCACATACTCTCTAGCTGCATATCGTGGGTCAGTGCTGGCTAGTCACTGACTGGGACGTAGGCTGTCCTCTCAGGGGTGCAGCTGACCTAGTAATCACTCCAGACCCAGCTGTTGATGATGGGAAAGCATCGGAAAGAAAACTGGAAAGGCTGATTGGCCGCACTCAAGGTTTTTTCATCTTAATTTAAATGCCGATGTGATAAAAAAAAAAGTATTGATGGGAAAAAGTTAAGGTCGTACAGCACTTGTAGAATGGGAGGTAATCAAATTTGATCCGACGAACCTTTAGGGCAGCTCCATTCCCCCATTGAACGGTTCTTAAATACATATCTATATCCTTTGTGAATGTATAAATTGATATATATTATTAAATAATAATGTACACAAAGTTTAAAGGATACATTGAAGGATCAAAGATATTGTGGTGTAAAATATGCAAGCTTGAGGGGATACATTACTAGGACACAAATGTGTTGGTCAGCAATTATATGTGAAATATCTTTCTTTATCCTTATTTCTACAAGTACTTGTACAAGGTATACAGACCATAGCTGACATCAGTGCCATACTATATAGAAAGCCCCTTGTTATGCAGAGCATTTCGGGGCAAATTAGGTCAATTTTGTCCCAGGATGCGACCCACACCAGTCCACTAACACCCAGGTACCTATTTTACTGCTAGGTGAACAGGGACAACAGGTTTAAGGAAACACGCCCAATGTTTCTACTCATCCAGCTCCTCAGAGTTGGGGCACGTAACCAAGATACATCAGGCATTACCCCTCTGAACAGCAACGTTTAATCGCTAAAGCAAAAAATTGCTGCCCTGGGATCCTTAATTGCCTTGATGAGTCTTAAAGAAAAGCATTTCCAATTTCTTTTTTAAAAGATTAATCAACACTCAAGGATCTGATAATCATTCAACATGTGTATATTGTCAACATGCACTCCACATATTAATCCATTTGCGCTATTATGGGTTGCAACATGAGGGTAATTATCGTGTTTAGCTTATCAATAGCTGGCCGGTATGTCCCACACGGATTTAGCGCGTTTTTTACTTTCAATGAAATGCTAATGGTCCCCAGTTTAGTCTTGACCAGCTGTGTTATATCTAAAAAAAAAGTATATTACCTTAATTTTTCGGACTCTGCGGGTTTAGCGCTTCTCCGTGAAAAAAAATATTAACACCAATAATATTAATTTTCCCTCGTGTGTTTTAATAGTCTTGACACATACTCCAAAGTATATTTGCGAGAATTACAGGTTACAACGTATGTATACATGCATACAAGCATGTATACATGTATATGCCAAGACTGTAGGGGGATCACACAACCCTTGGGTAATGGGAAGTTATCGGTTTGATGCGAATAAGGGTAGAGCGACTTCCCCGGATCAAGAGCCCTTCACCACCAGCACCAGGGTGCCCCCGTGAAGGATCGACAGTTGTATATTTATACATGGTCAAACTGAATCACTCTTTGAGGGGCAGAAATATACGTGGTTGTTAGTAACTGTATTGCACAACGTCCCTCATTATCAGGCAGTGTACACCTTGAATCTAATCTTATATATCAAAAGTATATGCACCAACAATAAGAACACAGTAAACATGTGATATTACCATATACAGAACAACCACTGTGAAAAAAAACCCAGATAATATATATTTTATATATATATATTATATATATATATATATATATATATATATATATATATATATATATATATATAATATATTATATATATATATATATATATATATATATATATATAATATTATAATATTATATTATATATATATATTATATATAATTATATTTTATATATAGACAGATTAGCAAATGCCTATCCGCTAATGATTTTAGTTTAATCTCAAACTAGTGGTACTATTACTGTTAATGGTTTTACCTGATGTTGAGGCTATAAGAGCTCTTTCAGTAACAGACTTTTCAAACCTAAAAATAGTACCCTAACTCTTGACTACATAACAAGATCCAGGCTTCTAAGTACACTAGTGAGTTAGCTAAGTACTGTATATAATGCAACTTTTTCTACATATGTTTAAAACTATAGATGTACTTGGGGTCATTAAGGCCTGCCATCACCATGTACAGTGAACATCAAGATATTAATCCCTAAACAAGGAATAAAATTCTATCTAGGCATACACATTACTAATATTATTATTCTTCTTATATATTATTTATTATTATATATTATTATACTATTATTTATTGTAACCAAGGGAAGCTTAAACACGTTTGGGTATACGCCATTGGGTAATGGTCGGGGTGGGGTAAATCAGGTTTAATTCAGGAAGTAAGGGACAGTACAAGCTATATGGATCAACACCCACTTGATGCCGGTGAGATGATATTGATTCCCTTCCTTGGATCAAAGTTGACTGTCTCAGTACCACAGGCGTTTCATGACCCTTCCGTGTTTAGTGCTAAGGCGACGGGCTGGAGTTTTGAGACTCTATGACCGCGGGTTCAATCCCGGTCGGGGGTATGGTTAGTAATACAACTACTACTACTACTACTATTACTAATAATAATAATAATAATAATAATAATAATAATAAGATCTCAGTTCAACACTAGCTGTATGTTAAGTTTGTTAAATTAAGTTTTTATTATTTTATTCATGGGGAAGCGCTAAACCCGCCAGTTGAACAGCACCTGAGAATTAAAATGCAATCAGAATTGGTCTCAGGTAGGATAGGGTAAGGTAGCTTCAATTCCTTTGATCAAGAGCCTTTTACCAACGTCAAGGCGCCCTTTCAAGGGTAATACAGGTATATATATACATTCATACATATATACACATATTATATATATATATTATATATATATAATATATATATATATATATATATATATATATATATATATATATATATATATATATATAATATATATACATACATGCATATTATTCTGTCGTCATAATATGTATTGCTGTTATATAAACACAATAATGAGTATTCAGAAGAAATACTCGTGGCAACGTTGCCACATCTACTTCACGAAAATTAAAATAGATGCCTCTACCTATCTATCTATCTATCTATCTACAATTTTTACCCTCTTTCTTTAAAACATCTGGCAATACGAACGTCAGACAACAACACCTGAGATGTTTGTGACTAACTGTAAACATTTAGAAAACACTATTGATGCAAATTTTCCACTGGCCGGAGAGGTGCAACATATGCCAGTGTTGCACGGAGTTTCCTCATGTCAGCACACACGAGCCTGAGCCCCGGCCGCCCCGCGCCGCCCGAGCCACGAGCCCTCACACACTCCACCCACCACACTGTCACCCGCACGATCAAACACGCTCACAATATTTCTCCAAAAACTATCATATCAAAAACACCGGGATTTGATCTCTGAGGGCTCCGGCATAAGGGCTTTACAAAGGGCTGATGGAGGCGAAATAATATGGGATGAGAGCTGAGAAATAAGGAAAGTACGATATGTTTGTATCTGGGGGTAGAGGCCACATTCCCTTCGGTTGGGTTGGGAAGGTGAGATGGTTGCAAGTGAAGCTTCTGCGCTTGTGTGAGCAACACGCTTATATGTATGTCCCGGGAGTGAGATGGTATAGTTCCTGTACTGAGCCTCTTCAGTGAACATATACAAGGACGATCTTACCCGGCTAGTTGTGATTGTGAAGCCGAGTTACTTGAAAAAAAACAAAGTTCCCTGGACTTTTTTCAGAGACTTATTTTATTCTTCAGTGAACAGTTGCCTTATATACTGTTAAATTTCGGAAAGTTTATCGTCATCTAAGTTATAACTGGTTAGTATCGTGTTGTTTTTGTTAACACTACTGGCGGAAAACATGTGTGAACGTTTTAAACGAAGTGTTTGTAAGGAGGTGATTCCTACCTCCTACCCATTATTCACCTAGCAGTAAATAGGTACCTGGGGGCTTGCCAGACAACTTTTGGCGAAGACCTATGGTCCCTAAAACTAAAAATAAGCCACTAATCATAACATTTTTGAGTTACTCAGAAGTTACTCTTTAGAAAGTTTCTTCACCTGTGTCCATCTTACATTTTCTTTATAAAAGTTCAAATTACATGTTAGCTACATGTGCAAGTTTAAGTTACAAGTGATAGTCTCTAAAATAGTGTTTTAAGTCTTTCTAGTGTTCATATACAGTATTAGTTCGCGGTAAGTGGTTTTACTAGAAGTTAGGGGCATTAGTTTATAGTTATAATGAAAGTTATTAAGTCTGGTAAAACATACTATTCGAGGTTAGTGGAGGGAGAATCGAGCCTCGCAAAGCTGCAAGACTCGCATGGGTTTAACGCTTCACGCATTAAACCTGTGGAGAAGTTCGTTAAATACTTTAACAACAGAGTAGTTATACAAGTATTCTTTATTTCCTCTTCTCTCCATTTCGCTTCATAAAGTTTTGTCAGAGTACAGGAGTGGCATTGATGATAATTTCATCACATTGACTTACAAGCAGTGAGAGAAGACCCCAATGGAAATAAATCACTTTGTCTAACCTTTTTGGGTTATCCCAGGTTCTGTACACGTGCTGCTATGTATGATAATGTATGTAACTATACCTGAATAAACTTACTTAGTGCACAAATAACCCGCACATAGGAGAGAGGAACTCCTCTCTGTGTGCGGGTTATTTGTGTGTTGTTCCAGTCACGACATTGTGTCTTTGTGTTCTTTCTAGTGGGAGTTTAAATGAGAATAATGTAACAGCTGTACACTCCAGTATATAAACCAAGTGCGTTTTTTTTTTTTCCCAAGCCCAAACAAAGACTAATTCTCTGAAGGGTTCTTGTCACATTCCTTATATTAACGTTCACCCTGGGCGTTTTACACGTGTCCAGATAATGCCTTCCAAGAATTCTCTGCAATTTAACACTTCCTAAAGTTACAAAAAGGGAGATGGTTGTGGGAACTGCACAGACTAGCTTGTTTTCATCATTAGAAACTACTGTAGTTTCCTAAAATGTAGGGAAAAATATTCATTAGTGTGTAAAAAATATGGTTTAGTTGCTAGACGTTTATTTATATTTTGTACGTCACTGTACTAAATGTTTAAAAATATTAACATTAAGGAAGCTTTATATGTAAACTTATATGTAAATTACCAGGCAGAAAAAGATGTTAGTTTTATCAGCGAGATATAATCCAACGTTTACAAGATAGTTATTGACATGTATAATTTATTGCTACATAAATATGATTATACTGGACAGCTTGGCATGAAGAATACTGACATGATTTGAAGAATTTTGTAAACTTTATATATATAAACTTATTTTTATAGTTAAAGGATATAAAAATCAGCGTAAGCATTACCGTATTAATTATACAAAAATTGTTTTATGAGGAAATGTGTATTTGCGTTAACTTTCATAAACCCTATTGGGCCACTTAATGGAAGTTATTAAGTCTCTAGCAGCAAATAGGTACCTGGGTGTTAGTCGACTGGTGTGGGTCGCATCCTGGGGGACAAGATTAAGGATCACAATGGAAATAAGTTACAGTTCTCGATGACGCACTGACTTTCTTGGGTTATCCTGGGTGGCTAACCCCCCGGGGTTAAAAATCCGAACGAAATCTTATCTTACTAAAACATCCCGTCTAGAAGTTAGAGGGAGGATCGAGCCTCAAAGTTTCACGACTCACACGGGTTTAACGCTTCACACACAAAATTAACTAAACATGTGGTTTGTGTTTTACTGAGATACTTAACATTGAGCAGTGTAGATACAAAGATATTCTTCCTTTTCTCTACTCTCTGTCTCACTCGTCACTAAGTGTTTAACTTTTACACATTTATTATATGCCTTTTTCTCTAAAACTAACCTGGAAGTCTAAATTACTCTAGATAAAATTTACCTAGATAAAAATTAACCTTGATAAAATTGCTTAAGAATTTGAAAAATTATTATGAAGGTTTATATTTGGCAGTGGGTTGGGGAGACTTCAGGTGACCTATATTTTATCAGATGTTTCTCTTAGAAATATAACTTTATTTTTCCTACCCACAGATAAACCCATAGCATGGCTATGATCCCACATAGCCTCGGTGGCAGCCCGTACCCAGCAGCACCCATGGTGATGGATGTGGACCAGGGCTTCTCCCACCATCACCACCACCACCACCAGCTGTCAGGTTCCATGCAGCTCCCACCACAGCCGCTCCAGCAGCCACAGTACCAGCCACCAAACATGCTTCAGCCCCAGGTCCATAACATGGACAAACAGCAGGGCCCATCAGACCAGATGATGGTTGGGACAGAACCCCCTTACCAGTGCAAGATTTGTGGCAAGGGTTTTGCCATTCCAGCTAGACTAGCACGTCACCATCGAGTTCATACAGGAGAAAAACCCTTTAAGTAAGTAAGATTCTGTGTTTCTTTGCCTTTATTTTAATAAGACACTGGTCATATCTCGTATCATTGCTGCTTTAGAATCCATAAAAGTCTATTAAGTCAGTAACATCATTAAGAGAAATCAAAGTTTTACGTGACAAGAAACCTGGTCACTTCCTGTTAACCTAATATGATGTCTGCCTTCCGATAGCCTTCAAGACTTGAAAGTGGCTTCCTGTCAGTTTCTCATTTTTTCAAAATCATTATCAGGGTATTTTACTGCGTTTTACTAGCAAAACTGAACAGATTCCATACTTTTTAACTTCGAAAATTAATTTCTATTGAGCGAATTTAATATTGAAATGCCTGTTGATATTCTAATGGTTTTGTGTCTTCTCTTCAACAGATGCGAGTTCTGTGAGAAGACTTTCAGTGTGAAAGAGAACCTGAATGTACACCGTCGCATTCATACCAAAGAACGGCCCTACAAATGCAATATCTGCGATCGCTCCTTTGAGCACTCTGGCAAGCTACACCGTCACATGCGTACCCACACTGGAGAACGACCCCACAAATGTGAGGTAAGATGCATTCATAATCTTTTAACCATTGAAGAAAAAGAGGTGCAGAACAAACTTATGTACAGTGAAACAATTAAAATATTGTTCTGCAATTGTTCTCGATTGTGTTGAGGATCACAAGGCCATAATCTATGCACTTAGCATTTGTGACACGCCCTTAAATTTCCTAGTTTTTTTATAATAATGGGGAGCACTAAACCCGTAGGGATTATGCAGCAGTCTGGGGGGGGATGGAAGGTATTCAGGCTCAATTCAGGGAGCTGGAGCAGAGCTCCAGTTCTCTAGATCGAGAGCCTCGCACCAGCGTCTAGGAACCTCCCTTGAGGGGTCACCTAGGTTTATATCCTTAATATTCGTTATTCATGAAAAAGTCTAGTATCTTTACCTAAACTTACATATTTATATTTTTCTTGTACGTTGAACTTGATAGTATATTTATGTGGATTAACACGGTACTTTTTTTTTTTTTACATTTGGCACCAAAGCTCAACAGCCCTGAGCTAATGCTGACAGGAACTTAATATAATTTAGTTTAATCCTACCCATCCTATCTTAAGCTAGCCTAAATTTAGTTTTTTAACTTGTATGAAATAAGGGTTTAACACTCCTGGGAAAATAATGATAACGAAATACAATATATTAATTTTTCGTGTTCAGAATGATTGCAGCAGTTATTGCTTGTTTGGCAAACAATCACTGCTTTATAAGCCAAGATTGCAAGGTTTATTTCAAACAGTAAGCCAAGGATACAAACAGTATACCAGGCTGTAGGTCGAGACAAGCTGACATGACACATACTTTCTCGTGATGTGCCCAATAATCCACGGCCTTACCACTATCATGATTTTAGTGTTCCAAATCATAGGATTAAATTTTAAACCACAGGATATTTCCTTTAAAGTGTACTTTAATTTACATTATATTAACTTAGAAAATGTATTTCATAACTGTGGTAAGGTTTAAAAAAGATTTATAATGTTCCTAGTGTGGATTCCTAAATGGTAGATATAGATTAGATTCATGGCACATCACTCTTAGGATGTACCATAATTCATCCTAGTTACTGATCAGCAAATAAACGTAATTCCTAAAATGTAGTTTAAATTAAACTGCATATAGATAGAATGCTAGGAGAAAAGCCTGTTTTGTTTCACAGAGTACCGTTGAAACTATTGGAACAGGATTGTTCGGTTAGGATTTCTGTATGGTATCAAAAGCCTTGTGCTACCCAAAATCTAGAATTTGTTGGCATAGCATTGTCTGATATTTTATTGAAGTAATCTAGCCATGATTGGCAATTAAACGTATGTTATAATGTTTTTCTCTTTTGTTGCAGGTTTGTGGTAAGACTTTCGTTCAGTCTGGACAACTTGTGATACATATGCGGGCTCACACTGGCGAAAAGCCATACACCTGCGAGTACTGCCAGAAAGGTTTCACTTGCTCCAAACAGCTCAAGGTACACATTCGTACACACACAGGTGAAAAGCCCTACGAGTGTGATGTCTGCGGCAAGACCTTCGGATATAACCACGTTCTGAAGATGCACAAGATGTCACATCTAGGTGAGAAGCTGTATAAATGTACTCTATGTGAAGAATTTTTCAACTCTCGCAAGGCTCTAGACCGCCATATTCGTGACCACGACAACCCTGAAAAGCCGTCACGAAAGCAGCAGCCTGCCCAACAGCAAGATGCACAATGGAAGCTCTCGCCTCTTTCCAATTGCTCTGACGTCAAGGATGTTAAGGCTAACAGCTCCTCCAACTCTCCACCCACCAAATCCTCACCCACTTCAGTGTCGTGGGACAGTGATTCTATGGAACAACAGCTGCCATTTCGTGAGTTGCGACGGGCCTCTGAAGGGCCCATCGCTAACGGACCAGAAGTTTACACCTGTTATGGAAGCGACAATGTCGGGTCTCGATCTCCTGGATACGTCAGTGATGACAGCGGTCGAGGCGCTAGCCCCGTCAGTGACACTCTCTCCCCACCTCGATCTCCAGTCGCTTCTGGACCTCCTTTAACACCACCATATATTATGGATGCGCCGCCTGTCAGACACCAGGCACCTGTTGGTTCAACTCGCATGGACTACAACATGTTGCTGCACCGCCTCTACCCAGACTTGGTGGTGCCTAAGCCAGAGTTTTGTCACCCGGGTGATACACCCCCTCGCATGGCAGTTTTCACAACAGATACTGGGGAGCGACTCACTTGTCCTTACGATCTCCTTTTATGTCTTCAGAGTAAAAAAGAACAAAATTACATGGATGAGCACAAACTTGCAATGGAACAAGAAGCTATCCGACGACGTCAACAACAGCAGCAGCAGCTAGAAGAACACCTACAACGTGAAGAGACTCGACGCAAGCGTGAGTGTACCTTCATCAATACAGTGCAGCGGGTACTGGAGGCCCTCATTGGTAATGAGAGGTTAGAAAGATTGGGACACCCTGATACCTCCGTGGATGAAGTCCTCATGCGAACACTTAACCTGATGGGATCACAACCCTGCAAGGAGCCTTCACTCTCTCCTATGGACAGGGTCAAAGTCAACCTCCGGCTGCTCCTAGAGTGCACTGTACCCGACCAAGATATGTGGACCAAGTTTGGCTGGCGAGGAAAACCTATCGACGATATCGTATCAGAGTTCCTAAACTTCTGCTAGTGTACCAGAAGAGGTCATTTCCTCGAGTTTCTCACCTTGTTCAAAGAAGGAAAAATCCTTCATCTTACTGTAGAGAATGTATAGCTGTTGGATATGATTGGGCAGAGCCATATGTTGCGAATTGACATATCCACATTTCATTCCTGTTAATTGATCCGCAATTGGATCTGTCAACTTTGTGGGGAGGGGGGAGTAAATAAAACGCGTATATTTCTTATATATGGGTTATGTACATCATGTTTGGAAACTAAAGAAGGAACTTTTTGCTTTAAAGATGCTTATATTTAAGCTTGAGAGAAAGGGAAGTTGGAAGATATGGAATTTGAAGCACAATTCCATGGCTTGAATCATAAATAGAAGTGGAAAGGAATGAAGCAGAAAGTTCCTGATGTTTGACGCTGATCGTCCATGAGATGGATGTGGTTTATTCGAAATGCAAACCACATCCCTGCTATGAAAGACAGACCTGACGTGGAGTCTGCATCATCATAGCAGAATTGGTGACAGAGTTGCTCACCTTGCAGTCAGGGAGACAGTGTTACTGCCGTCCTCTGGTATCCGGGAGTGCCGATCTCAGGGCCTTGTTGGCCTCATATTTGCTCAGTATTTTCGCGGTGTCTCGCAGATCTGCGATACAACTCTAGTCGTTTGTGAATGTCCTGCTAATGGATATTTTGTACATTCCATAATGTTTGTTATTTGAAGCACAAAATGTGTTAAATATATCATTTATGTATATAAATAAAATATATATTTTAGATGTACTGTTTAATAAAATACAAATAATAAACTAGTTTAACTATTACCTGTTACAAGTTTGTAATCATTGGGAAGCACTAAATCCGTAGGGGTCATACAGGCCCTGGGGAATGGGCGGTAATCTAGGGCATGTCTATGCTGGTGAGGGGCTCTTGATTCTAGGAATTGGAGCTACCTTACCCCCTTTGGACCAAGCCTTGATTACCTCTTTAAATTGCACATGTATAAATCTATCATCCCAACAGATAGTGGTGGACTTTCAAGCTGTCCATCCCTTGGATCAAACTTATTGTCCACCTATGGCCTATACGGGTTTAGCGCACTTTTCTTTTCAGTACACTGACCTTGACGGATTTAGCGCGTCTCCATTCAGTAAATATTAGTTCATAGAGGTAGTGACAACGCTAAGAGCGTTTGATAAGATGAAATTTATCTGTTTACCTTTTTCCTTGGATGAAACCTCAGAGCCTCGCATTCCTACGGGTATAGCGCTCTCCCTCCATCAAAAGAGAGATGCTGGTAAAATAAAATTAGTACTAACCCATACTCAGCAAGGTCGCAGTGTGACGTCATTCACTACCTTCACTGGCTCAACTTTCCCTCCCCTCAAGGAAGGTTCCTTGATGTTGGTGAGGGGCTCTTGATTTAGGGAATTGGATCTGTGCTCCAGTTCCCCGAATTAAGCCTGAATGCCTTCCACATTCCCCCCCCCCCCAGGCGCTGTATAATCCTACGGGTTTAGCGCTTCCCCTTGATTATAATAATCAACTTTCCCTACGTTCACCCCTCGTGGGAGGCAATCACGTAGTTGAAGGGCTGTTGTTCCGAGGAAATGGACCTTGGACCCTTGGACCAAATCTTGATACAACCTGGTGGAAAGAGATAATTATTGGAATAACTGGTAGAATAATTGAAATACATCCAAAGACAGAGGGGAACTTAATTAAATAAAAACTGGTACACTGGCTGTTGTATAGGCTTACACTGACTGATATATAAGATTTCGTTCGGATTTTTAACCCCGGAGGGTTAGCCACGCAGGATAACCCAAGAAAGTCAGTGCGTCATCGAGGACTGTCTAACTTATTTCCATTGGGGTCCTCAATCTTGTCCCCCAGGATACCACCCACACCAGTCGACTAACACCTGGCCAGGTACCTACTTGCTGCTAGGTGAACAGGACAACAGGTGTAAGGAAACGCGTCGAAATGTTTCCACCCGCCGGGAATCGAACCCGGGCCCTCCGTGTGTGAAGCGAGAGCTTAGGCCACCAGGCCTGGCTGTTGTACATGCTGTACTTAGTTGTACATGCTGTACTTAGTTGTACATACTGCTGTACATGCTGTACATGCTGTACTTAGTTGTACATACTGCTGTACATGCTGTACTTAGTTGTACATACTGCTGTACATGCTGTACTTAGTTGTACATGCTGTACTTAGTTGTACATGCTGTACTTAATTGTACATACTGCTGTACATGCTGTACTTAGTTGTACATACTGCTGTACATGCTGTACTTAGTTGTACATACTGCTGTACATGCTGTACTTAGTTGTACATGCTGTACTTAGTTGTAACATGCTGTACATGCTATGCTGTACATACTGCTGTACATGCTGTACTTAGTTGTACATGCTGTACTTAGTTGTACATACTGCTGTACATGCTGTACATACTGCTGTACATGCTGTACTTAGTTGTACATGCTGTACTTAATTGTACATACTGCTGTACATGCTGTACTTAGTTGTACATACTGCTGTACATGCTGTACTTAGTTGTACATACTGCTGTACATGCTGTACTTAGTTGTACATACTGCTGTACATGCTGTACTTAGTTGTACATGCTGTACTTAGTTGTACATACTGCTGTACATGCTGTACTTAGTTGTACATGCTGTACATAGTTGTACATACTGCTGTACTTAGTTGTACATGCTGTACATAGTTGTACATACTGCTGTACATGCTGTACTTAGTTGTACATACTGTCCTTAGTTGTACATACTGTTGTACATTCTGTACTTGTACATACTGTTGTACATTCTGTACTTGTACATTCTGTACTTGTACATACTGTTGTACATGCTGTACTTGTACATACTGTTGTACATGCTGTACTTGTACATACTGTTGTACATGCTGTTAGAGAAAGTACAAAGGTTTGCAACAAGACTAGTCCCAGAGCTCAGGGGAATGTCCTACGAAGAAAGGTTGAGGGAAATCGGACTGACGACACTGGAGGACAGAAGGGTCAGGGGAGACATGATAACAACATACAAAATACTGCGTGGAATAGACAAGGTGGACAGAGACAGGATGTTCCAGAGATGGGACACAGGAACAAGGGGTCACAACTGGAAGTTAAAGACTCAGACGAGTCACAGGGACGTTAGGAAGTATTTCTTCAGTCATAGAGTCGTCAGGAAGTGGAATAACCTAGCAAGTGAAGTAGTGGAGGCAGGAACCATACATAGTTTTAAGAAGAGGTATGACAAAGCTCAGAAGGCAGAGAGAGGACCTAGTAGCGATCAGTGAAGAGGCGGGGCCAGGAGCTGAGTCTCGACCCCTGCAACCACAATTAGGTGAGTACTATTGTACATGCTGTACATAGTTGTACATACTGCTGTACATAGTTGTACATACTGCTGTACATAGTTGTACATACTGCTGTACATAGTTGTACATACTGCTGTACATAAAGTTGTACATACTGCTGTACATAAAGTTGTACATACTGCTGTACATAGTTGTACATACTGCTGTACATAGTTGTACATACTGCTGTACATAGTTGTACATACTGCTGTACATAGTTGTACATACTGCTGTACATAGTTGTACATACTGCTGTACATAGTTGTACATACTGCTGTACATAGTTGTACATACTGCTGTACATAGTTGTACATACTGCTGTACATAAAGTTGTACATACTGCTGTACATAGTTGTACATACTGCTGTACATAAAGTTGTACATACTGCTGTACATAAAGTTGTACATACTGCTGTACATAGTTGTACATACTGCTGTACATAGTTGTACATACTGCTGTACATAGTTGTACATACTGCTGTACATAGTTGTACATACTGCTGTACATAGTTGTACATACTGCTGTACATAGTTGTACATACTGCTGTACATAGTTGTACATACTGCTGTACATGTACAAGTTACATGTACATACTGCTGTACATAGTTGTACATACTGCTGTACATAGTTGTACATACTGCTGTACATAGTTGTACATACTGCTGTACATAGTTGTACATACTGCTGTACATAGTTGTACATACTGCTGTACATAGTTGTACATACTGCTGTACATAAAGTTGTACATACTGCTGTACATAGTTGTACATACTGCTGTACATAGTTGTACATACTGCTGTACATAGTTGTACATACTGCTGTACATAGTTGTACATACTGCTGTACATAAAGTTGTACATACTGCTGTACATAGTTGTACATACTGCTGCAGTTTCACTACAAGTTGTACATACTGCTGTACATAAAGTTGTACATACTGCTGTACATAGTTGTACATACTGCTGTACATAGTTGTACATACTGCTGTACATAGTTGTACATACTGCTGTACATAGTTGTACATACTGCTGTACATAGTTGTACATACTGCTGTACAAAGTTGTACATACTGCTGTACATAGTTGTACATACTGCTGTACATAGTTGTACATACTGCTGTACATAAAGTTGTACATACTGCTGTACATAGTTGTACATACTGCTGTACATAGTTGTACATACTGCTGTACATAGTTGTACATACTGCTGTACATAGTTGTACATACTGCTGTACATAAAGTTGTACATACTGCTGTACATAAAGTTGTACATACTGCTGTACATAGTTGTACATACTGCTGTACATAGTTGTACATACTGCTGTACATGTGTTGTACATAACTGCTGTACATAAGTTTGTACATACTGCTGTACATGCTGTACTGTACATACTGCGCTGTACATTATTGTACATACTGCTGTACACTACTTGTACATACTGCTGTACATTGTTGTACATACTGCTGTACATAGTTGTACATACTGCTGTACATAAAGTTGTACATACTGCTGTACATGCTGTACTTGTACATACTGCTGTACATGCTGTACTTGTACGTACTGCTGTACATGCTGTACTTGTACATACTGCTGTACATGCTGTACTTGTACATACTGCTGTACATGCTGTACTTGTACGTATGCTACTACGTCTGCTTACATGCTGTACTTGTACATACTGCTGTACATGCTGTACTTGTACGTACTGCTGTACATGCTGTACTTGTACATACTGCTGTACATGCTGTACTTGTACGTACTGCTGTACATGCTGTACTTGTACGTACTGCTGTACATGCTGTACTTGTACGTACTGCTGTACATGCTGTACTTGTACAGTACTGCTGTACATGCTGTACTTGTACGTACTGCTGTACATGCTGTACTTGTACGTACTGCTGTACTTGTACGTACTGCTGTACATGCTGTACTTGTACGTATCTGCTGTACTTGTACGTACTGCTGTACATGCTGTACTTGTACGTACTGCTGTACATGCTGTACTTGTACGTACTGTACTTGTACATGCTGTACTTGTACGTACTGCTGTACATGCTGTACTTGTACGTACTGCTGTACATGCGTACTGTGTACTTTCTGTACATGCTGTACTTGTACGTACTGCTGTACTTGTACGTACTGCTGTACTTGTACGTACTGCTGTACTTGTACGTACTGCTGTACTTGTACGTACTGCTGTACTTGTACGTACTGCTGTACTTGTACGTACTGCTGTAATGCTGTACTTGTACGTACTGCTGTACTTGTACGTACTGCTGTACATGCATGTACTTGTACGTACTGCTAGTACATGCTGTACTTGTACGTCTGTGATACATGCTGTACTTGTACTACTGCGTACATGCTGTACTTGTACGTACTGCTGTACTTGTACGTACTGCGTACATTTAGTACAGCTGTACTTTTACGTACTGCTGTAACTTGTACGATACGCTGTACTTGTACGTACTGCTGTACATGTAAACGTACTCTGTAACTTGATACGTACTGCTGTACTTGTACGTATAGCTGACTTGTTACGTCATGCTGTACTGTAAATACTGCTGTACATCAAAGTTTTTCAATAAAATTCCTCTACATTTGTATAAAGCTATCAGTTTAGAAATTTTATGTCAAGTCGCTAACCTCGAGGATCGTAAATGACTTTTTTGTTAGTATGTCTAGCGATTATAACTGAGTAAAGGAGGTGAGCAGGTTTGATCCAGGGCATGAGGGAGCTCAAACTCCCTGGATCAAGAGCCTTCCAAGGGGTACGACTTCTATAGGTTATAACGAACCTAAAAGATATAAAAGACTCTTTGATCAAGTAATCTAGCACCATACCTCGAAGCAAGGTTACTGTATGGCCTTCGTTTATCATTCTTCATGAATAAAAATTAGTTATTTGAAGTCGAATTACACTAAAAGATTATATTATATTATTGAACTGTTTAACTTCCATTAGGTCGTCGATCAAATAGCGGCCTAATAATGGCCAGGAACGTGTATTTCTAAAACCATATATACATTCTACCGATCCCATAAATAACCTTTAAGTTCTAATATCACACATCACTTCTCTTCTAAGTTATGCACTAAAAAGACTTATTTTTCATCCGGGATATCAATGAGGATATCAGCTTGCATTATATGAAATGAAAATACAAGGATTAATTCACTGAAGACTCCTAAACTCATACCTAGCTCAACAAAATACTTTATGCCCCACCTCATGGTAATGCTTTCCTATTATACGAACCAGGTATGTTATTAGCTCGTTGATATCATCGTTAAAGAAAATATCTACAATGGGGGACAGAGACATATACCCGAGGTCGTTTACACTTTTATTTCCACAACAAATAATATATATAAGGTCACTTTTAAAGGTTATAATTATAATCTTAATTTTTAAGGGGTGGACTGGTAAGCCATTGGAAGGCCTCGGTCAGATGACCAAAAGCTCCAGCTGTGGGCCATCATATGACTAAGACCTGCATCAGGAAACACTTGCCCTGTTTCCTGACAAACCTAATAATATGCACAGTATGTACATGAGATATTGGCAGACACTACATGATAACGAGTTTAACAAACAAGATATCACTAAAAGTACTCTCGATGGTCAAAGCTTATACACCCATACAGAAGACAGAACTTTAGTATGTGTCAATCCGCTGAAAGCAAGTGAGGGACTGACCTCAGATGCGATTTTTTAAATACAAGGTAACCTAGCATGAAGCCCACTCCCTCACTCTGACCTTCTTTCACAAGTGATAGTTATTCTTCACTCACACCTCAGTAACCCATCGGACTTTCCACTGATTATCGACGGAATGCAGAATGTGTGATTGGCTGCGTGTGATGTACATTTAATGAAACTGGCCTCGATGCACACCACATTCATTAATATATTAAAACAAATACAACAATATAAGCAATATCCTTCTTGTCAAAGAAAGAGCAATTGTTTTAATTTATATTTATATTATTAACAATCCTAATTAACTCTTGGTATATTCGAAATGGAGTTATTTACTTTTTGATAAGATTTTTTTTTTTTTTTTACACACGATACCTTTATAGCCCTTGTGGTTTAGCGTTTCTTTTTTTATTATAATAATAATAATTACGATATAAATTCACACAAAACAAATTAACATAACAAATATAACAACATACCACAAGGAGGGATTAACATATCTGAGACAGGCTAACATATTAAAGAGAGAAACTAACAAAACGAGATAGAGGCTAACAGGGCAAACAGGACTAGCAAAACAGAAATATGGACTAACATAACAAAAACAGAAACGACAATAACAGAGATAGGGACTAACAGACCGTGATAGGGACTAACATAAGCCGAGATAGAGACTAACATAGACCAAGATAGGGACTAACATAGACCGAGATAGGGACTAACATAGACCGAGATAGGGACTAACATAGACCGAGATAGGCACTAACAGATCGAGATAGGGACTAACATAGACAGAGATAGGAACTAACAGACCGAGATAAGGACTAACATAGACCGAGATAGGGATTAATATAGACCGAGATAGGCACTAACAGATCGAGATAGGGACTAACATAGACAGAGATAGGAACTAACAGACCGAGATAAGGACTAACATAGACCGAGATAGGGACTAACAGACCGAAATAAGGACTAACACAGACCGAGATAGGGACTAACACAGACCGAGATAGGGACTAACAGACCGAAATAAGGACTAACACAGACCGAGATAGGGACTAACATAGACTGAGATAGGGACTAACAAACTGAGATAGGGACTAACATAGACCGAGATAGGGACTAACATAGACCGAGATAGGGACTAATATAGACCGAGATAGGCACTAACAGACCGAGATAGGGACTAACATAGACCGAGATAGGAACTAACAGACCGAGATAGGGACTAACATAGACCGAGGTAGGGACTAACACAGACCGAGATAGGGACTAACACAGACCGAGATAGGGACTAACACAGACCGAGATAGGGACTAACACAGACCGAGATAGGGACTAACACAGACCGAGATAGGAACTAACACAGACCGAGATAGGAACTAACAGACCGAGATAGGGACTAACATAGACCGAGATAGGGACTAACATAGACCGAGGTAGGGACTAACACAGACCGAGATAGGGACTAACACAGACCGAGATAGGGACTAACACAGACCGAGATAGGGACTAACACAGACCGAGATAGGGACTAACACAGACCGAGATAGGAACTAACAGACCGAGATAGGGACTAACATAGACCGAGATAGGGACTAACACAGACCGAGATAGGGACTAACACAGACCGAGATAGGAACTAACACAGACCGAGATAGGAACTAACACAGACCGAGATAGGGACTAACAGACCGAGATAGGGACTGACACAGACCGAAATAGGGACTAACACAGACCGAGATAGGGACTAACACAGACCGAGATAGGGACTAACACAGACCGAGATAGGGACTAACACAGACCGAGATAGGGACTAACACAGACCGAGATAGGGACTAACACAGACCGAGATAGGGACTAACATAGACCGAGAGAGGGACTAACAAACCGAGATAGGGACTAACATAGACCGAGATAGGGACTAACAAACCGAGATAGGGACTAACATAGACCGAGATAGGGACTAACATAGACCGAGATAGGGACTAACATAGACCGAGATAGGAACTAATATAGACCGAGATAGGCACTAACAGATCGAGATAGGGACTAACATAGACAGAGATAGGAACTAACAGGCCGAGATAGGGACTAACATAGACCGAGGTAGGGACTAACATAGACCGAGATAGGGACTAACAGACCGAAATAAGGACTAACACAGACCGAGATAGGGATTAACATAGACTGAGATAGAGAATAACAAACAGAGATAGGGACTAACATAGACCGAGATAGGGACTAACATAAACCGAGATAGGGACTAATATAGACCGAGATAGGCACTAACAGACCGAGATAGGGACTAACATAGACCGAGATAGGAACTAACAGACAGAGATAGGGACTAACATAGACCGAGGTAGGGACTAACAGACCGAAATAAGGACTAACACAGACCGAGATAGGGACTAACACAGACCGAGATAGGGACTAACACAGACCGAGATAGGGACTAACACAGACCGAGATAGGGACTAACACAGACCGAGATAGGGACTAACACAGACCGAGATAGGGACTAACACAGACCGAGGTAGGGACTAACACAGACCGAGATAGGGACTAACACAGACCGAGATAGGGACTAACACAGACCGAGATAGGGACTAACACAGACCGAGATAGGGACTAACATAGACTGAGATAGGGACTAACAAACCGAGATAGGGACTAACATAGACCGAGATAGGGACTAACAAACCGAGATAGGGACTAACATAGACCGAGATAGGGACTAACAAACCGAGATAGGGACTAACATAGACCGAGATAGGGACTAACATAGACCGAAATAGGGACTAACAGACCGAAATAAGGACTAACACAGACCGAGATAGGGACTAACACAGACCGAGATAGGGACTAACACAGACCGAGATAGGGACTAACAAACCGAGATAGGGACTAACATAGACCGAGATAGGGACTAACACAGACCGAGATAGGGACTAACACAGACCGAGATAGGGACTAACACAGACCGAGATAGGGACTAACAAACCGAGATAGGGACTAACATAGACCGAGATAGGGACTAACAAACCGAGATAGGGACTAACACAGACCGAGATACGGACTAACAAACCGAGATAGGGACTAACACAGACCGAGATAGGGACTAACACAGACCGAGATAGGGACTAACACAGACCGAGATAGGGACTAACACAGACCGAGATAGGGACTAACACAGACCGAGATAGGGACTAACACAGACTGAGATAGGGACTAACAAACCGAGATAGGGACTAACATAGACCGAGATAGGGACTAACACAGACCGAGATAGGGACTAACAAACCGAGATAGGGACTAACAGAGACCGAGATAGGGACTAACACAGACCGAGATAGGGACTAACAAACCGAGATAGGAACTAACACAGACCGAGATAGGGACTAACAAACCGAGATAGGGACTAACATAGACCGAGATAGGGACTAACAGACCGAAATAAGGACTAACACAGACCGAGATAGGGACTAACACAGACCGAGATAGGGACTAACAAACCGAGATAGGGACTAACACAAACCGAGATAGGGACTAACACAGACCGAGATAGGGACTAACACAAACCGAGATAGGGACTAACACAGGCCGAGATAGGGACTAACACAGACCGAGATAGGGACTAACAAACCGAGATAAGGACTAACACAGACCGAGATAGCGACTAACACAGACCGAGATAGGGACTAACACAGACCGAGATAGGGACTAACACAGACCGAGTTAGGGACTAACACAGACCGAGATAGGGACTAACACAGACCGTGACAGGGACTAACACAGACCGAGATAGGGACTAACACAGACCGAGATAGGGACTAACACAGACCGAGATAGGGACTAACAAACCGAGATAGGGACTAACACAGACCGAGATAGCGACTAACACAGACCGAGATAGGGACTAACACAAACCGAGATAGGGACTAACAAACCGAGATAGGGACTAACACAGACCGAGATAGGGACTAACACAGACCGAAATAGGGACTAACACAGACCTAGATAGGGACTAACACAGACCGAGATAGGGACTAACACAGACCGAGATAGGGACTAACACAGACTGAGATAGGGACTAACAAACCGAGATAGGGACTAACATAGACCGAGATAGGGACTAACACAGACCGAGATAGAGACTAACAAACCGAGATAGGGACTAACACAGACCGAGATAGGGACTAACAAACCGAGATAGGGACTAACATAGACCGAGATAGGGACTAACAGACCGAAATAAGCACTAACACAGACCGAGATAGGGACTAACACAGACCGAGATAGGGACTAACAAACCGAGATAGGGACTAACACAAACCGAGATAGGGACTAACACAGATCGAGATAGGGACTAACACAGACCGAGATAGGGACTAACACAGACCGAGATAGGGACTAACACAAACCGAGATAGGGACTAACACAGACCGAGATAGCGACTAACACAGACCGAGATAGGGACTAACACAAACCGAGATAGGGACTAACACAGACCGAGATAGGGACTAACACAGACCGAGATAGGGACTAACAAACCGAGATAGGGACTAACACAGACCGAGATAGGGACTAACAAACCGAGATAGGGACTAACATAGACCGAGATAGGGACTAACAGACCGAAATAAGGACTAACACAGACCGAGATAGGGACTAACACAGACCGAGATAGGGACTAACAAACCGAGATAGGGACTAACACAAACCGAGATAGGGACTAACACAGATCGAGATAGGGACTAACACAAACCGAGATAGGGACTAACACAGACCGAGATAGGGACTAACACAGACCGAGATAGGGACTAACAAACCGAGATAGGGACTAACACAGACAGAGATAGCGACTAACACAGGCCGAGATAGGGACTAACACAAACCGAGATAGGGACTAACACAGACCGAGATAGGGACTAACACAGACCGAGATAGGGACTAACACAGACCGAGACAGGGACTAACACAGACCGAGATAGGGACTAACACAGACCGAGATAGGGACTAACATAGACCGAGATAGGGACTAACACAGACCGAGATAGGGACTAACAAACCGAGATAGGGACTAACATAGACAAAGGCTAAGCATTCGGTTGCAGTTTTACGAGTTTGTCAATAACGTTGCTGCATCAGTCAAGGCGAATGGTGGTCTAATTCCAATGAACTGGAGGTACCCATTCCCTCGGATCACACCTCCCATTCCCAAGGCACTTCAATATGTTTTCATTTAATACAAGGCGCTATTTTTAACATAACAGTGATGGTGTACCACAGGACAGAGGTTCTCCTGTGTGATGGCTGTTAAGTAAACAGGTCTTCCTGTAACCTTGCAAAGCACATTAAATCTGGCCGGCCGCCTAATGTCGTCTTAACAATTCTGAAAAAAAAAAAATGCTTGCTTTGCCCACTAGGTTAGTTTATATTCCTCGCACAAGGACATATTCTACACATATCAAGAGGAAATTAAGGCACAGGTGCAACATCTGGGTATCTTTATTGTAGACGTTCCGCCATCCAGTGGCTTTATCAAGGATATAATTTGCAGACAGTAGAAGTATATACTGTCTTCAGATTATGTCCTAGAATCTGTATGGATAAAGGCACTGGGTGGTGAAACGTCTACAGTAAAGATCCCCAGGTGTTGCACCTGTGTCTTAATTTCATCTTGTCCGTATTGTATACTATTCCTGTACACACAACTAACTACACAACTAACATTAAGTATAATGAAACAATATTTTCTTTCGAAATGTATATAATTGTTGGAAAATTTAGCGAGATCTATTAACTTCGTCTTGAAAAACCCTGGTTACGTACAGCATTTCCGGCAACCTAAAAATATAATTTAAACTACTCGACATTAGTAATTAAGTCGTTATAGTCACGGTGAAGCGTACAACCTGTAAGGGTTACACAGCCCCCTTGGAGAACTGGAGGTAATAACGATTACCCAGGGGGATGTGTAACCCCCTGCGGGTTTGTAGCTGCTATTTTCTGACGAGAGGCTTAGCATGGACCACTGATCTAAATCATTCTGTCCCGTATATAACCCATACAAGTTTACTGCTGCTTTTCGAATATATTTAATTTGAAACCGATTTATCTATCAATTTTTATACCAATGACGTTTGAACCGAGTAAAGGGAGTTAGAACACTCTTGTTCACCGAGTCAATATCCCTTCACCAGAAAGAACAAAAATAAACAATATGATGATTGGAACAATACACAAATAATTTACACACAGGAGAAGCTTATGGCAGCGTTACGGCTCCACTTGGGCCATTAACAAGTCACTTGTAGGTAGGTATATTTGTCAGGAAACAGGACAAGTGTTTCCTGACGCAGATCTTAGTCATATGGTGACCCACAGCTGGAGCTTTTGGTCATCTTACCGAAGCCTTCCACTGGCTTACCCTTCCCCCCCCCCCGTTTAAAAACTATGGTTATGATTATAAGAACATAAGACTGGAGGAAGACTGCAGAAGTCCTGCTGGCCCATACAGGGCAGGTCCTCATCATATTTTATCAAGAGAGCGACGGGGCTAGCATATATGAACTAGGGATATGGACAGGACAAAGGGAGAGGGAGAAAAAACAATGGAGGAACCGCATACCATCTTGAAGGGAAGGCAACAGGCCCAAGGCTGAAAAGTATATTTGAGGCAGGTCAGTATTTGAGGCAGGTCAGGGAGTAGGGTAGGTTAGGGAGCGTCAACTCGTCACTTACAAAAAGCTTTAGCCGAATTTATTACATTATTTCACTACTGATACAGCCTCACGCACTCGATCTCTTGAACATGCCCAGCCTACTCGGTGGTAAATATTAATAATAATAATAATTCCACACTATACTTCAATATGGTAATCATAAGCTAAATCTCAGCCAAGGAGAATGCGATAAAAAAAATATTTAGGAGTTTTGGTTAGTAGTAATTTAAAGTCAAAACAATGCATTAGTGCTCGCAGTAAGATAATATAATTCTTGGCCTCGTATCAAGAAATATAAACAAAAGTCCTGAAGCCTCGGTTAAATTATAATGTTAAATTCTGGTCTTCATGTCACGGTGGACATAAATGCACAGGAAATTATACGATAGATTGAATTTACACTCTCCGGAAAGACGTGGAATTAACGAAGACGGAGTGAAATATATGAAGAAAGTACAGAAATAAAGAGGATACAAATAGAAGATTGAGACACTTATGCAGCATATGGGAATCTTTATTCAGGAACCCCTCAAGGAAGGTTCCTTGATGTTGGTGAGGGGCTCTTGATTTAGGGAATTGGATCTGTGCTCCAGTTCCCCAAATTAAGCCTGAATGCCTTCCACATCCCCCCCCAGGCGCTGTATAATCCTCCGGGTTTAGCGCTTCCCCCTTGATTGTAATAATAATAATAATAATTTATTCAGGAAACGTTTCGCCACACAGTGGCTTCATCAGTCCAATACAAAGAGGAAGGTGTAAGGAGAGGAGGAGAATGAGGTAATCAGTCCCTCAACCTGGATTCGATGTGTTCAGTCCATCAATCTTGTAGAATGTACAGCATAGGGCCGTAGACGTGGCTTATATACTGTAGTGAGGTGAGGTGAAGCAGGCGGAGGTGGGGTCATAGTGGTACCATCCACTAGTCGAAGTAGGTCTTCAACAAGTGTTGAAGAATTCTTTGTAACAAGACCCCATGATGCTGCAGTGTCTGACAGTTGTGATGAATGGTTTGAAAAACCGACAAGTTGAAGATTGAGACACTTATGCAGCATATGGGAATCTTTATTCAGGAAACGTTTCGCCACACAGTGGCTTCATCAGTCCAATACAAAGAGGAAGGTGTATTGGACTGATGAAGCCACTGTGTGGCGAAACGTTTCCTGAATAAAGATTCCCATATGCTGCATAAGTGTCTCAATCTTCAACTTGTCGGTTTTTCAAACCATTCATCACAGGATACAAATAGCAAGCGGAAAGAATTTAACCAAGACGGAACTTGCAGCAAGGGATTCAAGTTGGACGTATTTAGATTTAGACAATATATAGGGAAATATTTTTGTTTTAGCCATAGAGTTGCAGATGAGAGGAACAAATTTCCACACAACAGCGTCAGTGAGGAGAATACAACTTGGACGGATATATGAGTGGGTGTGAATTAGACCTACCTTGCATGGGCCAATAGGCCTACTGCAGTATTCTTTCATTCAATGTTCCTCACACTGTAGTTCACACAGTATGTTTACACTATAGTTCACTCTCTAGTGTGAAATATAGTATAAACTATAGCTTGAGAACGCTTCCACAGATTGGCTTCAAACTTTCAGTGTGATGTATCTTACTTAAAGTTCATATCATTAGTGGACCCTGTAAGAGGTAATTGGTTAATATTATACCTTCAAAGGCAATCAGGGATGATTCAAAAAGAGAGAATAAGCTATATTGAGTATTTTTTCAGAAAGGTTAAATGATGGTTGCAAGTTAGATTTGGGCAAGACAAGTGTATACAGTGTTTCACAAAGTCAAAGATTTTAATATCTGTGGTTACATAATCCGGAAGAGGTGTTCCCGCATCACATAACTTCACAGGCATAGTTGTTGTATCTCAAGGGCCACACTAAATGGATTTCTTGGGTTTTCCTGGGTTACTGGCCCTCCGGGTTAATCCAGTATAAAATCTTCGTCTCTCAAGAAGTCCAGTTTATGGTTATAACTATGACCATAATTTTAAAGGGGGAGGGGGGTTGGAGGGGTAAGGCAGCGGAAGGCCTCGGTCAGATTGCCAAAAGCTCCAGCTGTGGGTTATTATCTGACCAAGACCCGCGACAGGAAACACTTGTCTCCTGACGAATCTTACTTAACCTAAGAAGTGCAGCTGCAGCTCAATTCCCTTTTAGAGACCGAGGGGCTATACTTAATCTCTTCTAGGAAGTCCAGGAGATGGAGATTACCATAATCGGCAAACCCAGGAGGTGGATTATTATTATTATTATTATAATCATAGGGGATGGCTAAACCCGTAGGGATTATATAGCGCCTGCGGAGAAGGTATTCAGGGAACTGAAGCACAGATCCGATTCCCTAGATCAAGAGCCCCTCACTAGCGTCAAGAAACCTCCCCTGAGGGGCCCAGCAGCTGGAACTCAGTCAAATAATATAAAATATTTATACCGCAATCTTCAAACAATGACAAGGCAAGACATGGTGCTGCTGTGTGACGTGTCACTGAATATTCATGAACACAGACCTTGAAGCACATTACATGTATAAAAACTCTTGTACATAATAAAATTCGTAAAAAAAAGAAAATATATTTGTTCAAAATATTGTGGAAGAGAAAAACTTACTACATACCAGCGAGCCAAACTATTTTATATCAAATTTCAACATGCCTATCACATTCACGTAACTATAGACTCGCTTTAGAGAATGAGAGGTCTCTACGTTTAATCTAAAGATCTGGTGCAATTTCTGGGATCAAGAGCCCCTCACCAGCATCAAGGAACTCTCCCTTGAGGGGGATTTCAATACATCATGAGAAGGTAAGTGTACATCAAATTCAGTTTTCTTCTCAGTCTTCTTCGATTTTGGTCAATATACAGTTCAGCTGCTCGGTAGAGTTAGGTGATAAGTTATAGTTTGCAGTATACAAAATTAAATAAGTTTTTCCACAGAAAAAAAAAAATTTGCGGAAATATTTTTTTTTTGGGGGGGGGGAGGGGGAGGGGGTTCATGTTACGCTAAATTATGTTAGGCTGGATTCTAACCTAACCCAACCTAACTGCGCCTATTCCAGCCTAGCCTGACCAAACCTAAACTTTACTGATGCAAGAATTACCACGCTGGTACAGATTCTACAGTGGTATTCACATTACTGATACAGGAATTAATTATTACCTGGAGTTTACCTGGAGAGAGTTCCGGGGGTCAACGCCCCCGCGGCCCGGTCTGTGACCAGGCCTCCTGGTGGATCAGAGCCTGATCAACCAGGCTGTTGCTGCTGTGCTGTGCTGTTGAAAACATTCCTTCACCCAAGACACAAATTACATCGTAAAACGTCAACTCATATAAATTACACTCGGTAAAAACATCACTGCAGCTTACTTTGTTAAATAAGTACATCATAACGCACTGCAGCACACACGGTGTGGAAAATTTTGATAATTTCCCCGGGATTTATGTGTAAGTGTGTGTCTTTTGTGACTTTTAAAAGATGTTCTGTAACATGACCCCTCAAGGAAGGTTCCTTGATGTTGGTGAGGGGCTCTTGATTTAAGGAATTTCATCTGTGCTCCAGTGTTCTAAATTAATGCTGAATGCTTCCACATCCGCGCCAGAGCCGAATAATCACGGGTATAGCGATCCCCTTGATTGTATTATAATATAATCTGTAACATGACAACTACCATTCTCTAATATTTCCGTATATTCTGTGAAGAGTTGAATAAGTGAAAATTATTGTAATTTAGAGGAAATTAATATTTCAATAATGAAACTGTAACACACACCTGGAAGTGTTATTAAATTAATTAAAAAGATGTATTGGTAAACAAACGCAGGAGAAGAGCAACGAAAATGGCAGAATGTATGTAATACCTTGGATTATTATTATTATAATCAAAAAGAAGCGCTAAGCCACAAGGGCTATACAGCTGTAATACCTTGGAAATGCTGCAGAATATAATCGTGGGTAATCGAAGCCGATGAAAAGTGTATCGGCAGTAATTGGGGACCATGCAATGAGTGAATATAACAAGTATCTGGAAGGGTTCTGATACATTACAATCTCGTCATAATGAGGCTGATAATGATAATACTGGTCGCGGTCCTCTCAGGGAAGGTTCCTTGACGCTGGTGAGGGGCTCTTGATCTGGGGAACTTGGTTTGTGTTCCAGTTCCCCAAATTGAGTCTGAATACCTTCCATCCCCCATAGGCACTGTATAATCCCTACGGGTTTAGCGCTTCTCATGATTAGTAAAAAAAAAAAAAAGTACTGGTCGCGGTGATTGGACAACAGGTTGACCATCGCGTGTACCTACAGTAATTTAATTTTGCCTCCTTATATATGGTATCAACCCACCAAATAGGTGAGGTATCTAGCATTGGCCAGTATTTATCATCCCTGCCTGCTAGGGAGGCGTTAGGATACATCACCAAGATAATAACAGTAATTCTAATGTTCTGAATTTATGTACACTTAATTTTATGTAATTGGCTCTGTGCTCCAGTTCCCCGAATTAAGCCTAAATGCCTTCCACATCTTTCCCCCAGGCGCTGAATAATCCTCCGGGTTTAACGCTTCCCCTTGATTATAATAATAATATGTAATATGAAAATGGTGTGTATAATCAATCTAAACGGTAGACCAACAAATTACTTGAGGTTGTCCAGTCCAAAGTAGTTTTTCATTAATATATACAGTCCACAAACAAATTTAATACAGCCAGTGTTACTGGCTGGAAATTTCTTGTAATAAATTCAAAAACTGTATGTTCGCCTAATTTAAGGTCCAGATGTATAAGTTTGGGAGGTGAGAAGGTGGGCATGGAAGGAGGGACATTATTGCGACCTACAAATACAAATTTTTATTTCCTTGCAAGTTCACATTGCGTTTATGTAATTACAATAATGAGTTGCAGTACAGAGCCACTATCATGCCATGGCATTATGGGCAGACTAAATTTAATGGCTTACAGACTACTTAATACTAGAGAAAATTATCATTGTTTGAATTATACATCTGGGGATATTACATTGGGACAAGTTGAAAGTATTTTCTAGGTTGTGTATATCAATAGTAAATATTTAAATTATATTATGGGATATATAACATTGAGCGCTGTTGAAAGTAGTTTAGTGTGAGAATGCTACAATTTGGTGTAAGACAGTATTGTTTTGGGCAGATATACTATAATGTAGTATTAAGTAATGTATGAGCTTTGGGTACCTAATTTTGAAGTGTTGCTAAAGTCCCACCTGTCTCAGGTGCAACTAGTATCAGTAAGTGTAATCTGTTTTACATGTACCACAGTTCTCCCCAGTTATGTGTGTTAAATGTTAATTCAGGATTGTACCTGTGAAATCACCCACATAATTTCTCATACATTTTCACTTGTCTCATGCATAATAACCTGATATTGTACTCTACCAGGATTGTTAGCCAAAAAAAAAAAAAAAAACGACCTTCATGTAAATTACATTGCCAATAAGTCATATGTATTACCATGCAACCTTTAGAAGTGAAACAGCAACAGTTCTGAATTCAGTCCCCTCAGGGAAGGTTCCTTGATGCTGGTGAGGGGCTCTTGATTTAGGGGATTGGATCTGTGCTCCAGTTACCTGAATACCTTCCACATCCCCCCCCACAGGTGCTGCATAATCCTACGGGTTTAGCGCCCCCCATTGATTCTAATAATAATAATCTGAATTCACCTTAATGAATACATTTTTTTGAGTTCTTTACGTGAAGCAATGTTGACTTTAATTAGTGATGTGACCATTTGTGTGCTGTGGTTTGAAAAAACTTTTCCAGTCATTAGGAGAAAAGAAACTGAGAGAATAAATAAGTAAGAACTATGTGAAAGTCTGTAATACGAGAGCAGATTTCAGCAGCAGAAAATAAGGTACAAAATACAATTATAACAGCCAATTCTTTTTTCCTGACATATCAACTTTTAATCATAAATGAAAGAATAAATTGTATGACCAATAAAAATGTGTGATAATCACAATATAATACTGGAGTACTAATATATTTTTCAGTTTCATTTATTTATACATTTCTTGAGCCAATGGTATTTTTTTTTAAACAAAGTGACTTGCTTTGGAATTCTGAATATTACATAAATCAGTGAAAACAAGTACGAATCCAGGTGTTATATCTGAATGTTTTGGTACACATAGCAGAACCTGTATTAATCTGGATCCAAAACAAACAAGACCTTTACGTATGCTAAAATATTACAATATATTTGTATTTGATATATAAGATACTGTACAAAATTACCTGCAGTATGTTTTAAATCTAAGTTCGACAACCATAAATATTCCAGGTAACACAGGTCTTCAGTAACAGTGTACTTAATTAATTAAATATGTATTGCTTATTTCTGAGCCACAATACAAAGCTTTTGCTATCGTTTTCTATTTAAACAGATGTTTTATAAGCTTTTGCTATCGTTTTGTACTTAAACAGGTGTTTTATAAGCTTTTGGTACCGTTTTCTATTTAAACAGGTTGAACATTAAAATGGTATAAAATACCGACAGTTGTTGTAGAACATATGCACAGTTAGTTTTTATTTCGAAACGTTTCGCCTACACAGTAGGCTTCTTCAGTCGAGTACAGAAAAGTTGATAGAAGCAAAAGAGACTTGAAGACGATGTAATCAGTCCATCACCCTTAAAGTTTTGAGGTGGTCAGTCCCTCAGTCTGGAGAAGAGCATTGTTTCATATTGTTTCAGACTATGGAACAATGCTCTTCTCCAGACTGAGGGACTGACCACCTCAAAACTTTAAGGGTGATGGACTGATTACATCGTCTTCAAGTCTCTTCTGCTTCTATCAACTTTTCTGTACTTCGACTGAAGAAGCCTACTGTGTAGGCGAAACGTTTCGAAATAAAGATACCTAACTATTGCATATGTGTCTTACCTAACAACATTTAAACAGGTGTTTTATAAGCTTTTGCTATCGTTTTCTATTTAAACAGATGTTTTATAAGCTTTTGCTATCGTTTTCTATTTAAACAGGTGTTTTATAAGCTTTTGCTATCGTTTTCTATTTAAACAGGCGTTTTATAAGTTGAAAAACGAAGAACGTTGATTATTTGTAAACTGAAGTTCACTGAAAACTCGCACTGCAGAGGAACTTTTTGACTAGACATTACTTCAGGAGGGAGTGAAACGTCGTCATAAAGTTCTGGGTGCGAGTTTTTGGTGACCTGTTCCAGCCACGGTATTGTGACTTTGTATTCTTCTTAGTGGCTCTCTATACCGAACATTATTATATACAAGGTACAAACAGGTCATTATACCTTATTATTCCTTCTGGGCAACAGTAAACTTCATTGTAATAAGGTCTCCCAGGCCCGCAGATATAACATCCCCAGGATGTACCGGGCCAACACCTGCAGGTGTACCTGTCAAAACCAAATCTCCTGGATGTAGAGTGAAATACTGAGAGATGTATGAAATGAGGTAGGGTATATTGAAAACCATATCTGCTGTGCTGCCATTCTGTCGCATCTCTTCGTTTACCTGGAAAAAAAAAAGATTCACTTTTGGAAAATCTGGTGATGAAATTATGGTTCTTGGATGGACATCTTGTTCGTTATGGGCATTCATTGTACTTTCTGCATCTACATGCACCACATATAGTTTGATAATAATAATAAATGATTTATTTGGATTATTCTATTCTATCCATTGAACGTACAGGGATTTAAAAATGGGAGGTAATCAGGTTAGTCACGGAAAGGGCAAATCCATGGGATGAAAATATACATTAAGGATTTAAAAGCATTATTCAGTAAATAAATACTGTTTTACAGTACCATACTTCTTCCATCCTCTCTCTTACCTTGCACCAAAGCTTCACCCCACTCGGATCACTCAGTTCCTTGGCAGAAATAAATCTAGACACTGGAAGTGCCGTGTCAAAGCATTTAGCCATCGTCCATGGACCCCCTGACTTCTTGGCCTCCTCCTGGAAATCGCGTGCAGTCATGTCCAGCGCAAGAGCATATCCAGCAACGCGTGGCATGACATCGTCCTCGTGCACGTCCCCACACACTGAACCAATCACTACTCCCAATTCTACTTCGTGGTGACAGCTCCTACATCCTCGCGGTATCTGTTGGCAAATGGAATTTTATGTTGGAGGTAGTAGTTGCAGTTGTTTTTTTGATCTATTAATTGAGATCTGTTATCAAATAACTACACTACCTGAATACTGAATGTTCTCACTGAGCTAGCTACATAAAAAATAAAAAGAAAAGAGTTATCACATTCCATTATTAATTAGAAAACCCCTGCAATCCCTCTTAGTTTGGGTTACGTGGGATTCTCATTCAGAAAACAGTTGCTGAGACTCGACAATGTTAGCTCAGATATACATGTATGTACGTGAATAGCATTGTGTGAACTAATATACGAAGGTACGTGATAAAAGTCTAGAAAATATTTTGAATGAGCAGCACCTGCGCCACTTGATTATAGATGCAGAGTAAATATATAACTTGGACAATTGTTTCTTCTATGTCATACTTATTTTAGTTTTCTTAAAATAAGTCTCACCACTATAGGACCAGAGCCCTCTTCTAGGTATGATGACGGTGGTTTCATAAACAATAAAGGCTTTGTTGGAACAGCATGTCCTAGCTCTGCACAGTGATCTCTGAAAATGTAATATTATCTTGAATTAGTATTGCCTTCATGGGGAAGCACTGAACTTATTGGGATCGTAGAGCACCTGGGGAATGAAAGGTACTAAACAGGTGGCTAGTTGAACTCCCCCTGAAACAATACTGCTCGTGAGCATTTTATAGGAGTGGAGGCAAGTGTTTTTTTTTTTTTTATCACTGGATGTGCTGTTGGAGTGCGAGCAAGGTAACTTTTATAAAGGGATTCAAGGATACTGGTTAACCGGATCTGGGTCCTGGTGGTGGGAAATACAGTACCTGCGGATGGGTGAGGATTTTCCAGTTCTGGAGGTGGGAAGTACAGTGCCTGCACTCTGAATTATTGGCGGGGATGTCATAGTTCAGAGGGTCATCTGAACTGTGATGTCAGCACGCTTCTTACAAGACTGATTGAATGAATGACGGTCAAAGCGTTTCCTCATTTTTTTACGGTAACTTAGCCTCACTAGGAGTCACAAAACACATTCACCACCATTCATTAAATCGCCGTCTTTCCAGAATTATACTAATATCACAATTCAGATTATCCTCCGAGTGCAACATCTCCACTCTTCTTCCAGAGTGCAGACGGTGTCCTTCCCACCTCCAGGTCAAGTCCGGCTAACCGGTTTCCAGGAATACCTTCATATCAGTTACCTTTCTCACATAAACAGCAAGTGATTGCAAATATATTATTATTATAATAAAAAAAGAAGCGCTAAGCCACAAGGGCTATACAGCTGCAAATATATAAAAATACCAATGAACTGGAGCACAGGCTCAATTACTTGGATCAAGAGCCCCTCTCCAGCATCTATCTCTTTTCGTTGAGGGGTATATATGAGACAACAGTAAACCCACAGGGCTCGTACTTATGACCATTATAAGCCGACTGTATATATTTTTCTGAAGAAATATTCCGCTCACTGAAGGTTCCTATATGTTGGTAAGGGGCTCTTGATCAAAGGAATTGGACCGATGCTCCAATTCCTTGAATCAAGCGTAAATGCCTGCCATTCCCCCCCTTCACGCACTGTATGATCCATACGGGCTTAGCGCTCCTCCCGTGAATGTAATATATTTGCAGGGAAGCAATAAACCCGTAGGGGGGTCATACAGAACCTGGTGAATTCGACTTGATTAATCAAGTCTGAAGCAAGGAAAGTTAGCCCCAATCCCTTGGATTAAGAGCCCTTTCCCCCCCTAGAAGGTACTTAGTTTTACTGTATTAGCCATGGATACTAACCTGTAGTTCCTGCCCACTGCAACAACATTTCTTCCCCAGTGGACAAACTTGTTGAAATTTTGCCCTGCTTGGCGCGACATAATGCTTTTTTTTTAGTTAACCACTTCTAACCGCCAAAAAAAAATAATAGCTAAGCCCAAAAGCCGGGTAGAGACAGCCGTACAAAGCCCAAAGCCGTGAAATAAGCTGATGTAGAGCAGTGCAAGCAAGGGTGTACACCAGATAAGGTAAGAAGGGAAGCTTTCTGTGACGTAAATAAAGCTTATTTGGCAGTGATGGTGAAGCAGAGACAAGGATGTAGACAACACCGAAGTCGACGGAAGTGGAGAGACGTCGATACAGTACCAAGGTCGACACACAAGTCAAGAAAGGTGTAGACACAGCAGTAAGGTAGACAGAACTGCACAGTCAGTGTGAGGCTGAGCTAAACTTGTTATTGTTGGAGTTAAGGGGTGAGAGTACGGACCAAGGACCTATATTTATATACATCCCCTTAATTAAGGGAAGTTCCTTGATGCTGGCGAGGGGCTCTTGATCTGGGGAATTGGACCTGTGCTCTGGTTCCCTGCATTAAGTCTGAATACCTTCCATCCCCCCCACATACGCTGTATAATCCTACGGTTTTAGAGCTTCCCATGATTATAATATATTTATACATAAAGTATGTGTATTATACATGTATAATAATAAAAATGTATATATCAAGAGGGCAGGTTACTTATACTTGACTTATTCTCCACATCCATGTACATGTATGTCAGTCAAATGTGGAAACAACACATATGCAGCTTAATGTGATCCTTTATTGAAAACGTTTCACCCACACAGTGGGCTTTTTCAAGTCACAAACAGACCTACCTGGGGTGGAAGGTACGGGAGCATTTATAGTCAGTCATCAGATGCAGCATTCTCCACCTGACCTCAACATTCTGAGCCTGACTATAAATGCTCCCGTACCTTCCACCCCAAGTAGATCTGTTTGACTTGAAAAAAAGCGCACTGTGTGGGTGAAACGTTGTCAATAAAGGATCACATTAAACTGCATATGTGTTTATGTTTCCATATTGTCGGTATTTTATACCATTTATTGTCATCGTCAGTCAAATATACAGAATGTATTGCAGGCAGCAATGGAAATAAGTCACTGACTTTTTTGGATTATCCTGGGTTCTCTACACATTTAATATATTTATTTACTACAAGTACATGATACAACTTATACAGAACATAGCTGACATCAATGACATACTACTATATAAAAAGTCCCTTGTTATGCTGAGCATTTCCCGTAAATTACGTCAGTTTTGTCCCAGGATGCGACCCACACCAGTCCACTAACACCCAGGTACTTATTTTACTGATGGTGAACTTGGGCAACCGGTGTAGGAAACACGTCCATTGTTTCCATCTCTTCGCCGGGAATCGAACCCGGACCCTCACTGTCGGGCAGCCAGACGTGCCGTAAAAGGTAACTAAAATGCCAGGAGCAAGTAATTAGTATTATTATTATAATCAAGGGGGGGAAGCGCTAAACCCGGAGGATTATACAGCGCCTGGGGGGGGGATGTGGAAGGCATTCAGGCTTAATTCGGGGAACTGGAGCACAGATCCAATTCCCTAAATCAAGAGCCCCTCACCAACATCAAGGAACCTTCCTTGAGGGGCAAGTAATTAGTAACTTCTAAATATAAAATGGAGATTTTAAAATCTGAATGTGCATGGATGTACCATAGATAAAATTTCATTGTAAATAATGTGAATGAATATTAAGCTGGATGTCTCAGCTAAGTGAAACAAAGCTCAAAGGGGTAGATTTCCAATGGAAAGAAATAAATGGGATTAGGTCAAGTGTATCAGAGGGAGCGCTAAGCCCGTATGGATTATACAGCACTTTTGGGGGGGGATGGAAGGTAGGCATTCAGGGAACTGGAGCAAAGATCCAATTCCCTAGATCAAGAACCCCTCATCAGCATCAGGGAATCTCCCTTGAGGGGATATAAATGTACAAGTTCAATGATGATGTGGATTAAAATAAGGGTCAGATACAAAAACTGGGTTATATTAAGTGTTTATGCACCCAAGAAAGAATAAAGGAGAGAGACTTTGGGAGATGTTAGGGTGTCTGAGGAGTTTTAAACAATGTGAGTAATTTTGGTCAGGGCCCTAAATGCTATTGGGAGAAAGTGTTGTAGATGGCATTAATTGGCAAGTCTGGGGTGTCAAGGGTAAATTCTATTATTATTATTATAAAAAAGAAGCACTAAACCACAAGGGCTATAAAGCACTGCAGGGCAGGAAGGAAGCGAGGGTATTAGGTGGCAAAAGGGAGGTGGACGAGTAATAGGTTACGGAGAACAGCGGGGCAGTGGATGGTCAAAGGGTAGAGGACAGCAAGAGATTTGAGGCAGAAAGGGCTGAGGGAAGTGTGAAAGGTATCATGATCAGAGTTTGTGGAGTAAATCAGTGGTTGTCAAGAAGTCAATGAAAGAGTCGGGATTAAAGGAGGGTCCATCAGCAAGAAGGGAAGGTAGAGAGTAGTAGAGCGGAGACGACATTGGAGGTAAATTCTGCGTGCTCGTTGATGGAGAGCGGGCAGTCTAACAATGTGGCTAATCGATACTGGAACTTGACACTGCTCACAGAGGAACAGGGTGCCTCTCCATGAGTATTATAATCAAGGGGGAAGCGCTAAACCCGGAGGATTATACAGCGCCTGGGGGGGGGGATGTGGAAGGCATTCAGGCTTAATTCGGGGAACTGGAGCACAGATCCCATTCCCTAAATCAATGAGAGACCCATGAGTAAGACGAGTGTGGCCAATGCGAAGGTGGGAGTAGTCTCCCAACCTTGGCACTGATGACAAGACGGCTAGTAACCTATGCTTGGTTTAATAATGAAGTTTGTTACAGAGTAAAGTTGACCAACGTTGTTGCCAATGGGTGTGAAGGTGGGTAGCTATTACAGCAAAATAGTCTGGAAATGGAACACCTCTATATGAAATTGGTAGGTCATGTACTGCTGACCGCGCGAGTGTGCCTGTTCATTGCCCTGTACATCAACATGACCAGGGACCCAACAAAAAACAATATCTTTATGCTTGGTAGAGATACGGAGTAGCCAAAGTTGGATACGGAGAAGTAGGGGGTGAGGTGTATCAAATTTCCATATAGCCTATAGAGCACTAAGGGAGTCTGAGACAACCACAAATGATGACAGGCATAGATGCGATACGAATAAGTGCTGCAAGAATGGCATACAATTCAACGGTAAAAATGCTAGCCGAAGATAGTAAATGCCCTCGCACGACGCTGTCCGGAAACACTGCTGCGAATCCAACGCCGTGAAAGAGTGGAAGTGGTCAAGAAAAAGAGCGGGAAGCCACCGTAGGCAGTTGGCTTTCGAGCAAGGGAGGGAGAAAGAACAGACCCGAACAGCTGGAACTTCCCAGGGGGATAGGGAAAAGTGAGATGCTACATGAACATATAAAGGTGGTAACTGAAGGGAAGACAAGAGCGAATGTAGGCGAAGAGATCAATCATAATAACTAGGCACTAAATTCATAAGGGTCTTACAGTGCTGCAGGGTAGGGTGTGCTGAAGGTGTAATGCGTTTGATAGTCCTGGTCATTGACTGGGCTGCAGGGGCACTGACCCCTTGACAGTATTAAAGCATATATGCAGTAAAGGAAGGATCTTGTTAATCAATGTGCATTGCAAATCATCCCTCCCCTTGATTAAAACCTAATCACCTAGCAGCCAGGTAACTACAGTAATTTAAGATCAAACAACCTGTAATGATAGCTTGTTAGATGCAGTCAAGGTACATACTTAACATACAGGCCTGTGCTTTCAAAGTAAAACCAAATCAGGTGAACAAATTGGATCATAAATTTATTATCCCTCCATGGTCAACAATTCTTAAATGTATAGAAGCAAAAAGTAATGTGCTACTGCCAGGTGTTGTCTTATAGACCATGCTTAAGCTCGTGTTACGCAGTGTCATGGCAAAATGTGTGTGTGGTATTTCCTGTAACCAAACTGACAAGGTAGACCAGATTGGTTAAAAATACCACTTAAGTTGACAATTGTACATGCTCCAGCAATTTGCAAACAAGAATCTTTTTTATGGTGGTTCAATGAAAGTGACTTGCTGTTGCTCAATATTTTTTATGCTAAAAAACAAGAGGCTAATAAAAAAAGTTAACAGCTTTATTTTATTAAAGCATTACAAGGAAAAACATCTACTCGTCATCACCACTGCCATCCTCAGCCTTGCTACCACCCTTGCGCATGTTCTTCCTCTTGACACGACCATATCTGCCACCACCAAATGGACTCTTGAGTGAGAAATCAATGTGTTTCTGAGAATCTAGGCGCACAATGAAGGATGGCACATTGACAACTTGCTTGCGAACCCTGAAAAACAGCAATGCACACAATAGTAAAGCAGTATATGGTAGGCTTATGTATGCCTTAATAGGAACAATTTACAACTAGGCCTCAATTGTCATCAGTCACATTCAAGTTCATATTGTGTTAATTATAATACATAAAATAAAAATTTATTAAATGGGTATGAAATATTACATTTAAGTATGAGTTGGCCAACAGTGGAAGCAAATTTCATAGAAGGGCTCTGGATGATATGACTACTCAAATCACATCAATCGGTTGAAAACTAAAAAGGTAGGACAAACAGTCAGAGCTTCCCTTACTTTTAATTACACCTATTAAAAGAATACAACTGGTTAAAATAGTAAATACAAGCATTCAAATAAAGCTTAACCCACACCTTAGGAAGTCAACCCTCTACCAACATCCTTGTGGCTCATGAGTACCTTCCAGCTTGTGTCCCAGTTTCCCCTTTTGCCTCAAACAGCCTGTCTCTATCTACCTGTCAAGTTGCATACTTCTGCACATTCACCAGCTGACCCTTTACAGTGTAGCACTTACCACAAATGAAATGTTAAAGCTTATGTGTCCTACACTTTTTTTGGGGGCGGGGGGGGGGAAAGGACTACCCACCCATTAAAGTTAAGCTGGGTAATTAAAAAATAAATCCAATGCAGTAAAACATTGTAATGAAAATTACTATATGGACTGTTGAGACAAGAATAAGTAACTTATTCATTATTCTTGCCTCACTAGAACATCAAAACTTCTAGTGGTGCAAATGGAAAGAGCAAATTCAGCCAATGAAAAAACTGTGGCACAACTGGTAATTAAATCTGACACGAACCAGCTCACCAAATCTGAAGGAATGCACTTCCCAAGACATGTGGTTCCAGGAACATTCCAATCACAACTAAGTCTTCTCATTGTAAGGTGTTGCCAGGATATACCTGGTCAAGTGACCTTTGGAATTTTTTTAAAGACATTGCTAGGATATACCTAGTCAAGTGGTCTTTACAGCTAATTCACAGCATTTCTTCAAATCAACCTGTTAAATGGAGATATGGTATGCCGACTTGTTTTTAAACTTAAAAAATAAATATAAATACAGACTTGAACAATAAGTTTATACCCTATGAATTTATAGATACATTATATATATAAAAAAAAACTTATTACACACTAAACAGAGAACTTTCAGTTTATATAAAAAAATTAGCATAGTCCCAATAACACTAATCCACAAATGTCTACAATGCATAACTGAACGATGAAGGCCAATTAACAAATGCAGTAGACCTAATTTTGCATTTACCTGATATGCCCTTGTTTGATGAGTACACGAGCATGATGAATTGACTTGGCCAAACCCAACTTGAAAACTTGGGTTTGCAGACGACGTTCAAGGAAATCTTCAGGTTTTAAACCCAAAACGTAATCAAGTTTCATACGACCTTCTTCCAGAACACCTGTCCGTACCAGACGACGCAACAGAGCATTGCCTGTAAAGAAAAATCTGAATAACAATCTTTTACAAGATGCATGTGTGGTAACAAGCCTTCGGTAACATCAGATGTAATCTTTATTTCCTCAAAACACTAGGACAAGAGGTGTCAATAAAGTTTTTTTTCATCAAGAGTAATTTTTTTTAATTTAACTGAATCCTATAGGCAAACTGTTTTGCATAAATCATAAATAATTTGAGCCACTAGGCAAAGACCAGATGGGATAAGATAGTCAATTCATTGACAGGCAGTGTTATTTTTTGTCTAACAGTTATACGTATACAGAGTTTAAGTAACCTAATGCTTCCAGAATTCACTGTCAGAATTTACTTAAATTTCCACACGTAGCGTACTTACCCTGGAAAAGACGTCTAGCATCCTTCTCGTCTAGGGTAAGCAACACACGGGCAGCCTTACGAATCTTAGCCAGGAACATCTTGACAATCCATAACTCCCTCTTATTGCGAAGACCATACTCTCCAACAAGCTAGAAAGGCAAATTTTTATTAAGAAGAGTCGTCAATATAATTTTATTAATATTTGTCATTAAGTACTTGGGGAAATAGGAGAATTGAATTTAATCCATTTAAGGAAGAAAATAGGTCAAATTTCTTTAGCAGGAATACAATTATTTCAGATTTTCAATAATTCTTTTATAAAATATTGCATATATGGCATCAGAGTATCTTCTCTCTCAGAGATTAGGTATTGTACCATACTTCCTTCTAAAATGATCTTGACTGGATTATGCAGAGCATTTCAGACGAATTAGGTTTATTTTACCCCAGGATGTTCCCTGGTGTGGACGTGACCAGCACCAGTCAGTTAACATCCAGGTACCTATATACTGCTAAGTGAATAGGGATAACAGGCACCTTAGAGGGTTGGTCATGTACGAGTACGTCATTGCAGCCAGGGTCAGTCATGTACGCCTAAATTCTAGCGCCTTCAAAGCTGGCAGGCCTACATATGAAAGAATGGGTCAGTGTGCACAGTATAAAAAAAAATCCTGAAGCACGCTGTGCACGAGAAAAAAAAAAAAAAACTACTTTCTAGTGTTATTGTGTATGGTATTTATGGTTGTATTCTCGTTTCCTTGGTTTCATTTAATAGAATGGGAGATATATTATAGAATTAAGAGATGATTTTGATCGGTTTCACGAAGACAAGTACCTTGAAATTGAGTTCAAAGTAGCGGAAATGATCGATTTTGGTCAATGTTCAAGAGTAAACAAATCAAGCCACATGTCCAATACATGTCAACTGGCGAGTCTTAATATTCTTTCACAAGTGTCCCGATATAATTTATACCATTTTTACAACGATGTAGTAGTATACATAACAGAAAACCTTTCTATTTTCCGAGAATAAAAATTCAAAATGGAAAACAAAAGTAATACTAGAGGGGCCTAGAGACGTGACTAATGAACAGATAAAATGTTATTTTAGTGCCATGAATGTCTGTCTTGCTCATTCTGGACCCTATTTCGAAATTGACATCTTTTGAAATTTGTGTGAACTTGCCCAAATTGCCAATTTCTGACCACTTTATTGGGTAGTTGAAATTGGTAAATGGGTGGATTCTTGTACTCAATCCATAGAACAAATGGAGTTCTAGGGAAATAGCTATGATTTTAGTCAACTGCAACATTGGAATTTGCCGAAAATAGGGCTCAACGTGGGCGAAATCGCCCACATTGAGACCGCTAACTTTGCGAGAGCATAATTCCGTAAGTTTTCCATCAATTTTCAAACTTTTGGTGTCATTATGATCGGAAAAAGATACTCTTATCATTTCATAAGAAAAAATAATTTTTCTTCGTCAATTTTTTGACTCTGAGAACGAGTTTGGGAGAGGACCTCTTGACCCTCAAAGGGTTAAGGAAACACGCCCAAATGTTTCCACTTGTACCGGGGATTGAACCACTGAACTCTTTGTTGAGCCAAGTGGCCACAGGCTCCAGTCAAATGTGCAAAGCTTTAAAGCAAACATTTGGTAACTAAGCTTTATTTTATTTACCTTGAGCTCCTGGTCGAGTCTTGGCTTCTCAAAAGGCCTCCTAGGGGTGGAGAACCGCTTGCTTTGCACCAATGGGACTCTATGATTCACCATCTAAAAGATGAAAATGAGGTTAGTAGTCAAGGGAAGTAAGTTGCTACTATCCTGGTGAATCAATAAGTTGAGAGCACCACAACTTTTTTCTGTATTGTTTTACTGCCAGTTCAAGGTGTTGGAGGAGATTCTACCTCTCAGAAGAAAATACTGAAAATTAACTTGGATAAATGAACATGAGGTAGTTAGGGGTTAGTGAAGGCAGACAGGTTAGCAGTAAGAAGCAGGTTGGCAGCAATAAAATGTGGGACCTGGTTTCCAGTAAAAGAAGAAACTTTAAACACTAAGGTTAAAGTGGATTTGAAATCCGGATATCTTGAGATGAAAGTGCCGTTAACTCTTGCCAATAAAGTTGTGTGATTGGTGACTTGCAGGTTAAATATACAGACCATGGTAATGAATGATAATACATATGGAATTCAGTAAGGTTTGAGTTCCACACTAAAGATTCATTTGTAGTCTCATTCGCGACCTAGGTGCCAGGGAGTGTGGACGTGCCTCATACCTCTCTGCTGACAGTCTAGCAAGCTATCCAGTGATGTCATGGTATTCAGCGTGAGGAGGCGGGTGAATACCGTTGGTATACAGCTTGTTCGGGGGGGCAATTACGCCTGAGAATGAACAAGTTTTGCTACCTAAGATTATCAGTGACACTTATGGCATTGCGGACAAGAATTTGTATGGTGTGGCATTAAATGGCACCTACCGGATATTTGTGAAACTACTCTACGAGCCAGTGTACGAGAAGCTGGTTGAGCAATTCCAAGATCTCTGCGAAGATGTGTCCCCTGAAGTGCATGTGCGTATGGTGGATGTCTCTCGACAATATATGTGGGTGAAACTGCAATGTGCCCTTCAAGGCCGATGCAACAGATCTCCGCAGTGTTTTCAGAAGATACGGAGTGGTACACATGGCTAAACAAGGCAATAGAGTGGCTTGGGCATATGCTGGTCTCCCAGACGGTTCGTTTACCCTTAAGATGTCTCTACGCCAGGCCATACCATCGCATGTGTACCTTGATGACTTCCGCACACAGGTCATGGTGTCGTATGCTGGTCAACGACGGATGTCCCGCCTCTGCAGTGACTGATCATATGGCAGCAGAGTGTGGGCAGCGAGGGCAGGCCAGAAGGCCGGCTGGTGGATCAACGAATGACGATGGGCAGAAGGCTCCCATACATGGACGAAAAGGAGATGGTGGGCACGGTCGGCTTTGGAGTGAGGAGATAGAGCCAGTGGTGGTGTCGAATCTGGAGCGGTCGTCTCTCGAGTCACCTGCATCGCCGATGGTACAGCAGGCTTTCGGGGAGAACCAGGTGACGGTGGAAGTGGAGGACTTGGATGCGACAATAGCGTCTGTTTTGCATACCATGTTCTCATCTACGGATGTGGTCTCCCCAGCTGTGCCGACAGCCAGTGCGGAGATAGTGTCCGTGGCAGCCAAGCAGCAGGAGGCGGTTGTTGGTGCTGGTGGGGACATGGGGACGTGGTGACCCCTCGTCAGAAGGCTGAGACGAAGGTGGTGGTGGAGGTTCATCGTGTAGACGATCCAGTCACAAACATGGAGAAGGACGCTGGGACGAGGAAGAGGGCGGCAGCAATGTCGGACTCTGACGACGTCCTGACGCCGGCTCAACGAACAGGGAAGAAAGCATTGGTAGATGGGGGCGGTGCGCTAGTGGAGGTGAGCAGCGACAGCAGGTGGTGCCAGGTGGCACAGGTGTTGTGCGTGGAGAGCATGGCAAACGTGGCCCCAGGGCCCAAGTGGGCAAGCATAAGTAGTAGTGGGGCAGCGAGGGAGGCAACCTTAGCCAGGTGCGAGGGGGGTTTAGATAGGGGCGGGAATCATCGTGGAAGGTGTGGCGAGGTCTGCTGCTTGATGGCAGCGCCGGTTAATGGCGTGTGTGTCTGGGAGTGTCAGATAGCGTGTGCCTTGAGGGGCATGTGCCCAGTGTTAGGATGAAAGTGACTTGATATGTGCTGTTCAGATGTGTCTGCAAATTGTGGAGTATGAGTAGTGTTAGGTTCTGTTTAGAGGTGTTGCTGCCTGCACCTGTGCGCCTAAGGTACGCTGGTGTGGTTGAGGTGGCGTATGATGCTGCTGTGTGTATGAATCTTAGACTATTATGTTGTATAATATTATGGGGTGGGGTCTGTATGGTGGAGGTTTGAGGAGCATCCTTATGTTCTATGTCAAGTATTGGGTATGTATTTTATACCTATGCATACACACTGAATAAAAACACTGGTAGTGTTAGTTGTGAGGGACCTGCTGTTATGAGGCCTCTTGTATGTACATGGATAGACCCTTTGTAATTACTTGAGGATATTTGTGAAATGGGTTGTGTATATACATGTCCTGTATCAATGTGTTACGATGTTATATTCTTTTTCTTTACTGTATAATTTGTATGTTTGGTTGTGAATAGGTTTGGGTGGGAAATGCAAAGGGGGAGGGGGGGGGGGGCTTGAGGCTTTAAACACATTTGTGTTGGGGATAATTTTTAGGAATAGGTGTCTTTTCCTGTAGTGAATTACTTGTGTGCTACATGTCTTTTATGTTGTAGCAATGTACTGTTTGTTGTGATATATATCTAAACCACGACTGTTGTTAGTACACTGTTCAAGCAGTCTTGTGGGCGTTTAATACACTTTGTGGACAAGCATGACAACTGTTATATTAATGTATATATGTCAATATGTCTGTATGTATGTAAGATTAATGTAGGTTGCTGTGGTAAACCAGTTTGATTAGAATAGGGGGGTAAAGGGGGGGGGTGTTAGAAGCCACAAGGAGTTGTGTGTGGTTCATTAGGCGATGGAAAGTTATCACATCAGTTGCCGGATAGGTCTTGTATTATTTTATTTATTAACTGTTCTGTACCGTTTTAAATAAAATGTATAAAAAAAAATTTTTTTTAGGAAAGTAGTACACTGTATATAAAGGGAAATTTTTTTTTCCTGGATAGAGGCATGGTTGACTAATGGGCAAAGTGTTTGAATAAATTGGGAGAAATCAGAATGGGGACACATCACAAGCAGTGTTCCATAGGTGCCAGTTTTGGGCCATTTGTTCACAATATATATACATAAATAACATTGATGAGGGAACAAACTTAGTTTGCCAATGACACTAAAATAGGCCTTTGGATCAAGTCTGATTAGGACACTAGAGCCCCACAGATGATCTTGATAGGTTGATGCAGTTTAATGAATGTGCTTAAAATATCTAACCAAGACAGAACAGGCAGCAACAGGTTAAAGTTAGAAAAATTTAGAAAGGAAAGCACTGGCTTGCTTAGATTTGGATGAGTGGCACAACCTCCAGTCTTGTCATTGAAGCAAAATCCCTGGCAACCTTCAAAAAACAGGTTCAACAAGTACACAAGTGACACGAACCTGCCGAGCATAGACAGACTTGCTGCAGTGCTCCTATCTGTTCTTGTATACCTAGAAAGTTTCTAGACTCAACATTTCCTGTCACATCACTAATTTCTGTAGGTTTAGTGGCCTGTAAATCACACCCAAGATTAACCATTCATATCCCTTGAGAAAGTGTAGGTAAATAGATTGTCACTACCACTTGGGCATTAAATGCAGCCTTCTGAATGAATTATTTTTCTTGAAGTTATTATATAACAATTTTTTTTTTTTTTTTTACAAAATAACTGACATTGTGCAGTATATCCTATGAAATTTTCCTGAACATAAGAACACAAGAAAGAAGGAACACTACAGCAGGCCTACTGGCCCATGCAATGCAGGTCCAAGTTTCCTACCTGCTTAAGCCAATGCCCCCTGCCTAGTCAGGTCAAGTCACATTCACTGACCTAGTAGCACAAGCTAATCAGGTCCAACTCACACCCACTCATGTATTCATTGAACTTACTTTTAAAACTACACAACAGATTTGTAGATGAATGGTTCAGAGAACCGACATGTTGATAAATTAGACACATGTGCAACTCTTGGGTATCTTTATTGAGGAAACGTTTCGCCACACAGTGGCTTCATCAGTCCATACGTAGGAGAAACTTGAAGAACAGGAGAAGAATGAGGTAATCAGTCCCTCAACCTTGAGTCGATGTGTTCAGTCCATCAATCTTGGATAGAATAGAAACACATCGACTCAAGGTTGAGGGACTGATTACCTCATTCTTCTCCTGTTCTTCAAGTTTCTCCTACGTATGGACTGATGAAGCCACTGTGTGGCGAAACGTTTCCTCAATAAAGATACCCAAGAGTTGCACATGTGTCTAATTTATCAAAACTACACAACGTTTTAGCCCCTATAACTGTACCTGGGAGTTTGTTCTGCTCATCCACAACTCTTATATCCTTCCTGAATGAATTTTTCCAACTTAAAAACACTGCTGCGAGTCCTGTCTAGGCTAGATATTTTGAGCACACTATTTACATCCCCTTTATTTATTCTCGTCTTCCATTTATACACCTCAATCATATTCCCCCTAATTCTACACCTTTCTAGAGTGCAGATTCAGGACGGTCTATCCTCATAGGGAAGATTTCTGAAACATGGGATCAACTTTGTCATCCTCCTTTGTACGTTGTCCAGAACATTTATATCCATTCTGTAATACAGTGACCAAAACTGTGCAGCATAATCTAAATGAGGCCTAACCAAGGATATAGAGTTGAGGAACAACCTGAGGACTCCTATTATTTATGCTTCTTGATACGAAGCCAAGGATTCTGCTAGCTTAATTGCAAATACTTATTCACTGTTGTCCTGGTTTCAAATTACTGCTAACCAGAACTAATAAATATTTTTCGCAATCCATAATATTAAGATATACATTATTTAGTTTACATGCCAATGGCATGGTTACTTTCCTGTCCAACATTTAAACTTTGCATTTGTCTATATTAAACTGCATCTGCCAGTTCTCCAATCACTGCATCAGTCTATTCAAATCTTACTGGAATGCTCTAATGTCCTCGTCAGAATGAATTCGACGGCCTATTTTGGTGTCATCGGCAAACTTGCTTATGTCGCTCCTTATTCCTTCATCAATGTCATTTATATAGATTGTGAACAGGGGGCCCAACACTGACCCCTGTGGAACACTGCCTGTGACGCTTCCCCACTCTGACATTATTAGATTACAGATAAATTTATTGGTCTCTCAACATAAAAAGGTTTCCCACCCCTGTACTAGACTAAATTATTGCATAATAGGTTCAACAGGAAGGGTGGTGTTTTGATGCACATCAAATAATTAAAATCTGCAATGGACAAGATATGAAAGAGAAAGCAATAGACAAGACTTTGCTAAAATTTCTAGAGGGATGTGAAAAGCTAATACCAGGAGTGATTTACAGACCCCCACCCCCTAAACTCAATAAGGAACAGCAATAAAAGAGTTGAACAGACTGCCTATACATGTCAAAGCCTGTCATAACATGAGCCAGTTCAAGAAGAGCCAAAATGCTTTTACATAGTTAAGATACTTATCTGTTATTAATTTTTAAACATAAATAATAATCAGAAGGACCCCAATGGAAATGTCACTAACTTTTTTTTTGGGTTATCCTGGGTTCTCTACACATATGTTGCTATGTATGAAAATTAATGCAAGTGTATACCTGAATAAACTTGGCAAATTTCTACAAGACGGTAATATTAAACCACCAAGATACTCAACTGTTTTAATGGGAAATTTAAATTTATCCAAACTGGAACAACTTCGACAGGAAATCTTAGCAACTTTCTAGATACACAACACAAGAAGCACTGTAATAATGCTGGCAGAATTACCTTCAATATGTTTGGTAAAAGGACATGTGCAACTAATGTGATATTTTACTGTGGCAAAAGAGCTTTAAAAAGCAAAAGGTTACAATAAAATATCGCATTAGTGGCACGTGTGTCCTTTTACCCGAGCATTGCAGTAGGCCTACTGGACCATGTTAGGCAGGTCGAACTCTTTTATATACTCTACTTAAATAACTTATAAGCCACTAAGGTTTTAACTTCAATAACGATACTTTGCAGTTTGTTCCACTTAAGAGAGGGACACTATTATTATAATCTAAGAAAGCGCTAAACCGGCAAGGGTCATACAACGCTGCGAGACGGACACTAAGAATCAATATAGTAAAGAAAATAGAAAAAGGAACTAGAGAAAATAATTTGAAATTGCAGTTGCAAGGGAATCAAAGACCAACCCGTAAGGTTAATTTCAGGTATACTGGAGCAAGATTATGAAATTAGACCCACTTAAAACTGGCTCAGGTCAGTCATTTGGAAAGGATATAAAAACATGGCTTGTATTATTATAATTAAAAAGAAGCACTAAGCCGCAAGGGCCATTCAGCAACATGGCTTGTAGAAGAGTAAAACTAACTCCAAAATAGCGTCATTGAAGTGAAAACCGTGGGTAGCTTCTAGATATCCAGCTGTTGCAAATATATTCAATTCTTCTGCCTAGCATTGATGTTTATGTAAACATATAAACATAGCCAGAAGTTTGATGCTACCCTCTTATCAATCCACTACCATCCGCTAATATACTGATCAATACGCTACAACAACCTTCCAGGCGGATAGCTACGTACCTTAGCTAACTACTGAACAGTAGTTTAAACGTGGAGATAAAGATGCGAAGACACGAGACAGAGAACGAGGGTGACCACCTCCTCCTCCTTAGCAATCTTGACGTGGAAAGATGGAGGATCGGTTGTCAGGATCCCTTGTAGCCTCCCCTGCCTTATTTTTTTTTTAAAAGACAGACCCACAGCACATTTACACTAGTTATTTTACTAAAAGACATTTATTTATACCACTTACATCCATTCACATCAATAATTGCCTATTAAAAATGAATATTGCTTGCATTATTATATTCATCATCCCTTTTTTAAAAAATCTCTCCCACACATACATAAATAAATAAAAAACTTGACTTCATAAGGTCATTCTGGGCTAAACATATATAATATATCAATAATGTACACTTAAAACATTATGCTCATTTAAAATCATTTAATGTCATTATGGATTTCACGAATATATCTTTAGTTAATTTTATTTAGATTTTATGTCGGATAATTTTTTTGTAATAGTCTTATATATTACATTATGTAGAATTTAACCCAGGAAACCCCAACAGACAAAGATTATTATTTCCCACGCCCAGGAGATATACGTCATTATAATGTTAATAAAAATATTATAACAATTAGTATTATAAATATAATTATTAGTATTATAAACATAATTATATAATTCTTATAATTATTTCATTCCTTGGGGATTCTTGAGGGGCTCTTGATTTAGGGAATTGGATCTGTGCTCCAGTTCCCCCCCCCCCCAGGCGCTGTATAATCCTCCGGGTTTAGCGCTTCCCCCTTGATTATAATAATAATACACCTGTAGGGGTGGTAGAGCACCTTAGGAATGGCGATAATCTGGTTAGATCCAAGGGAAGAGCAACTCTAGTTCCTTGGATCAGGAGGTCTTCACCAGCCTCACAACTAACAAAGCTCATCACTAACAAATCCCTGAAGATATTTCTATATAAAATCTTCCCTCAGTGGGGGGAGGCTCTTGATCCAGGCAACTTAAGCTACATTCTTTCCTCAGATTAAGCCCATCTACCACACACTTCCTAGCGAGGGAATAAGTCATTCGCCACTGTGGCAGGGCGACTCAAAAATGAAGAAACACTTCCATCATCATTCACTCCATCACTGTAATTCTTCTTTACCGAACTTATTAAAGCCATATACCATGAACTAATAGAATAATCAGTTTTCTTGTATTCATTGTAACTCACCTAATGACCATATGTACAATTTTGCACTGTTATTGCCTTATTAATCTTAAGTTTGCCTGAAATGCTCTGCATATGAAGGGAGTTTTGGCATGTACACTCAATTGTTATACTCCTTTGTACAAACATATATCATGATAAAATAATAATTATTATGATTATTATTACTGTCTTGCCAGAGGCATGCCTATACTACAGTTCTTGCCCCCTTTCTGTTCTTCATCCTCATATCAGACATAGGCAGAAATGTAAACCATAGCATTGTGTCTTCCTTTGCAGATGATACTACTTAGAACCAGCATGAGATTGTCATCCATTGAAGACATGGTAAATATCCGAGCAGATATAAACCAAGCTTTCCAATGGGCAACGGAAAACAATATGATGTTCAATGAGGACAAATTTCAACTGCTCCGTTATGGAAAACTGGAGGAAATAATAGTTAGAACGGAGTATACTACAAACTCTAACCACACAATAGTGAAAAAGTATTGTGAAGGACTTGGTAGTGTTAGTGTCAGGGGCTCTCACCTTCAAGGATCACAACAGTGTCACTATAATGTGGAAAATGATAGGATGGATACTGAGAACTTTCAGAACAAGGAATGCCATGCCATTGATGCTCCTTTTTAAGTCACTTGTTCTTTTTAGGCTGGAATACTACTGTACATTAACATCACCATTCAAGGCAGGTGAAATCACAGATCTACAGAATATACAGAGAACCTTCACTACATGTATAAGTTCCATCAAACACCTTAATTACTGCAAACGTTTGGAGTCACTTGACCTGTACTCACTGGAGTGCAGGTGAGAGAGATACATCATAATCTACACCTGGAAAATCCTAGAGGCACCGGCCCCAAATCTGCATACAGAAATCATTCCCTATGAAAGCAAAAGACTGGGCAGCTGGTGCAACATACACCCATTGAAAAGTAGGGCACCATGAGTACACTAAGAGAAAACACAATAAGTGTCCAGGACCCAAGACTGTTCAACAACCTCCCACCAGGCATAAGGGGAATTGCCCATGGACCCCTGGCTGCCTTCAAGAGGGAGCTGGACATATACCTAAAGTCAGCACTTGACCAGCTGGGATGTGGTTTGTATGTTGGACTATGTGTGACCAACAGTAACAGCCTGATTGATCAGGCCCTGATCCACCAGGAGGCCTGGTCAAGGACTGGGCTTTGGGGGCATTGACCCCTGGAACATACTCCAGGGAGACCCTTCCTTCAGAGTGTAGGGACTGCACGTACTTCCCACCTCCAGAGCTCAAGTCCAGATAACTGGTTTCCCCTGAATCCTTTCAAAAATATCATCTTGCTCACACTCCAAAAGTATGTCAAGTCATAAACCTCCCTTAGAAATTCATTACACTTTTTTCTTGTACTGCTTTTCCCTCCGTTGCATTTATTGTAAATGTGACTTTCTTGATTCTTAATGTTTAAAATGGTTGATTTCCTCCAGTACTTCCCTCCACTTATTTGGTAAGGATAAAGCAAAATAAGTTCTACCGAATTATGGACCTGTAAAGATAATGATGATTATTACTGTGGCTGAGACATGAATAAAAACTGAATCAGGAACAAGTCAATTTATACATAATAGACCTTATTTCAATCCTATATACATTTACTCACAAAACATTTAATTTTAATTAGTATTTAAAAGGATCAAAATACAATGAAAAACAATAGTGTATAAAGTTTACAGTATATATTGTCATATATAAATTTAACATTTATATATAAATTGATTATAAACAATAAACTGCACTTGCTCAATATGATTTTCACAGTTATCCAGGAGTGTAATTAATTAATAAAAATGTATATTGCTGAATTTTCTCTCATATGGAATTCTCATGAAATATATATACAAAAATAAATCACAAACAAATCAGATGTGTTTTATTCTTTTATTTGATGATTAACTTCATCCTTTGACATTTTATTTAGCAAATGATTATCATCACTATGACATTTTCTTTTCTTTCCTTGATTACGTGATCTCTTTTCCTCCTGATCACTGCTGAATAGGCTGGTTTTTGCTCTAGCTTTAGGCCCCCAGTATTTTTCTGGTTTAATCTGAAAGCGCAACAGCTCTCGTTTCTTTGATTCAGGATTAGCATCTGAGTGAAGCTCAAAACTTATCTTAGTTTTAATTTCTTTCTCTAATATTCTCTTCCCTGGTCTATCATCAGTCATTTTTGCTCTATTGGCCGGATGTAACTTTTCCCAGGCTCGGACAACATCCCAAACTACTTGTGCCGGAGCATCTGTTTTAATGCTCACTTGGCCTGCATGGGACATGGAGACTCTGTACCCAGCGTTAAGTAATGCAGATCGGAACTGCACCATCTTGCACGGGTTGATACCTGCAACATTGGATAATTTGTCTAAAACATAGAAGAGAGGCACATCTGGTAATTCTTCCTCCATCATTGTCAGTGTCCCAAACAAACGTCTGAAAGTGGTAAAATCATCCTCAACTAGGGATTCTTTCAGGGATTTCAGAAATTCTCTATCATGAATAGGCGCAGACCATATTGGCCCTGCAACTAAATGCCTGTGACCACAATGAAAACAAGCTTCCATTATAGGTGGACCAGATGACAGCTGGTATTTCACACTTTTGCCATTGATGACAATACGGCCCAAAGGTTGCAATGTCGCTGTTTCACAACCAACGCACTGATACAACCATGATACCTAGAACAAAAAAGTTTAATATGATTTAGTACTAATTGCATTACAATATTAATGAGTATCAAACTTATGAAGTATGAAAATGTCTTAATGCACATAATAAGGCTAAAAACAAAAGGTTAAAAACAGTGCATTAGAACAATAGAATGGGTTAGAGGTTATAGATGCTAAAACCACTGGAAATTTCAAAATATATATGATAGAGAAATACCTATGAGCTTACTTCTACATCTGTAGCTACAAAGAAGTAAAAATCTGAAATGGTGCATTCTGTGTAAGAAAATTTGATTCAGCATCACAATAAAATGTAAGAAACTTACAAAACATACATTTTATCCTGTAATCCATACCTTTGAGAATGTCTCCTTACATCTGACTTTGCTGGTGAACACTTTAACCACAACTCTGACATAAAAGTCAGCGCTCATAGAAAGAAGTGGAACAATGTGACGGCCATAACGGTTGGCATGTGATTCAATACACTGCAAGACAATCCTCAGAGCCTATGGAGGGAAATAAATATTTGATGTATTATAATGGAAACCACATTTTTATTCCTACTCTAAGCCTTCTATGTTCAGGTATGAGTATACAGTGTGTTTACATATATTCACAATGTATATATTAATACAAGTATGCACATATTATATATATTATACAAGTACAATCTGAAGTATAGTGGTCATCAGAGTTGAACCACAACCAGATATCCTAGGCTCAAATCCTGGGCAGAGCAAGACATATGAACAAATTTCCTTAAATAAACTATGCATCTTTCCCTGATGGTAAATAGGTATATGGATGCAAGGCCACATCCTGAGGATGACTATATGATTCACTCATATGATAAGGGCTATCAGTCCCTGGTATGGGTATTACATATTTGCATTGTGTGTGTGCCTGTTTTTAGCAAGAGGACCAGTGTATGGTGACTCAAAGAAAGAAACACATATACAATCATTCAATCAATAGCTGTTTTGCTAGAAGTGGACATGGCTCTCACTTCCAATGATCATCCACACTGCAATGACACCCACCCATCTTTAACACTGCAGGTAATGTAACTCCTGCCTCCATAACTCATCTGGCTAAATTCCATCCATATGCAGAATGAATTTTGTCTGGGGTCAACATTACCAAGAAGATACATGGTTGTGCACCACCAATAACAAGAAAAAAAATGTTACAACAGGTATAGCAAAATAATATTATGATGTCCATGCACCTCTGGCAAGGCATGTACTGAATAAGATGGTGAATGTGTTACATTCTTTGAAATCACCATATCTTGGTGGCAAACATCCAATGTTGGGTTAAAAAAAAAGAGACAGAGAGAGAGAGAGAGAGAATTACAGTACTTACAATCTCATGGCAAGCTTTGCTCTTGATAGACAATGCACCATATTTGGTGTAGCAAGTTTCTGGGGAGTTGCCACAGAGTACAGCCATGTCTGTACATGTGACCAAAAGAATGCCTCCGTCAGTAACACACTGCACGGCCCCATCCAGGAACATATGTGGAGACCCATAAGGATCCAGGTCAATTGCATGAAATCTTTTGCTGGGATCACGATGCTGATACATTACCATACTGTGAAGCAAACATTTTCTATTATTATTTGAGACAACTAAATAAAGTACAGTGGATAAGAAACATGTAATGTCTAATGCAGAAATAGCTAAGGGTGTTACTGCTGGACTTATATTTGCCTTTATGTGCCTAGGTAATGTAGTACTATAGAATTAATTTACTGTTATTTAATAATGGCAATACACAAATAACCTGCACATAAGAGAAAGAAACTTTATGACCACGTTTCGGTACGACCTGGATGAAACATTGCAACCAAGTTTCTTTCTCCTATGTCTGGGTTATTTGTATATTGTTCCAGTCACAGTACTGTGCTTTTGTGTTCTTCATTAATGGCAAAGCACTAAACCTGTAGGATTCATACAGCTTTTGAAGAATGGGAGGGATACAGGTTTGGTCCGAGAAAGAAGAGGGTAGCTCCAATTCTTTGGGATGCCAGCACCTAGGCATCCCTCTTGACAGGATTGTCATACCAGTATATATACAATTGTGATATATATTGAGAAAAAAATTAAGGGCATTAAAAAACTATAATAGTACAAGTTTAGATAACACTTGCTTACCTGGCATCACTGTGACTTGGATAAACTAGCTCCGCTACTTTGTTATGTTCAATGTTGTGCCTCATGCACTCTAAAGCCTGGCTTGATATATCATTGGCAATAATCTCCTTCACACCTCCAACCTCTTTTGCATAACGAATGGATCGCAGGCCTGAAGCTGCTAAGCCCTCCAAAATGCGAATTCCTTCTTCGTCCTTGATTCCTGGAGGGAGAACTAAAATCTTCTCACCTTCACACACTACTTCTTTGCCAGGCATTTCTTTGTCAATAATGGAACTATTACTTGCATTTGGAGCTTCTAGTGCAATTATCTCGTTGTTAGAGCAACTGTTACTTGCATCTGGAGCATCTAGTGTAGTTATCTTTTTGTCATTAGAGGAAGCATTACTCTTATTTGGAGCTCTCTCTTTATCATTAGAGGAAGCATTACTCTCATTTGGAGCTTCTGGTACAGCCCTTTCTTGATCATTAGAGGAAACATTACTCACATTGGGTATTTCTAGTGCAGTTTCTGAAACTGATGACCTCAGAGCAAGTGTTCTCTCTTTCAACTTGGCTTGCTTTTTCTTCTCTCTCTCAAGTTTCTTGTATTCGGCAGCAAAAACTCTCAAAACAGCCACACTGTAAAATAAATGAATGACTATACAGGCAAAATATAAGACATAATGGAGCCGTACCCTGCAAACATCATACTCGTGCTCTTATTATATTGCTTGAAAAACTATTTGTGGATTTCCTAAATAAAAAATTATCTTCACAAACTGAGATACCAGCATTTCCTAATCAATATCTTCTGCATTATTTTCTCATTTAGACAATTCGTTAACCTTCCAACCCTGTGCAGTATGGTTGTCTCCCTATAGACACTCATTCAATTCTTCCACAGTGGCCCTTAAACTACCTTGCTTCTGTTTCATATCACATCACAATTCATCTACCATCTTAACCCTTAATCCATTGAAATTTTGATCTATGCTCGCTCGCGTAGTGCTCCAAATGTAGATCTACGTTTTATTTTACATTTGAAGGCATGTAAAATAAAACGTAGATCTACATTGGGAGCGCTACACGAGTGAACGTAGATCTATGTTTGGACATTTTAAGGGTTAAAACACAATTATTTTCCTAAAACGAATTTCGCTTTCAACCTTTTAAGCATTTTGCAACTGCTGTAGCTTTCTTGTTGTTTTTTATGCCTTCATATGCACTTCCAGCTCTTCGCTCTTTCTAGGATATCTCATACCCCTTACACTAATATGAAATTTACATCATTTCGTCATTTATATTCATAATTATCTCAAAATATTTTGTTTATCTCTACCTCTACCTGCATATTCAGTATCCACCATTTAAGCTCTTAACATGTAAGCTGTTAATATTCAATATCCATTCACTTCCTTATCTTGTTTATGTCTTGAGAATGCCTCACTTATTGTTTCATTTTTTTTTTCACTCATTTAACTTCTTTCTTATATTCCCACACTACCTACCTTGTTTCCATAACCTTCACATTGCAAAACATATATTTCATATGCCCCATTCATCTCCTGTATCACCATTTTTCTCCTGTATCATCCCAATATTTAACTATCTTCCCTCTTGCATGTACCCTCATAAAACAGGCCTCCCTCATTTTATGAAGTAGAGGTATCCAAGCCCATAGCAACTGTACTAAATTCAATCAGGACATCAACACATAATTCCACATAATAAGAATCTTCAATGCATTTTGCCAACTGTGCCAGTCGCAAACAGTGAGTACGTACTACATATTACCTACAAAAAATTATCAATAGAAGTGGGACATTGCATATTAGCAAACTTGAATAAAATTTGCACAGAGTAAACTTGCACAAAGTGAGGAGAAACTTGTAATGCACACTCCTGCTGCACTCTTCACAAAGCTTTTGTAAATCTATGTCTTTTTGCTACATCTCGCAATCACTCTTTCTCAAACTTGCAAATCTTTCCCCTCACATTTCTAGCTAAAGTAGGTTGATAGAAAGAATTACTCATTCAATAGTTGTCTTCTAGAAGTGCATGGCCATCACCCGTGGTGGCTCATCCATAGGAGCTGCAGAGCTGCAGTCCCCCCAGCTGCTCACTGCCAGACGTATGGCTTCATCAACCTTACGCTAAAATAGTTTGCATCTGACAAATATGTTACATCTAGGTAGTAGGTTGGTAGACAGCAGCCGCCCAGGGAGGTACTACTGTCCTGCCAAGTGAATGTAAAATGAAAGCCTGTAATTGTTTTACATGATGGTAGGATTGCTGGTGTCCTTTTTCCTGTCTCATAAACATGCAAGATTACAGGTACGTCTTGCTGCCTCTACTTACACTTAGGTCACACTACACATATGTGTACAAGCATATATATACACACCCCTCTGGGTTTTCTACTATTTTCTTTCTAGTTCTTGTTCTCGTTTATTTCCTCTTATCTCCGTGGGGAAGTGGAACAGAATTCTTCCTCCGTAAGCCATGCATGTTGTAAGAGGCAACTAAAATGCCGGGAGCAAGGGGCTAGTAACCCCTTCTCCTGTATATACTACTAAATGTGAAAGGAGAAACTTTCGTTTCTCCTTTTGGGCCACCCCGCCTCGGTGGAATACGGCCGGTGTGTTGAAAGAAAGAAATATGTTACAGGAAAAATCTGTTGTACGTTTTTTCAATGTATTTATAAGTGAATTTTTAATTTTTTTGTTGAAACGAGATAAAAAATGATTAAAAACAGAAGTTTGATGTGGTACGATCGTATAGGTATTACTGGTGTTACAAGCCGCCAGTGGCCATCACAATTTAAATAATCCTCCAAATTGTAGCATTCAAGGCAGGGACTATATTTCTCACCTCCAGAACTCAAATCTGACAAAATAATTTTCCTAAATCCCTTCATAAATGTTACTTTCCTCACACTTCAACATCATGTCAAATCCCAAAACCAACCTGTCTCTAATTATTACTGTTTTACTGCCAACAGAAGAATTCCATTCTTTACAACAAACCTCTTCCCAAATTTAGGAAGCATTTTGTCTCAACAATAAGGTCTTCCAAGATCAATGAATTTACACATTTTCCACTCTTTAAAAATATTTCCACAAGGTCAACATTCTCAGTGAGGTTGTGTTAATACTACAAAAGTCGATAAATTTTTTTTGGTGTCGAATTTTTGAAAATAAACTTATGATAATTAGTTTTAAGCTGATTCTGTATCCTGCAAAGTTAAATAAACTCAGACATGTGAAAGTACGAGTACAGTACTCCAAAAGATCTATTCTTACCTCAAGTCTCTGTTGAATTCCTGTACTGGGTTGTAGAAGACATCATGTGACGATGGAAAAAGAACTTCTGCTTTTCCTTCCTTTACCGAAGTGAAAGGCCGTTTATCAATGACAAAACCAAGTTCCTCGGTTGCTTCAGTCTCACTAACAACACTACTCTTTCCCTCTGTAGCGTTTTGTGCAGCCATTTTTCTTACTATCTTTATGCTTGCTAAGTAGTGAACTAAAGACCTGTCAAGAAGATAGCACTGATTAAAAAACAAAACCAATTTGTAATACATTATTCTATGTATTGAGCAGAAATGCCAGTGAATAATGGGGGAGCCTAAATGGATCAATACTAAAATAAAATAATTAAGAGTGCTACAAAAAAGATTAATTTTATTTACAGTACATAACCGGCAGGCCGAACTTGAGTCCTGGAGATGGGAAGTACAGTGTCTGCACTCTGAAGGAGGGGTGTTAATGTTGCAGTTTAAAAACTGTAGTGTAAATCACCCTTCTGGCAAGACAGTGATGGAGTGAATGATGGTGAAAGTTTTTCTTTTTCGGGCCACCCTGCCTTGGTGGGAATCGGCCAGTGTGATAATAATAATAATAAAAAAAAACAAGATAATATTCCAATATTTACAGGTCTGTATGAAGCACTGATTAAATTATTTTTATATTCATGTTAACTTATACTAGTGCAAAGACCAGTTTCTGCAGCACAGATACACAGTCATTTAACAAATGGTGGCTTGCCCTGCTGAGTGTAGACAATAAATTGTACAGAAGTCCTGTGTTGGTCTGGCTTCTCTCCAGCAGTTTAAGCAAAGAAGTATTGTCCCAATTAACCATTCTTACCCAAAAGGTCGGTTGTGCCTGCTGGGTTACAGAAAGCTTCTCCACCAACTTTGACAATTATCATCATGGAAAGTGCTTAACCCATAAGAACATTACATGAGATGGTAAGGGCTCTGAGGAAAGGACATCAGTGGGAATGATCTCCAGTGAAGTAAGTCACTCTGACTGACTTTATTGTGTTACCCTAAGTTAAACTTACATTTTTTAACACACTGGCCATCTTCCACCAAGGTAGGGTGACCTGAAAAAGAAACACTTTCACCATCATTCACACTATCAGTCTTGCCAGAGGTATGCAAATGAGACAGTTCCAATGTCCCTCCAAACAGCAAATATCTCTAACTCATACCATCTGTCTCCTTAAAAGTATTTTAACAGTTTAAATTCCCTTTGAAACCTAGTTAAAAACTTAAAGTAACACCTGATGTAGCAAACTGGTGTCACTTAAATCAATAAGGGTGGGGCTGCCCACCTTGATAAGGTTAGGTCTCAATGGAGAGTAATAAAATAGTTTCATGAATTTGTCTGTAGTCTTTTCACTGCTCCTTGAAAATAATGACTACTTTTAAAAGCTTGTGATGCATGGTAATCACTGATGAGGGTTTAATAATGATATATAGGAGGGCCCCGCTTATACAGCAGGTTAGGTTCCAGGCTACTGCTGTAAAGCAAAAATTGATGTACAGTGAATTAGTCTTTTTTAATTTTCAAATGCATGTAACAGCTTGATAACATGTTCACACTATCATGTATTAACTGAGCAATAGAGCTAGGCCTAAAAAAAATGCATATACAGTACACACAATACTCACCTTAAAATATTTTCATCCTAAGCTTATAGTGAGTGGTGAATATATAAACTGCAGGAATTCTGAATAAATGAAGAATGGGTACAGTTGAAAACCACTGCATTAACCCTTTGACTGTTTTCGACGTATAAATACGTCTTACGAGCCAATGTTTCTGACGTATATATACTCAATAATTCAAGCGGGAGAAAGCTGGAAGGCCCACATGTGAGAGAATGGGTCTGTGTGGTCAGTGTGCACCACATAAAAAAAATCCTGCAGCACACATTGCTCAATGAGAAAAAAAAAACTCTGATCGTTTTTTTGGAATAAAACGCCGAATTTGAGGTGTATTTTCGTATAGTATTTATCGTTGTATTCGCGTTTTCATGGTCTTAGGTGATAAAATGGAAAACATATTACAGAAATAGAGATGATTTTCATTACTTTGACAATGAAAACGACCTTGAAACTGAGCTCAAAGTAGCGGAAATGTTCGATTTTTACCAATGTTCAGGAGTAAATAAATCACACCACACGTCCAATACACGTCAACTGGGGAGTCTAATATTCTTTCACTAGTGCACTGATACTATTTATACCATTTTTACAATAATGCAGTAGTCTGCATAACAGTAAATTTTGTATTTTTTTGTATGAATAAAAAATCAAAATAGAAAGCAATAATAATACAAGAGGGGCCTAGAGATATGACTAATGAACAGAGCATATGTTATTTTAGTGTCACGAATGTCTTCCTTGTTTATTCTGGACCCTATTTTGAAATTGGCATCTTTTTTATTTTGCGTGAAATTGGCCAAATTGCCAAATTCTGACCACCATATTGGGTAGTCCAAATTAGTAAATGGGAGGTTTCTTGTACTCAGCTGATAGATAAAATGGAGTTCTAAAGAAATAGCTATTAGTTTGGTCAACTGGAACAATGGAATTGGCTGAAAGTATGGCTCAAAGTCGGCGAAATCGCCGATACGCATATGTCGCCGAGACCGCTAACTTCGTGGGAGCATAATTCCGTGAGTTTTCGACCAAATTTCGAACTTTTGGTGTCATTACCATCAGGAAAAGATTCTCTATCATTTCATAAGAAAAAATAATTTTTTTTTTTTTCAAAAATTGAGCGACATAGAATGACAGTTTCAGAGAGGGGCCTGAAACAGTCAAAGGGTTAATAAAATGCTCTAAAACAGGGTCCTCCTGTAAAATGTTTCAGTATAACCCAACGTGAATAAAAATACTAACTTCACCCTTAGTCTTGATATAACCAGCATAAGGCACTGGTCCAACAGTCCTTGAGGCACAAGTCTAGCAGTTCATGTGGCACTAACCCAGCAATCCTTGTCGCATTGGTCCAGAAGTCTTTGTGGCACTGGTCCAGTAATCCTTGTGGCACTAGCCCAGAACCCCTTGTGCCACTTGTCCAACAATTCTTGGGGCACCAGCCCTATAGTCCTTGTGTCACCAGTCCAGCAGTCCTTGTGAATGAATACAATAAATGATAACTTATTTATTTCAAAACAACAGATTATTATATTTAGTTAAATGAAGGGATTATAACTGGTCTTATATAAAACTGTTAAAAAGTCTCACAGGAAGAACATAATTTCAGGCAGGACAAAGCTAAAGAAGGATTTTCAAAAAATAATATTAGCAGTTGAAAAATTAGACACATGTGCAACATCAGAGTATCTTTATTGTAGACGTTTCACCAACCAGTGGCTTTATCAATATCAATTCTAGGACATGATTAGAAGAGAGTAGAACTATATAAAAAAGATGAGGTAATCAGTCCCTCGGCCTTGAAGTTGGTGTTGAGAGCACCGTGGTCGTAAAGATTCTTCACAACCCAGAATCTTCACGACCACAGTGCTCTCAACACCAACTTCAAGGCCGAGGGACTGATTACCTCATCTTTTGTATATAGTTCTACTCTCTTCTAATCATGTCCTAGAATTGGTATTGATAAAGCCATTGGTTGGTGAAACATCTACAATAAAGATACCCAGGAGTTGCATGTGTCTAATTTTTCAACTTGTTGGTATTACCTGGAGTTTACCTGGAGAGAGTTCCGGGGGTCAACGCCCCCGCGGCCTGGTCTGTGACCAGGCCTCCTGGTGGATCAGAGCCTGATCAACCAGGCTGTTACTGCTGGCTGCACGCAAACAAACGTACGAGCCACAGCCCGGCTGGTCAGGAACCAACTTTAGGTGCTTGTCCAGTGCCAGCTTGAAGACTGCCAGGGGTCTGTTGGTAATCCCCCTTATGTATGGTGGGAGGCAGCTGAACAGTCTCGGGCCCCTGACACTTATTGTATGGTCTCTTAACGTGCTAGTGACACCCCTGCTTTTCATTGGGGGGATGTTGCATCGTCTGCCAAGTCTTTTGCTTTCGTAGTGAGTGATTTTCGTGTGCAAGTTCGGTACTAGTCCCTCTAGGATTTTCCAGGTGTATATAATCATGTATCTCTCCTGCCTGTGTTCCAGGGAATACAGATTCAGGAACCTCAAGCTCTCCCAGTAATTGAGGTGTTTTATCTCCGCTATGCGCGCCGTGAAGGTTCTCTGTACATTTTCTAGGTCAGCAATTTCACCTGCCTTGAAAGGTGCTGTTAGTGTGCAGCAATATTCCAGCCTAGATAGAACAAGTGACCTGAAGAGTGTCATCATGGGCTTGGCATCCCTAGTTTTGAAGGTTCTCATTATCCATCCTGTCATTTTTCTAGCAGATGCGATTGACACAATGTTATGGTCCTTGAAGGCGAGATCCTCCGACATGATCACTCCCAGGTCTTTGACGTTGGTGTTTCGCTCTATTTTGTGGCCAGAATTTGTTTTGTACTCTGACGAAGATTTAATTTCCTCGTGTTTACCATATCTGAGTAATTGAAATTTCTCATCGTTGAACTTCATATTGTTTTCTGCAGCCCACTGAAAGATTTGGTTGATGTCCGCCTGGAGCCTTGCAGTGTCTGCAATGGAAGACACTGTTATGCAGATTCGGGTGTCATCTGCAAAGGAAGACATGGTGCTGTGGCTGACATCGTTGTCTATGTCAGATATGAGGATGAGGAACAAGATGGGAGCGAGTACTGTGCCTTGTGGAACAGAGCTTTTCACCGTAGCTGCCTCAGACTTTACTCTGTTGACTACTACTCTCTGTGTTCTGTTAGTGAGGAAATTATAGATCCATCGACCGACTTTTCCTGTTATTCCTTTAGCACGCATTTTGTGCGCTATTACGCCATGGTCACACTTGTCGAAGGCTTTTGCAAAGTCTGTATATATTACATCTGCATTCTTTTTGTCTTCTAGTGCATCTAGGACCTTGTTGTAGTGATCCAATAGTTGAGACAGACAGGAGCGACCTGTTCTAAACCCATGTTGCCCTGGGTTGTGTAACTGATGGGTTTCTAGATGGGTGGCGATCTTGCTTCTTAGGACCCTTTCAAAGATTTTTATGATATGGGATGTTAGTGCTATCGGTCTGTAGTTCATTGCTGTTGCTTTACTGCCCCCTTTGTGGAGTGGGGCTATGTCTGTTGTTTTTAGTAACTGTGGGACGACCCCCGTGTCCATGCTCCCTCTCCATTGGGCATTGTATACCATTCATGTACAACAATATTAGCAGTGATAATTGTGCAAAGCCTAGAGCATAATTATAATTAAAATTAATACAGTATATAGTGCTGTTGTTATAAAATACTGAATAGTAATTATAAAGTAAAGTAAATATGGCCTTTAGCTTTATAAACTAAGACATAAAACAAGCTAGAAATTATGGTGGCAGCAGTCGAGCAAGAGTCATGCACGGGTCTCCTAAGACCTAGTGAATAGATGCTGTAGAGCAGTGATTCTTAACCAGAGGTAAATTTACCCCTTGGGGTAAAAAATTACATGGCAAGGGGTAAATATTTGATGTACATGATAATTGAATAATAATTCAATTAAGTTTTTCTGACCTTGTTCTTCTGTCCCTTTATGATGGCGATAAATATTTTGTAGGGAAGTAAGGGGGTAAATGGAGAAATACAAGCCAAGGGGGTTAATGATGGAGGAAAAGTTGAGAATCCCTGCTGTAGAGATACTGTACCTAGAAAATAGTCAGCTGTTATGAGTTGCATCCTGAGGGAGAATCTAAAAAATAAAGCCACACTTGGCTTTCTTATCTTATCCTGGATTATTAATATGAATATTCTTATTCCTTCCACAATAATAGGTACACCAATGTTAACTATATAAGAAATCTCTCACCTCCCTGTAGCTTCATTCATCAGGTACCTTTTATCTCTTCCTCAACTGACTGTACAAGTCGTGATGTGGAGTGACTAGGTAAGAGATAAGATTTCGTTCGGATTTTTAACCCTGGAGGGTTAGCCACCCAGGATAACCCAAGAAAGTCAGTGTGTCATCGAGGACTGTCAGTCTTATTTCCATTGAGGTCCACAATCTGTCCCCCAGGATGTGACCCACACCGGTCGACTAACACCCAGGTACCTATTTGATGGTAGGTGAACAGGACAACAGGTGTAAGGAAATGCGTTGAAATGCTTCTACCCCGCCGGGGACCAAACCCGGACCGTCCGTGTGTGAAGCGAGAGCTTTGCCAGCCAGGCCACGGGGTCACCTGTGGTTGTGCTGGTTAGCATATATTATTATAATCAAAACTAAGCACTAAACCCTCAGGCTGAAGGGACTGAATACCTCAATCTCCTCCTCTCCTTACCCATCTCTACTATGTATTTAACTGATCAAGCCACCGTGGCAAAATGTTTCTTCAATAAAGATTCCCATATGTAGCACAAGTGTCTCAATTCTTCAACTTGTCGGTTTTCAAAACCATTCATCACATGTGTTGCTGCTGTTGATCCCCAGACCACAAATGGCATAACATATGTGTAAATTACCGTGTGTTTGTTGTTCGTAGGAACTGGGTTATCTTCTTAGTTATATTCTGCTTTATATATAGTGGGAAAATCCCACCTCCCAATATGTGTTCTGGGATGAAAGGGACTTTCATACGTTAATAAGTTTTCCGCAAACTTCGACAACAAATTACACAAGCCATTGTTGTTGTTGATTGGGGTTATTCAGGGTCACTAGAGTTTACGCTTTAATTATAATATTAGAAATCTCTTTGATAAATTAGACACGTGCAACATTTGGGTATCTTACGAGGAAAGTTTCGCCACACAGTGGCTTCATACAAAGGAGAACGGGGAAGAACAGGAGTTTGAGGTAATCAGTCCCTCAGCCTTGAATCGATGTGATCAGTTCATCAATCTTGAAAAGAATACAGCATATGTGCGAGGAAGTGTCTTATATACTGTAGGCAGGAGAGGTACAGCAGTCGTAGGTGGTATCACATTTGACCTATATGGAAGTAGGTCATGTCCCAGGGTTAGGCAAGTTGAAGAATTCCCTATATTAAGATCTCAAGATGTTGCTGCGTCAGACAGGAATGTAAATGAATGGTTCAGAGAACCGACAAGTTGATAAATTAGATACATGTGTCTAATTTACCAACTTGTCGGTTCTAGTTCCTAGGCCTTTTGTGTATCCACATGCTCTCGCGCTACCGTCCACAGGATGGATATGGGGTGCACAATAAACTAGCCACTTCGGTGGCAAAATCTAAAAATCTAAATCTTAACTATTCATCAGCATAAAAATATCTTTATTTGCAAACACAAACAGTGTCAATAATATCTTGCTGCCAACTTTGTCAAGGTTGATAATCAAAGCAACCATAGTACTAGGGGAAGAGATCACAACTTTGTAGTACCCACAGTCAGTGGCCAGGCTTCAAACACCTTTTATTTTACAACAATAAAGCAATGGAACAGTCTGCCTGTACTTAAGAACATAAGAACATAAGAACATAAGAACGAAGGAACACTGCAGAAGGCCCACTGGCCCATGCGAGGCAGGTCCAAGTCTCCTACCGGCTTAAGCCAATGCACCCAACCTAGTCAGGTCAGGTCACATTGACTTAAGGGAGGAACACGGCAACCGACCTGTTAGCACAAGCTATCAGGTCTAACTCACACCCACCCACATCTACTCATGTATTTATCCAACCTATTTTTAAAGCTACACAACGTTCTGGCCTCTATAACGGTACTTGGGAGTCTGTTCCACTCATCCACAACTCTATTACCAAACCAGTACTTTCCTATATCCTTCCTGAATCTGAATTTTTCCAACTTAAAACCATTGCTGCGAGTCCTGTCTAGGCTAGATATTTTCAGCACACTATTTACATCCCCTTTATTTATTCCTGTCTTCCATTTATACACCTCAATCATATCCCCCCTAATTCTACGTCTTTCTAGAGAGTGCAGTTTCAGGGCCCTTAGTCTATCCTCATAGGGAAGGTTTCTGATACATGGGATCATCTTTGTCATCCTCCTTTGTACATTTTCCAGAGAATTTATATCCATTCTGTAATACGGTGACCAAAACTGTGCAGCATAATCTAAATGAGGCCTAACCAAGGATGTATAGAGTTGAAGAACAACCTGAGGACTCCTATTATTTATGCTTCTTGATATGAGCCAAGGATTCTATTAGCTTTATTGCGAACACTTATGCACTGTTGTCTTGGTTTCAGATTACTGCTAACCAGAACTCCTAAATCTTTTTCGCAATCCGTAATATTAAGATCTACATTATTTAGTTTATATGTGGCATGGTTATTGTCCTGTCCAACATTTAGAACTTTGCATTTGTCTATATTAAACTGCATCTGCCACTTCTCCGACCACTGCATCAGTCTATTCAAATCTTCCTGGAGTGCTCGAATGTCCTCGTCAGAATGAATTCGACGGCCTATTTTGGTGTCATCGGCAAACTTGCCGATGTCGCTCTTTATGCCCTCATCTATGTCGTTTATGTAGATTGTGAACAGCAGGGGGCCCAACACTGACCCCTGTGGAACACCGCTCGTGACGCTTCCCCACTCTGATTTCTCCCCATTTATGCAAACTCTCTGCTGCCTATTTGTCAACCATGCCTCTATCCAGGAAAAAAATTTCTCCTCCTATTCCATGTGCTTTAATTTTCCTCAATAGTCTCTGATGTGGGACCCTGTCAAAAGCCTTACTGAAGTCCATATACACAATATCATATTCATTACCATGATCTACCTCCTCAAATACCTTAGTGAAAAAAGTTAATAAATTCGTAAGGCAGGAACGCCCCTTTGTAAAACCATGCTGAGATTCGTTGATTAATTTATGCTTTTCAAGGTGGCTACGAACTGCCTCGGCAATTATTGATTCCATAAATTTTCCCACTATGGAGGTTAGGCTTATTGGTCTATAGTTCGAAGCTAAGGACCTGTCACCTGTTTTGAAAATAGGTATCACATTTGCCATTTTCCACTTATCTGGCACCATGCCAGTTTGTAGTGATATGTTGAAAAGATTAGCCAAAGGTGTGCTAAGCTCCTCTTTACATTCCTTTAGAACCCTTGCATACAGTTCATCAGGGCCTGGGGATTTGTTAGGTTTCAATTTATCTATTTGCCTAAGGACCATGTCACTTGTGACCCTAATAGTGCACAGTTTATTATCGTCCTGTTCTACATAATTTATCATTACTGGTATATCGCTGGTATCCTCCTGTGTAAAAACTGAGAGGAAGTATGTGTTAAAAATTCTACACATTTCCTTATCACTGTCAGTGAGCTGACCCGAGGAACTTTTGAGTGGGCCTATCTTGTCCCTGATCTTACTTCTGTATACCTGAAAGAATCCTTTTGGGTTAGTCTTCGATTCTCTTGCAACTTTAACCTCATAATCTCTTTTTGCTTTTCTAATTCCCTTTTTTATTTCTCTCTTTAACTGAATATATCGATTTCTTAATTGCCCCTCTCCTCTTTTGATTTGCCTATATATGCCTCTCTTTTGACCATCAGATATTTAATCTATTGTTCATCCATTTAGGATCATTTTTGTTTGATCTGATTTCCCTATTTGGAACATAATTTGACTGAGCAGCTAGAACTATGCCCTGGAAAGCATCATATCGGCAACCATCACCACCTACCTGACCCTTAGTCAGGTCATTCCAGTTCAGCCCACCTAAGTAATTTTTCAGTCCTATGAAATCAGCCAAGCGAAAGTCAGGACGGAGACTTGATTGCCATTATTAGGGGAATTCCATGATATATTAAAACTGAGTGATTTGTGATCACTCTCCCCAAGCTCATCATTAACCTCAAGATTATTAATTAGTGTTTCCCTACTGGCAAGAACCAAGTCAAGGAGTTATTTCCCCTAGTTGGCTCTGTCACAAACTGTTTTAAAAAACAATCCTGGATGGTATCAAGAAAGTCACCCGACTCTAAATTTCCTGTCAAATTGCTCCAGTCAATCTGTCTATAGTTGAAATCTCCCATTAGCACAACATTTTCGTATGTAGATGCCTTACGAATTTCGTCCCATAGAAGTTTACTGCACTCCCTATCAAGATTTGGGGCCCTGTAAATCACACCCAAAATTAGTTTTTCTCGGCCCTCGAGAAGCTGTAACCAAACAGATTCAGTGGCTGACGCTTCTAATTTAATATCTTGTCTTACACAACAATTTAAATTGTCTCTGACATACATCGCTACTTCCACCACCTTTCCTGTTGACCCTGTCAGTGTGGAATAATTTATAGCCTTGTATGTGACATTCAGAGGGCATCTCTCTATCTTTCAGATTGAGCCAGGTCTCTGTTATAGCAATAATATCTATGTTTCCTGCACTTGCAATTAATCTTAGCTCATCTATCTTATTTCTAACACTCCTGCTATAGTATAGTAAACCTTAAGGGAGCTAGTCCTTGCTGCCCTCTGCTGCCCCCCTTTGTTAGCTGACCTGTTTCTATTGTCTTTATTTATAACTTCATGCTGAATGCCTTTTATACATTTACTGTTTTCCAACCCTAGTGTTGCAACCTGCTTGTTTCCCACAACACACCCATACCTCTATCTTCCATCAGTTTAAAATCATAGGCATTTCACCAATGGCCTTCTCAATCGAGTCTGCAAGTGCTACCACCCCAGCCCCAGAGAGATGTACCCCATCCCTTGCATACATATCATGTTTGCCATAAAAGTTGTTCCAGTTGTCAATGAATGGGATTGCAAGTTCCTTGCAGTATCTGTCTAGCCAGCAATTTACACCAATTGCCCTAGACAACCATTCATTTTCCTACTCCCCTTCTAGGCAAGATGCTACATATGATTGGGATCCCTCCCTTAGACTTAATGAAATCTATAGCTGACCTGTACTTATCTAGCAGCTCTTCTCTCCTACCCTTCCCAATATCATTTCCACCAGCACTGAGACAGATAATGGGCTTGTTCCCATTACCTGACATGATATTATCCAGCCTGTTGACAATGTCCCCAACACCAGCTCCAGGGAAGCACACTCTATCTCTCATCTTCTTATTCCTATTACAAAAAGCACGGTCAATATATCTTACCTGAGAGTCACCAACCACAAGAATGCGCTTACCTTCATTAGCAGGGCAGTAGTACCCTTACCTTCACTGGCCACTGAAGTACATTCATCCTGGAGAACAGAGAAGCGATTTCCTACCTTCAGATCTTCACTCTTAACTTTCCTTACTCTGATGCGCCTCCCATTACTGTGAACAACTCGCCACTTGCAGCAGGTGCTGGGCTGCACCTCACTGCTGGTAGCTGTTGCTACCTCCCCAACTACAGCCTCCTCACAGCGAGAGACAGACTGCACCTCACTGCTAGAAGTCTCATTCCCCACAACTCCAGCCACCTCACACTCTCTCCCAGACCCATTGAGGTGGACCTTCAGCCTCCTAATCTCCTCCTGGAGAAGCAAGACCTCCTCCTTCAACTCTCCAACCTCAGTTTTTAAAACACTGCAGAAGCAAGCCATGCTTTGTAACCGTCCACGCTAATCCCCAAAGCAGCTCAGGGTCTGTGACCTCACGTGACGACTGACCACTGACGACTGACCACTGACCACTGTCAAAGGCAGTCATAGCATGAACCAGTTCAAGAAGAGAGCCAAAAGGTACCTAGTGAATGTAGCGACCGAAAGGGAGAAGAATGATTTTTTATTTCTTTTCGCTAACATAATACACAAATAACCCGCACATAGAAGAGAAGAGCTTACGACGACGTTTCGGTCCGACTTGGACTTTGTAAATGGTCCAAGTCGGACCGAAACGTCGTCGTAAGCTCCTCTCTTCTGTGTGCGGGTTATTTGTGTATTGTTCCAGTCACTGTATTGTGCCTTTTTTTGTTATTTACCTAACACACACGTAAATATAAATAATTTTACCTTATTCCTAGTATATCTCCTTTATATTATGATAATATCTCCTTTATGGTATAATAATAAGGTATTGAAGGGATCCCAATGGAAATACGTCACTCTGTCTGATATTTATGGGTTATCCCAGGTTCTCTACACATATGCTGCTATGTATAATATTTTATGTAACTGTATTTGTGTATACCTGAATAAACTTACTACATGTACAGGGCATACAGACCATAGCTGACATCAGTGACATACTACTATGTAAAAAGCCGCTTGTTATGCAGAGCATTTCGGGCAAATTAGGTCAGTTATGTCCCAGGATGCGACCCACACCAGTCCACTAACACCCAGGTACCCATTTTACTGATGGTGAACAGTGTAAGGTGTAAGGAGACACGTCCATTGTTTCTACCCCTTCGCCGGGAATCGAACCCGGACTCTCACCGTGTGAAACGAGAGCTTTTGCCACCTGGCCACGGGGTTCTCCCTCCCGGAGTCTGGGAAAAAAGATATTGCTCAAATCTGGGCGAGAATGAGAAAGAAAACAGAGTGGCCTGGTGGCTAAAGCTCCCGCTTCACACACGGAGGGCCCGGGTTCGATTCCCGGCGGGTGGAAACATTTCGACACGTTTCCTTACACCTGTTGTCCTGTTCACCTAGCAGCAAATAGGTACCTGGGTGTTAGTCGACTGGTGTGGGTCGCATCCTGGGGGACAAGATTAAGGACCCCAATGGAAATAAGTTAGGCAGTCCTCGATGACGCACTGACTTTCTTGGGTTATCCTGGGTGGCTAACCCTCCGGGGTTAAAAATCCGAACGAAATCTTATCTTATCTTATCTTAAGAGCTAATACGGCCATATTTCCCAGCAGTTATTGAGCTGGCCTGTTGTTGTTGATTCAGGTGAATGTATTAATGTCTATATGTACTAGAAGTAAGTAAGTAAGCTTATTTAGGTACAGGTACAAGTATGTACAATTATCATGCATAGTGTAAATTACCTATGATAACCCCAAAAAAGTCAGACAAAGTGACTTATTTCCATTTGGGTATGTGTACCATACATATGTAACTTACCAATATTAAAAACTACAATGATTTTTTTCTCATGAGCCATACAAAGAAGTTACAGTTGGTATACATAAATTGATTCAAAAGTTGGCACAAATGAAAGCCACTAATTATGCAATGCATTACACATATAACCCACACTTAGGAAATGAGGTTCTTAACATACTTGTTTAGGGTCCAAGTCATCATCGTAAGTAAGTTTATTTAGGCACATTGTACACATAAGTACAATTATCATACATAGTGTAAATTGACAATGACAATGGCAATGACAAGTTTGTTTTAGCATGATATATGTTAGTACAAAGGAGTGTAACAATTTGGTGAACATGCCAAAAGCCCCTTTATAAATAGAACATTTCGGGCAAACTTAAGATTAATAAGGTAATAACAGGGCAGTAATATTACATATGGTCATTATGTGAGTTACAATGAATACAAGAAAACTGAATATTCAACTAGTTCACGGTATATGATTTTAGTAAGATCAGTAGAGAATAATTAGTTTTGATAAAGTTTATAAAAAATACAGTATTACAATTTAGTACAATTTAAAAAAATGAAATTGAAAGAATTTTAAGTTTGGAGTAATGATTAAATAGTTTATCAATCATCAATCATAATAATGAAACTAAAACAATTTAAAGTTTGAAGTAAATGATCAAATAATTGAGCAGTCTTAAATTATTTAGGAGTTTTTTTTGAGTAACTGGTAGGCATTAAGTAGAATGTTTAATTAATTTTGGATGATGAGGTGATTTCTACGTAGGGCCTTAAATTGATTTGCAGGTAGGGTCCTTTAATATGTTCTGGCAATGAATTCCATATCTTCTGGCCCTTTATGTGTATAGCATTTTTGCACAGGGAGGGATGGACACGAGGGATATGGAAGAGTGATTTGTGCCATGTGTTATGCCTGTGTGTTCTGTTGTAGTTATCAAGGAGGAGTTTGAGAGGAGGGTTAATATTTGAGTATAATGTTCTGTGTATGTAGTAGGCGCAATAATAAGTGTGGATGTTTTGTATATTAAGCAAATTAAGGCTCTTAAAAGCAATGGAGTGTGCTGTCTAGTGCGGTTGGTAATCAATCGCACCGCAGCTTTTTGTTGGGTTAGGTTAGGTTAGGTAAGGTTAGGTTAGGTTAGGTTAGGTTAGGTTTGGTTAGGCTAGGTTACGTTTAGTTTGGTTAGGTTAGGTTATGTTACGTTTAGTTAGGTTAGGTTAGGTTTGGTTAGGTTAGATTACGTTTAGTTAGGTTAGGTTGTGTTACGTTTAGTTAGGTTAGGTTAGGTTACGTTTGGTTAGGTTAGGTTAGGTTAGGTTAGGTTACGTTTGGTTAGGTTAGATTAGGTGAGGTTACGTTTGGTTGGGTTAGGTTAGGTTAGGTTAGGTTACGTTTGGTTAGGTTAGGTTACGTTTGGTTAGGTTAGGTTAGGTTGGGTTACGTTTGGTTAGGTTAGGTTAGGTTACGTTTGGTTAGGTTAGGTTAGGTTTGGTTAGGTTAGGTTACGTTTAGTTAGGTTAGGTTAGTTTAGGTTATGTTTAGTTAGGTTAGGTTAGGTTACGTTACGTTACGTTTGTTAGGTTAGGTTAGGTTAGGTTAGGTTAGGTTAGGTTACGTTTGGTTAGGTTAGGTTACGTTTGGTTGGGTTAGGTTAGGTTAGGTTTTAGGTTACGTTAGGTTACGTTTGGTTAGGTTACGTTTGGTTAGGTTAGGTTAGGTTAGGTTTGGTTAGGTTATGTTTGGTTAGGTTAGGTTAGGTTAGGTTAGGTTTGGTTAGGTTAGGTTACGTTTAGTTAGGTTAGGTTAGGTTAGGTTATGTTTAGTTAGGTTAGGTTAGGTTAGGTTAGGTTAGGTTAGGTTACGTTTGGTTAGGTTAGGTTAGGTTAGGTTTGGTTAGGTTACGTTTGGTTAGGTTAGGTTAGGCTAGGTTAGGTTACGTTTGGTTGGGTTAGGTTACGTTTGGTTAGGTTTGGTTAGGTTACGTTTGGTTAGGTTAGGTTAGGTTAGGTTTGGTTAGGTTATGTTTGGTTAGGTTAGGTTAGGTTAGGTTAGGTTTGGTTAGGTTAGGTTACGTTTAGTTAGGTTAGGTTAGGTTAGGTTATGTTTAGTTAGGTTAGGTTAGGTTAGGTATTAGGTTAGGTTACGTTTGGTTAGGTTAGGTTAGGTTAGGTTTGGTTAGGTTACGTTTGGTTAGGTTAGGCTAGGTTAGGTTATGTTTGGTTGGGTTAGGTTACGTTTGGTTAGGTTAGGTTAGTACCTGGAGTACCTGGAGAGAGTTTCGGGGGTCAACGCCCCCACGGCCCGGTCTGTGACCAGGCCTCCTGGTGGATCAGCGCCTGATCAACCAGGCTGTTGCTGCTGGCTGCACGCAAACCAAGGTACGAGCCACAGCCCGGCTGATCAGGAACTGACTTTAGGTGCTTGTCCAGTGCCAGCTTGAAGACTGCCAGGGGTCTGTTGGTAATCCCCCTTATGTGTGCTGGGAGGCAGTTGAACAGTCTCGGGCCCCTGACACTTATTGTATGGTCTCTTAACGTGCTAGTGACACCCCTGCTTTTCATTGGGGGGATGGTGCATCGTCTGCCAAGTCTTTTGCTTTCGTAGTGAGTGATTTTCGTGTGCAAGTTCGGTACTAGTCCCTCTAGGATTTTCCAGGTGTATATAATCATGTATCTCTCCCGCCTGCATTCCAGGGAATACAGGTTTAGGAACCTCAAGCGCTCCCAGTAATTGAGGTGTTTTATCTCCGTTATGCGCGCCGTGAAGGTTCTCTGTACATTTTCTAGGTCAGCAATTTCACCTGCCTTGAAAGGTGCTGTTAGTGTGCAGCAATATTCCAGCCTAGATAGAACAAGTGACCTGAAGAGTGTCATCATGGGCTTGGCCTCCCTAGTTTTGAAGGTTCTCATTATCCATCCTGTCATTTTTCTAACATGCGATTGATACAATGTTATGGTCCTTGAAGGTGAGATCCTCCGACATAATCACTCCCAGGTCTTTGACGTTGGTGTTTCGCTCTATTTTGTGGCCAGAATTTGTTTTGTACTCTGATGAAGATTTAATTTCCTCATGTTTACCATATCTGAGTAATTGAAATTTCTCATCGTTGAACTTCATATTGTTTTCTGCAGCCCACTGAAAGATTTGGTTGATGTCCGCCTGGAGCCTTGCAGTGTCTGCAATGGAAGACACTGTCATGCAGATTCGGGTGTCATCTGCAAAGGAAGACACGGTGCTGTGGCTGACATCCTTGTCTATCTGGTTTAGTTTCCTTAATCTCCCCTAATAGAAATAAGTCACTTACTTATTAACTTACTGACTGATTTACTTTACTTACTTTATTTACTTATTGACTTTGCTTACTTACTGACTTACTTTACTTGCTTTATTGACTTACTGACTTATTTGACTTATTGACTTACTTTACTGACTTAATTTACTTATTGACTTACTTTACTGACTGACTTACTGACTTACTTTACTTACTTACTGACTTACTTTACTTACTGACTTACTTTACTTACTGACTTACTTTACTTACTTACTTTACTTACTGACTTACTTTACTTACTGACTTACTTTACTTACTGACTTACTTTACTGACTGACTTACTGGAGGCAGGTCAGACAGGGGGATGGGGGACTGAGTCTTGAGTTTTGGTGGACCTTAACAACCTCAACACCAACAACACTTCCTATTTTAGAGACTCCAAGAATGATAATCAGAAATATTTTCCGAGGAAACCAGAGTGTGATGGCAGTGTTGGGTTGTAGTAGACGACCTCACACTCACTCCAGTTGTAAGTTACTTTAAATAATGAGATATTACAAGGAATATAATGGAAATAATGGTGTATCATACATGTATCTCTTACTGTAACATTGATGTACCTATTACTGTGACATGCATGTACCTATTACTGTGACATGCATGTACCTATTACTGTGACATGCATGTACCTATTACTGTGACATGCATGTACCTATTACTGTGACATGCATGTACCTATTACTGTGACATGCGTGTACCTATTACTGTGACATGCATGTACCTATTACTGTGACATGCGTGTACCTATTACTGTGACATGCGTGTACCTATTACTGTGACATGCGTGTACCTGTTACTGTAACATTCATGTGGCCTGGTGGTCTGGTGGCTAAAGCTCCCGCTTCACACACGGAGGGCCCGGGTTCGATTCCCGGCGGGTGGAAACATTTCGACACGTTTCCTTACGCCTGTTGTCCTGTTCACCTAGCAGCAAATAGGTACCTGGGTGTTAGTCGACTGGTGTGGGTCGCATCCTGGGGGACAAGATTAAGGACCCCAATGGAAATAAGTTAGACAGTCCTCGATGAGTTATCCTGGGTGGCTAACCCTCCGGGGTTAAAAATCCGAACGAAATCTTATCTTACCTGTTACTATAACATTCATGTACCTATTACTGTAACATTCATGTACCTATTACTGTAACATTCATGTACCTATTACTGTAACATTCATGTACCTGTTACTATAACATTCATGTACCTGTTACTGTAACATTCATGTACCTGTTACTGTGTTAGGTAAGACACATATGCAACAGTTAGGTATCTTTATTATGAAACGTTTCGCCTACACAGTAGGCTTCTTCAGTCAAGTACAGAAATGTTGATAGAAGCAGAAGATACTTGAAGACGATGTAATCAGTCCATCACCCTTAAAGTTTTGAGGTGGTCAGTCCCTCAGTCTGGAGAAGAGCATTGTTCCATAGTATGAAACAATATTGTTTCATACTATGGAACAATGCTCTTCTCCAGACTGAGGGACTGACCACCTCAAAACTTTAAGGGTGATGGACTGATTACATCGTCTTCAAGTATCTTCTGCTTCTATCAACATTTCTGTACTTGACTGAAGAAGCCTACTGTGTAGGCGAAACGTTTCATAATAAAGATACCTAACTGTTGCATATGTGTCTTACCTAACAACCAGTCGGTATTTTATACCATTTTAATGTTCAACCTGTTACTGTAACATTCATGTACCTGTTACTGTAACATTATTGTACCTGTTACTGTAACATTCATGTACCTGTTACTGTAACATTATTGTACCTGTTACTGTAACATTCATGTACCTGTTACTGTAACATTCATGTACCTGTTACTGTAACATTATTGTACCTGTTACTGTAACATTCATGTACCTGTTACTGTAACATTCATGTACCTGTTACTGTAACATTATTGTACCTGTTACTGTAACATTCATGTACCTGTTACTGTAACATTATTGTACCTGTTACTGTAACATTCATGTACCTGTTACTGTAACATTCATGTACCTGTTACTGTAACATTATTGTACCTGTTACTGTAACATTCATGTACCTGTTACTGTAACATTATTGTACCTGTTACTGTAACATTCATGTACCTGTTACTGTAACATTATTGTACCTGTTACTGTAACATTCATGTACCTGTTACTGTAACATTCATGTACCTGTTACTGTAACATTATTGTACCTGTTACTGTAACATTCATGTACCTGTTACTGTAACATTATTGTACCTGTTACTGTAACATTCATGTACCTGTTACTGTAACATTCATGTACCTGTTACTGTAACATTATTGTACCTGTTACTGTAACATTCATGTACCTGTTACTGTAACATTATTGTACCTGTTACTGTAACATTCATGTACCTGTTACTGTAACATTATTGACTGTTACGACATTATTACTGTTACGTAACATTCATGTACCTGTTACTGTAACATTCATGTACCTGTTACTGTAACATTCATGTACCTGTTACTGTAACATTCATGTACCTGTTACTGTGATCTGATGCTCTCTCTAATGTTGATGTTAATAACTCAGTTTATCTTATTTCTAGCATATCTCCTTTTATTGTAAGTGATTTTCACACAGTTGAGTTACTTACCTGTTTTAACTTTTAAATAATAAAATATTACAAGGAACCCAATGGGTTATCCTAGGTAATTACATATATGCTGCTACGTATGATAATTTATGTAACTGTATTTATGTGTACCTGTACCTGAATAAACTTACTTAAGTCACTTTGACTTTTTTGGATGAATTATCCTAGGTATGATAATTGTACTTATGTATACTTGTACCTATTGAGGGTCTCTTGATCTCAGAAATTTGACCTGACTTCTGTTTCCTTGGATTGAACCCGAGTACCTTCCATTTTCTTCCTTGTCCCCAAATACTGTATGACCTTCATGGGTTTGGCGCTCCCACCATGTATGTTATAGTAATAGAAATCCATGCAGATCAATGTTGGTTTATTTTAAGGCTGCCTGAAATGCTCTCTATAACCAGGGGCTTTCTATAAAGTATGACAATAATGTCCACAAAATCTGCATCAATTGTATAATATTTTTTGGGGGAAGATTGTTATTATATATATACATGTATACAGTGGTACCCCGAGTTTCGGCTGCTTCCCAACTCAAACAGTTATGTAAGTGTATTATTGTAAGTGTTTTTGTAAGTGTATTTTTGGAGGTGTGAAATGGACTAATCTAATTTACCTTATTCCTTATGGGAACAAATTCGTTCGGTAACAGCACTCGAGCAGCCTTCTGGAATGAATTATGACCGAAACTCGGGGTACCACTGTATATGTATACATCCATTCGTACACAGGAGGTCCCTGCTTTTACAACAGGTTAGGTTCTGGGTTGCCTCTGTAAAGCGAAAATCACTGTAAAGTAAATCATAGCCTTTTTTCACTTTCAAATGCATATAAAGCCTGATAACATGTTTACACTATCATATACAGTATTATGTGAGTAATATAGCTAGGCCTAATAAATGCATGACAGTTCACACTTTATTTACCTTAAAATATTTTTGGCCATAGCATATAGTGAGTGGTGAATATATTTATTGTAGAAAGTCTGAATAAATAAAGAATGGGTATAATTGAAAAACACTCTGTTTCAGCTTTATCGAGATTACAAGCAAGACAGTCACACTGGTGGTGCAGGAGAACTGCTCAAGTATCAGCATCATTAAACACAAGATGTGCGGAGGACGGTAACAACTTGTTGTATATACCATCTTGTTCAGCATCCTGGAATGTAACATTGATACTGAGAAACAGGTCTTATGGTAACAGGTAATACTGTCTTGAAATACCATTTAATAATAATAATAATAATAATAATAATAATATAATAATAATATAGGTTGGATGTGAAAAGTGGGTTATAGTAAGTGTATATGCACCTGGAGAAGAGAGAAGTGTAGAGGAGAGAGAGAGAGATTTTGGGAAATGTTGAGTGAATGCGTTGGGGAGTTTTGAACCGAGTGTGAGAGTACTTGTGGTTGGAGATTTCAATGCTAAAGTGGGTAAAATTGTTGTGGAGGGAGTAGTAGGTAAATTTGGGGTGCCAGGAGCAAATGTAAATGGGGAGCCTTTAATTGAGCTATGTGTAGAAAGAGATTTGGTAATAAGTAATACATATTTTATGAAAAAGAGGATAAATAAATATACAAGGTATGATGTAGTATGTAATGAAAGTAGTTTGTTAGATTATGTATTGGTGGATAAAAGGTTAATGGGTAGGCTCCAGGATGTACATGTTTATAGAGGGGCAACTGATATATCGGATCATTATTTAGTTGTAGCTACAGTTAGAGTAAGAGGTAGATGGGACAAGAGGAAGGTGGCAACAACAAGTAGGAGGGAAATGAAAGTGTATAAACTAAGGGAGGAGGAAGTTCGGGTGAGATATAAGCGACTATTGGAAAGAAAGGTGGGCTAGTGCAAAGATGAGTAGTGGGGGGGGGGGGTTTGAAGAGGTTGGATGAGTTTTAAAAATGCAGTATTAGAATGTGGGGCAGAAGTTTGTGGTTATAGGAGGGTGGGGGCAGGAGGAAAGAGGAGTGTTTGGGTGGAATGATGAAGTAAAGGGTGTGATAAAAGAGAAAAAGTTAGCTTTTTGAGAGGTTTTTACAAAGCAGAAGTGTTATAAGAAGAGCATAGTATATGGAGAGAAAAAGAAAGGTGAAGAGAGTGTGAGAGAGTGCAAAAGGAGAGCAGATGATAGAGTGGGAGAGGCACTGTCAAGAAATTTTAATGAAAATAAGAAAAAATTTTGGAGTGAGTTAAACAAGTTAAGAAAGCCTAGGGAACGTATGGATTTGTCAGTTAAAAACAGAGTAGGGGAGTTAGTAGATGGGGAGAGGGAAGGTATTAGGTAGATGGCAAGAATATTTTGAGAACTTTTAAATGTTGAGGAAGAAAGGGAGGCGGTAATTTCATGCACTGGCCAGGAGGGTATACCATCTTTTAGGAGTGAAGAAGAGCAGAATGTAAGTGTGGGGAGGTACGAGAGGCATTACGTAGAAAGAAAGTGGGTAAAGCAGCTGGAACTGATGGGATCATGACAGAAATGTTAAAAGCAGGGGGGGATATAGTGTTGGAGTGGTTGGTACTTTTGTTTAATAAATGTATGAAAGAGGGGAAGGTACCTAGGGATTGGCGGAGAGCATGTATAGTTCCTTTATATAAAGGGAAGGGGGACAAAAGAGATTGTAAAAATTATAGAGGAATAAGTTTATTGAGTATACCAGGAAAAGTGTACGGTAGGGTTATTATTGAAAGAATTAGAGGTAAGACAGAATGTAGGATTGCAGGAGCAAGGAGGTTTCAGAGTGGGTAGGGGATGTGTAGATCAAGTGTTTACATTGAAGCATATATGTGAACAGTATTTAGATAAAGGTAGGGAAGTTTTTATTGCATTTATGGATTTAGAAAAGGTATAGAGTGGATAGGGGAGCAATGTGGCAGATGTTGCAAGTATATGGAATAGGTGGTACGTTACTGAATGCTGTAAAGAGTTTTTATGAGGATAGTGAGGCTCAGGTTAGGGTGTGTAGAAGAGAGGGAGACTACTTCCCAGTAAAAGTAGGTCTTAGACAGGGATGTGTAATGTCACCATGGTTGTTTAATATATTTATAGATGGGTTGTAAAAGAAGTAAATGCTAGGGTGTTTGGGAGAGGGGTGGGATTAAATTATGGAGAATCAAATACAAAATGGGAATTGACACAGTTACTTTTTGCTGATGATACTGTGCTTATGGGAGATTATAAAGAAAAATTGCAAAGGTTAGTGGATGAGTTTGGGATGTGTGCAAAGGTAGAAAGTTGAAGTGAACATAGAAAAAAGTAAGGTGATGAGGGTATCAAATGATTTAGATAAAGAAAAATTGGATATCAAATTGGGAAGGAGGAGTATGGAAGAAGTAAATGTTTTCAGATACTTGGGAGTTGACGTGTCGGCGGATGGATTTATGAAGGATGAGGTTAATCATAGAATTGATGAAGGAAAAAAGGTGAGTGGTGCGTTGAGGTATATGTGGAGTCAAAAAACGTTATCTATGGAGGCAAAGAAGGGAATGTATGAAAGTATAGTAGCACCAACACTCTTATATGGGTGTGAAGCTTGGGTGGTAAATGCAACAGCGATGAGGCGGTTGGAGGCAGTGGAGATGTCCTGTTTAAGGGCAATGTGTGGTGTAAATATTATGCAGAAAATTCGGAGTGTGGAAATTAGGAGAAGGTGTGGAGTTAATAAAAGTATTAGTCAGAGGGCTGAAGGGGGGTTGTTGAGGTGGTTTGGTCATTTAGAGAGAATGGATCAAAGTAGAATGACATGGAGAGCATTTAAATCTGTAGGAGAAGGAAGGCGGGGTAGGGGTCGTCCTCAAAAAGGTTGGAAGGAAGGGGTAAGGGAGGTTTTGTGGGCGAGGGGCTTGGATTTCCAGCAGGCGTGCATGAGCATGTTCGATAGGAGTGAATGGAGACGAATGGTATTTAGGACTTGACGATCTGTTGGAGTGTGAGCAGGGTAATATTTAGTGAAGGGATTCAGGGAAACCGGTTATTTTTATATAGCCAGACTTAAGTCCTGGAAATGGGAAGTACAATGCCTGCACTGTAAAGGAGGGGTTTTGGGATATTAGCAGTTTGGAGGGATATGTTGTGTATCTTTATACGTATATACTTCTAAACTGTTGTGTTCTGAGCACCTCTGCAAAAACAGTGATTATGTGTGAGTGAGGTGAAAGTGTTGAATGATGATGAAAGTATTTTCTTTTTGGGGATTTTCTTTCTTTTTGGGTCACCCTGCCTTGGTGGGAGACGTCCGACTTGTTGAAAAAAAAAAATATAGTAATTCCATCAAAGGGAGGTGGGGTTGCTGTGTTGTAGAAGGGCTCTTGCAGCAAGGAATTGGAGCCATCCTCCTCTTCCTTGGTTCATCTCTAATTATCTCCAGTTCCCCAAATACTTGCACTCAAACTGGTACATGACTTGGTCAGAGTACAAGTATAGTTAAGTCTCACTTATAGTTGCAATTCATTCCTGAAAATTGTTTGCGAGTTGATTGTTTGGAACTTGGAACCTGTTTTCACGTAGACACATCCTCTCTCCACAGGTAGCTCTGTTTGTGACTTGATAAAGCCCACTATATGGGCAAAACATTGTCAATAAAGGATTGCATTATATTATATTTGTGTATTTTTTCCATGATTTTAATATTTTATACCATTTGCCTCTGTAGTGGTTGCCAAATCCCTGTATTGTATGTCAGCAAAATCTTGAGCTGAAAGTTTGTAAGTCAGGGACCTACTTTGCAGTTCATATGTAATTTGCAGCCTAAGTAATCACAATAGATTTTATCTTCTATTACACATTTTTATCCAGATAAAACTAATTATGTTAAATGTAAACTGGAAAATAGCTTAAAAGATTTAGGTAATGAAATAGAATTCAATATGCTCTTTTTAACAAGAATAATTTGCACATTATTATGTAAGACAGTTGTAAGCATCTAAAATTGTGTAAATTTTTCCTAAATAAACTTGCTTAAGTAATACAAAGTAACACTTATGAAGGGATTCAG
>NC_069473.1:23779316-23839316 GCF_026875155.1 Cherax quadricarinatus | reverse complement strand
ATTTTTTCCTTTGAGTTGCAAGCCAAAATCCGAGTTACAAGCAAAAAAAAAAATATATATTTACTGAAAATGACATTTGGCAAGAACCCCAGCCTGAATGGCACAACAAAAGGTGGTTGTGGGACTTGGTACTTATAAAACAATGCTAGTGTGATGTTCTCACTGGAGGTAATCATGTAATTATCTTTAGTTATTCTACAAAAAATTAAAGTTACTAATTTTTTGACATTTGCAAAATATCTTTCTCTTTACTACCACACAAATCCTAAAATATTTGGAATATTTCCAATATTCCACAAGTCAATTGTAGAACAATCATTTTTTTTATGATTCCTCTCAATATTATTGCATTTACTTCAGTAATAACATAAGAACATAAGAATGGAGGAACACTGCAGAAGGCCTACTGGCCCATACAAGGCAGATCCTTATCAAAGCAATCTCTACCCAAAGCTACCCAAGAATTAACTCCCAGACCCAATGACACCAATCAAACCCAGCCCCTCCCACTCATATTATTGTCTAATCTCTTCTTAAAACTACCCAAGGTCCTAGCCTCTATCACCCTACTGGGAAGATTGTTCCACGCATCCACAACTCTGTTAGAAAACCAGTACTTACTCATGTCCCTTCTAAATCTAAATTTATCCAACTTAAATCCATTATTTCTGGTTCTTACCTGGTTCGACACCCTCGGTACTTTATTAATATTCCCATTGTTTATGCCCGTCATCCACTTACACACTTCATTGATATCTCCCCTCATTCTATGTCTCTCCAGAGTGGAGATTTAAGGCTTTAGGTCTATCTTAGAGCATAAGAACATAAGAAATGAGGAACACTGCAACAGGCCTACTGGCCCATACTTGGCAGGTCCATGTCAGAACCAACCCACCAACAAAAATATTTGCCCAACCCATCCCCAGAGCCACCAAAGCAACAAGCCTTGACAACCCCTTCCCCCCCTATCAGTGTGCAACTCCCGCTCAAATCCATCCCCTCTCTCATAGAATACAGAAAGAAGGAACACTGCAGCAAGCCAACCTGCCCACACTAGCCAGGTTCTCCTCAAACCCAGACCCACAAACAAAACCACCTGCTACTCCATCCATGGAATAAGCTCTGATAACCAGGGCACTATTAAAGAGAGTACTGAGGGAGCTGAAGTACCTGGCCCATCACCAGGGTACTGAAGCACCTGGTCCATCACCAGGTCACTGAGGGAGCTGAAGCACCTGGTCCATCACCAGGGCACCAGGGCAGCTGAAGCACCTGGTCCATCACCAGGGCACTGAGGGAGATGAAGCACCTGGTCCATCACCAGGGCACCGAGGGAGCTGAAGCACCTGGTCCATCACCAGGGCACTTAGGGAGCTGAAGCACCTGGTCCATCACCAGGGCACCGAGGGAGCTGAAGCACCTGGTACATCACCAGGGCACTGAGGGAGCTGAAGCACCTGATCCATCACCAGGGCACTGAGGGAGCTGAAGCACCTGGTCCATCACCAGGGCACCAAGGGAGCTGAAGCACCTGGTCCATCACCAGGTCACCGAGGGAGCTGAAGCACCTGGTCCATCACCAGGGCACCAAGGGAGCCGAAGCACCTGGTACATCACCAGGGCACCGAGGGAGCTGAAGCATCTGGTCCATCACCAGGGCACCGAGGGAGCTGAAGCACTTGGTCCATCACCAGGGCACCGAGGGAGCTGAAGCACTTGGTCCATCACCAGGGCACCGAGGGAGCTGAAGCACCTGGTTCATCACCAGGGCACCTAGGGAGCTGAAGCACCTGATCCATCACCAGGGCACCGAGGGAGCTGAAGCACCTGATCCATCACCAGGGCACTGAGGGAGCCGAGGCACCTGATCCATCACCAGGGCACCGAGGGAGCTGAAGCACCTGGTCCATCACCAGGGCACCGAGGGAGCTGAAGCACTTGGTCCATCACCAGGGCACCGAGGGAGCTGAAGCACCTGGTTCATCACCAGGGCACCTAGGGAGCTGAAGCACCTGATCCATCACCAGGGCACCGAGGGAGCTGAAGCACCTGGTCCATCACCAGGGCACTGAGGGAGCCGAGGCACCTGATCCATCACCAGGGCACCGAGGGAGCTGGAGCACCTGGTCCATCACCAGGGCACTTAGGGAGCTGAGGCACCTGGTCCATCACCAGGGCACCGAGGGAGCCGAGGCATCTGGTCCATCACCAGGGCACCAAGGGAGCTGAAGCACCTGATCCATCACCAGGGCACCGAGGGAGTTGAAGCACCTGGTCCATCACCAGGGCACCAAGGGAGCTGAAACATGTGGTCCATCACCAGTGCACTGAGGAAGCTGAAGCCAAAAGCCTGCTCAGCACCATACGGGAGATTCCTTACACAGTAAATCATTTTAGTCATTCTTCTCTGCATGTTCTCCAATGAGTCCATATCCATCCTGTAGTAAGGAGACCAAAACTGAGCGGCATAATCCAAATGAGGCCCCACTAGTGATGAATAGAGCTGTAAAATATCTTTTGGACTTCCGTTACTTACACTTCCTGAGATAAATTCAAGTAATATGTTAGAATGTTGTGGACACTTAGGCACCGCTGTCTTGGTGGGTTTCATGAAATAAGTCATTAACTTCTGAGATATTCATATATCACTGCACTAGTGATCTAGTACAGTTAGCCTCCATTTTCTCTTACCCAGGACCAAGGAACACGTTATAGGAAGGAGCAGTAATGATTTTGTACGCTCGGACTTGTCCTGTACACTCGCCATATTATGGCCTATTTTATTCATTTTAGAGTATATATCATGTTTCTTTGTTACTTATAGTGTTTATTATGTCAAATTAGATAAATTCTGATAAATATATAAGCCGTAGAGTTGATATTAGTGTTTTATTGAAGTATATTCTCCTGCTCTAGGTAGTAGGTTGGTAAACAGCAACCACCCAGGGAGGTACTACCGTCCTGCCAAGTGAGTGTACAACGAAAGCCTGTAATTGTTTTACATGATGGTAGGATTGCTGGTGTCTTTTGTCTGTCTCATAAACATGCAAGATTTCAGGTATGTCTTGCTACTTCTACTTGCATTTAGGTCACACTACACATACATGTACAAGCATATATATACACACACACACCCCTCTGGGTTTTCTTCTATTTTCTTTCTAGTTCTTGTTCTTGTTTATTTCCTCTTACCTCCATGGGGAAGTGGAACAGAATTCTTCCTCCGTAAGCCATGCGTGTTGTAAGAGGCGACTAAAATGCCGGGAGCAAGGGGCTAGTAACCCCTTCTCCTGTATATATTACTAAATTTAAAAAGAGAAACTTTAGTTTTTTCTTTTGGGCCACCCTGCCTCGGTGGGATACGGCTGGTATGTTGAAAGAAAGAAGAAGAAGAAGATATTCTCCTGCCCCTGGGGTGGTTATTTTGGGGGTTGGAATGGATTAATGGCATTTCAGTTAATCTCTATGAGGAAAATTGATTTGATATGTACGAGCAAATTGAGTTATGAGCTCGGTAATGGAATGAATTAAACTTGTAAGTCAAGGTGCCACTGTGTACTAAAAATGTCATAAATGGTGCAAGGGTGACATTAAAGCAATATCAAAGATGGTTGACATAAACTCACTACCATTATAGTATGCTCCTCGTTTAGCGACAAATTTGTTTACTGATGCAGTATTAGGAACAGAACTCTGTCATTAAGTGAGAAGTGGCTGTACTAGATTCTGCACTCATTATTTTGATTATTATTATCATTATTATCATTATTATTATCATCATTATTATCATCATTATTATATTATCATCATTATCAGCATTATCATCAAGTAATGTTACAGCCACACTAACTGCTCTTTTCTCATTTTTGTGGGAAAAGGCAGGTTCCTGACTAAAGACTGAATATACTGTATAACTCAACTTTTATATATGGTAAAATCTTTCACTTTTTCAAATGATGAAGAATAAGATATTTATTTTTTTAAATAATGGAAGTGCATAAATGGCAAGATGACTGTTATTAAGTCAGAGGTATATAATAGTGAAAAGTTGAATAAGACGCATGTGCAACATCAAGGCTAAGGGATAAAAAATCCTTAAACTTACATACATAAAAACATAAGAATGGAGGAACACTGCAGAAAGCCCATACAAGGTAGGTCCTTATCCAAACCACCACTACCCAAAGCTAACGAAGAATTTACTCCTGTACCCATGACACAAATCACACTCAGCCCCTCCCACTCATATATTTGTCCAATCTCTTCTTAAAGCTACCCAAGGACCTAGCTTACTCAGAAGATTGTTCCATGCATCCACAACTCAAGGTTCTATTTGAGCTCCACTCATGCTGTTGTGACCATCCATACTGTACTACTTTATTGCTCCACTACTTTCATCTCACTGGTGATCTCCCACTGAGGTAGTGTGACCCGAAAAGTAAAAAAAAAAAAAATAAACTCGCCACTTACTCTATCACTTTAATCCCTAAAATAGGGATTGAAGTAAATTCTGTGTAAGAGAGATATACACTTGGTATATAACTTGAGTTCAAATTAATATTATAATAATCTGCTAATTTATCTGCAGCATATGGGGTGCAGCCAGAAGACATTGTGTGTGACATAAGAGTGTTGTGCCACAATGCTAAAATGGCGGAGGAGAGACTGCGGGTTGCTGTTCAGGCAGGATGCACGAGACCCAAGCCCTGGATTTGTTACGCAGCTGATCATATTTTTGACAGGTTCGTAGCCAAGCATTATAATTAAGGTGTAGGACTATTAAAATGGTATACAATACTGACAGGTTGGAAAGTAAGACACGTCTAGCAGTTAGGTACGTATCTTTATTCTGTCTGCAGCTTTATACATCATTAGTAAGGCCTCACCTAGATTATGCAGCTCAGTTCTGGTCTCCATATTACAGAATGGACATAAATTCGTTAGAAAACATTCAGTGTAGAATGACTAAATAAACATAGCATTAGAAAAATTCCTTATGAGGAAAGATTGAAGACTCTTAAACTACATTCACTTGTTAGACGAAGAATGAGGGGAGACATGATAGAAGTGTATAAGTGGAAGATGGGTATTAATAAAGGGGATATTAATAAGGTCTTGAGGATATCTCTCCAAGAGAGAACTCGCAGTAATGGATTTAAATTAGACAAGTTTAGATTTAAAAAGGACATAGGAAAGTATTGGTTTGGAAATAGGGTAGTTGATGAGTGGAACAGTCTACCTAGTTGGGTTATTGAGGCCAGGACTTTGGGTAGTTTCAAATTTAGGTTGGATAAATATATGAGTGAGAGGGGTTGGATTTGAGTGGGACTTGCAAATAAGTGGATAGAGTTGCTGGACCTTATTTCTTGGGAAACATTGAAAATTGGGTTGGGCAAATGTTTTGTTAGTGGGATGGATTGTAAAGGACCTGCCTAGTATGGGCCAACAGGCCTGCTGCAGTGTTCCTCCTTTCTTATGTTCTTATGTTCTTATGTTTATTCCGAAATGTTTTGCCTACACAGTAGGCTTCTTCAGTCAAGTACAGGAAAGTTGGCAGAAGCAGTAGAAATGTGATGATGATGTAATTAGTCCATCACCCTTGAAGACGTAGTTTTGAGGTGGTCAGTCCCTCAGCTGAGTGATTGACCACCTCACAGAATGTTACCTTGCTTACAGCTCGTCAGGTTCTAAAAGTCATTTGCCTCCACTCACTCCTATCTAGCATGCTCACACATGCTTGTTGCACATAAAATCTGTTATTTTACTCCTGCAGATTCTGTGAGCGTCTACTGTCCCAAAAAGAGGTGCTGGCAGGGCACAAAGATATGGCAAGCTACTTAACACATAGGCTGGAGTGTGACCGCCATATGGTTGATACGTATTTCAAATGTATCCAAAACCAGGAGGACTTGAATTTTAGTATACTGAAGAAGAAAATTGATCTTTTGTTTTCTGAAGGATTTACCCCACAGGATGTCAGGTATGTTGCATTGTATACAAGGAAGTACACTAATTTTGCTGTCTTCAGTTGTAATTCACTCTTATTGTTATATTCACAGACCCATATGAGTTATACAGTGCCTGAGAATGAAAGGTCATCAAATATGATCCAAAGAAAGGTAGGGTAGAGCCAGTTCCTTGGATCTTTATATCATTTATCCAGTGATGGCTGCATGGAGTTCTCATAGTTTTAGTTTATTTCCTCTGTGCACAAGATATTTAATCTCAAGTGCTAGGTAGTAGGTTGGTAGACAGCAACTGCCCAGGGAGGTACTACCATCCTGGCAAGTGAGTGTAAAATGAAAGCCTGTAATTGTTTTACATGATGGTAGGATTGCTGGTGTCCATTTTCTGTCTCATAAACATGCAAGGTTTCAGGTACGTCTTGCTACTTCTACTTACACTTAGGTCACACTACACATACATGTACAAGCATATATATACACACCTCTGGGTTTTCTTCTATTATCTTACTAGTTCTTGTTCTTGTTTATTTCCTCTTATCTCAACGGGGAAGTGGAACAGAATTCTTCCTCCGTAAGCCATGCGTGTTGTAAGAGGCGACTGAAATGCCAGGAGCAAGGGGCTAGTAACCCCTTCTCCTGTATAAATTACTAAATTTAAAACTTTCGTTTTTCTTTTTGGGCCACCCTGCCTCGGTGGGATACGGCTGGTGTGTTGAAAGAAAAAGAAAAGGAGAAACTTTTGTTTTTCCTTTTGGGCCACCCCGCCTTGGTGGGATATGACCGGTGTGTTGAAAGAAGAAAGAAGAAATATGCAAGATTTCAGGTATGTCTTGTTACTTCTACTTACACTTAGGTCATACTGCACATGCATGTACAAGCATATATATATATACACACCTTTTGGGTTTTCTTCTATTTTTTCTTACTAGTTCTTTTTCTTGTTTATTTTCACTTATCTCCATGGGAAAGTGGAACAGAATTCTTCCTCTGTAAGCCATGCATGTCGCCAGAGGCGACTAAAATGCCTGGAGCATGGGGCTAGTAACCCCTTCTCCTGTATACATTTCTAAATGTAAAAGGGGAAACCTTCATTTTTCCTTTTGGGCCACCCCGTGTTGGTGGGATATGGCCTGTGCGTTGAAAGAAAGATATTCTCAGGTCTCCATGGGTAAGTGGAAAAGAATTCTTCTTCCGTAAGCCGTGTGTGTCGTAAGAGGTGACTAAAATGCTTGGAGGAAGGGGCTAGTAACCCCTTCTCCTGTATAAATTACTACATTTAAAAAGAAAAAGTTGTTTTTCTTCCTAGGTCATCCTGCCTTGGTGGGATATGGCCAGTATATTGAAAAGAAAGAAAAGAAATATTCTCAAGTATAACTCACCATTCAAGGGAGGTACATTGATGGTTGTGAGTGGCTCTTGATCCCCAAAATTAGAATTACCATCACTTTCCTTGGATGAATTCTGAGTGTCTCCCATTTTATACAGCTGACTGTCAGTGAACATGGTATTTATGTTCCTGAAAATGGTGTTTGCCAAAAATCACATTAATTAACTAAAAACATACAAAAAATGTGGTTACTTTTCTGATAACCCTCACAAGTGCCAGACAGTTCTTTTTTTATATTCAGTAATTCGTCAAAAATAATAAATTTTTCTATTCTTTACATTGTAGTGGTTGTTTCATGGTCTGGAAATGTGTGGATAAGGTTGATGTGGCCCTGTACAATACCTGGGAGCACAGCTCATCAGTGATGTTCAGGGTTAATAAGGTGAATGCTGTTGGTGGCTATAAATTCTGAACAGAAAAGTTTTCATGGCAGCTCTGCAAATTCATCCCTTAACTACACAAATCTCTTGGCTAGTTACCTTTTCACTTTTCATTATCAATCAGCAACATGTTTGAGAACTGTGTAAATACAGAAGAACATAAAGGCACAATACTGTGACTGGAAAAATACACAAATAACCTGTGCATACGAGAGAGACGCTTATGATGTGTCGGTCCCACTTGGACCACATACAAGTCACACTAACACACGAAGGTGAAGGAGCTAGTACATATAGGTTATATATATATACTGGCTCCATCACTCTCGTATGTTAGAGTGACTTGTAAATGGTTCAAGTCGGACTGAACCATTTATGTGTGGGTTATTTTTGTATAAGGACAGATAAACTAGGGCGAGTAAGTTATTTTTAAAAACACAGCGTAATATTGGTTTAGCTTTTGTGCACCCCCTCATAGCTCTTTGTTCAAAGTTCATGGCCACAAATTAATGTTGCAGCATTTAAATTTGAATTTGGGTTTGCAAAATTTCGGGGTTTTTTCAAAAAAAAGTTAAATGAGGTGTTTTATTGTTATTTTACTGTAAATTTTAAAACATTATTTGCTTGCTGCAAAGATACTTAATGTTTCAATTTTTTTCATACACATTAAAATTATTATAATCTTCAGGGGAGCACCAAACTTATAGGGGGCCCATCCCACCGGGAGAAATGAAGGTACTCGGGTTTAAAATCTGGGGAAGGGGGGGTAAAGCCCAATTTTTTGATTAAAGGTGGTAGGAAATGAATTCCCTTAGGTGTGTTTAAATTTAAAAGCCTTGTTATGTACCACTTTAGTCAGAAACTTGATAATAAATTACAAAGTTTTATGGAAGGGTAATGAGTACCAAAAAAATTATATAAAATTGTTTTATGAAGCAGTTGGAAATTTTATGTAGCCCAATCTTTTTTTAATTTACAGTTTTTAAAGTCCTGATTTCAGAAATATGAAGGGAAAAAATTAATTAGGGAGTACATTGAAAATTGCCCTAACCAAATTTTTAAAGGGGGGAAAGGGGAAAATCCAGGGGAAGGCCTCAGCCAGATGCCCGAAAGCTCCATTTCTGGATCATCATATGATTAAGACCCGTATCAGGAAAAATCCTTTTTTCCCAACAAACCTTTCCTAATCTAAACATGTAAGGTCTCCGTACTAAAAATTTTTAATGTCTATTTGAACCCCGTCAATATTTCGTGTTCAAATCTTTCTGCTTATTTTTTTGACTAATGTTTATGGTTTTAAAAAAAAATTTGACTGGAGTGTGTGGTGTTAAAATATTTTTTCCAATAGTATGTGGCATAAAATTTTTGACCCGAAATAGGTATTAAAATATTTTTCAGGTAGTATGTGGGGTTTAAATATTTTTTTGGGAAAATATGGTGCAAAAAATTTTAACCCGTGTATGTGGGGCAAAAAAAATTTTTACCCAAAACAGTGGGGCTAAAATATTTTTTAATGCAGTACAGTAGGGGCCCCCTTATATGGGGGTTTTTTCCAGGGGTACTGCCGGAAAGCAGACATCGCCGGAAAGCAGAACACCATTTTTTCCATTTATAAATGCATATTATTATTATTATTATTATTATTATTATTATTATTATTATTATTATTATTATTATTATTATTATTACTACAAATTATTATTATTATTTTTGTTTCAACAAGTTGGCTGTCTCCCACCTAGGCAGGGTGACCCAAAAAGAAAGAAAATCCCCAAAACGAAAATACTTTCATCATCATTCAACACTTTCACCTCACTCATACATAATCACTGTAAAACACCACATACTTTTTAGTAGGCTATACAGGAAAAGGGGTTACTAGCCCATTGTTCCTGGCACTTTAGTTGACTTTTACAACATGCATGGCTTACAGAGGAAAGATTCTTATTCCACTTCCCCATGGATATAAAAGGAAAAGCAATAAGACCAAGAACTATTAAGATAAAATCAAAGAAAACTCAGATGAGTGTGTATACATAAACGTGTAGATGTAAGTGCAGTGTGACCTAAGCGTAAGTAGAAGTAGAAGTAACAAGATGTACCTGAAATCTTGTATGTTTATGAGAGAAAAAAGACACTAGCAATCCTACCTATTAAATTATTACAAATTATTATTATAATCATAATAAAAAAGAAGCACTAAACCCACAAGGGTTGTGAATAGCTATAGATGGAGTGAAGGCATATGAAAGTAATAAATTTCTAGTCAAGTTACTGGTGTTTGACTAGAGAAAATGTAATTCTTCCGACCCTCCCGACACTTGGTAAACAAATCTTGTATTTATGTCAATTTTTATACTGTGGGTGTATTTATCATATTTATATGTTCGTAGCATTTTTACTATATAATTTTGAAATAAATATAAATGGATTAATAGAAATGTCTATATTAGCATAATATATGACATTTAATGCACCCAACAGATTACATGTATTATTATTATTAATATGGCATCGAGAGTAGAGACACTCTTAGTGATTTTAATGTGTACCTGCACGCTAAAGCACAGTGTGTAAGTATACATATGTATATAGGTACAGGTACACATAAGTATAATTATCAGAGTACATATAAAATATGCAATAACTTTAAAACATTTGAAATTTTGGAAAATTTCCGGACATAATAGAGATGTGTGTTCAAGGAGAATGTAAACAAACCGGGTGGGGACGTGCCGTATTTGAAAGACCACTCACCGTATTGCAAATTTTGGTCATGTAATTTAAAATTGCCGTATTAATGGAATGCCGTAAGGCGAAACGCCGTAAAGCGGGGCCCTACTGCATATATTAAAATATGTTGACAAGTGCCTTTATCAGCAGGTCCTGCATGTATGTGTTGCATCGCTCAGAGAGGACACTGGCAACAAGGATCAAGGAGTTGAAAGAAATTGGTTATTTTCCATTCCCTCTTGTTGTCTTGTGCAAGTCGAAATATGTATACATGAGAGCTGTTGACCGTTATAAAGATGAACACTGTTTTAAAAATAATGTTGACATTTAAAATGTGATGGAGCAAATAGATTTTGTAGAAGTGTGTATAACAGAATTTTAAAATTGACTGTAATTAAAGATTTTCAAATTTAAATGGCCATTGAGTTATTATTGAAAGAATTGAGAGTAAGACAGAGAGTAGGACAGCAGATGAACAGGGAGGCTTTAGGAAGGGTAGGGGGCATGTAGACCAAGTGTTTACAGTGAAACATATAGGTGAACAGTATTTAGATAAGGTTAAAGAGGTTCTTATGGCATTTATGGATTTGGAAAAGGCGTATGACAGGGAGGATAGGGAGGCAATGTGGCAGATGTTGCAGGTGTATGGTGGGAGACAGCCAACTTGTTGGACAAAAAAAAAAAAGTGAGGTTCGGGTTAGAGTATGTAGGAGAGAGGGAGATTATTTCCCATAAAAGTGGGTTTTTCAAGGATGGGGATGTCCCCGTGGTTTTCGAAAATTTTTAATGGGGGGGGTTTATAAAGAAGTGAATGCTTGGCTTGGCAAGAGGGTGGGGTTAAAAGATAAAGAATTAAGCAAAGTGGGGGAGTTGTCAATTTGCTTTTTGCTGATGACACTGTGCTTTTGGGAGATTTGAAGAGAAGTTGCGAGGTTGGTGGATAGTTTTGTAGGGTATTAAAAGAAAAAAATTTAAAAAATGAATATAAAAAGAGTAAGGTATGAGGATAAAAAGTTTTAGGTGATAAAAGATTGGTTTCAACTGGGGGGGAGAGAATCAGGGGAGGGAATGAAATTCAGAATTTTTGGGGAGTGGACGGCAGGAATGGGTCATAAGATGAGGAATCATAGAATTGATGGGGGGGAAAAGGGTATGGTGCACTTTAGTCTGGGAGACAGGAACTTTTTTGTTTGGGGAAAGCAAAGAGGGGAATGCTGAGGGTATAATTTTTACCAACACCTTATATGGGTGTGAAAACATGGGGGTGAATTTGCAAGAGAAGAAGGGGAGGCAAGTGGAGTGTTGTTGGGGAATTTTTGTGGTGTGTTTTTGGGGGGGTTTGTTTTGGGGGTTGGGGGGGGGGGGGTTTAAAAACTGGCAGGGGGAGGGGGGGTTTTAAAGGGTGGTTAAATCTGTAGTGGAGGGAAAGGCGGGGAAGGGTTGGCTTAGAAAAGGTTGGGGAGGGGGGGGAAAGGGGGTTTTGTTGCGAGGGGTTTTAAAGCAAGCATGCATGAGGTATTTGATAGGATGAAGGAGACAAATGGTTTTTTTAATACTTGACGGCTTTTGGGCGTAAGCAAAGTGACATAAAGGGATTCGGGGAAACCGGCGGGCCCGGGACTTGAGCCCGGGAGAGGGGAAGTACAGTGTCTGCTTTTTGAAGGGGGGTGTTAATGTTGCATTTTACAAACTGTAGTGTAAGGCCCTCTCGGGAAACATGATGGAGTGAATGTGATGAAAGTTTTTTTTTTTTCGGGCCACCCTGCCTTGGGGGGAATTACCAAGGGTTTTGAAAAAAAAAATAATAAAATAAAATTAATTACACCCTCTTTTCACTTAACGATGTTGTACTTCCCTGTTGTTGTATTAATCCGTTCCTGGGCCGTTACATAAACAAAATTTACTTTAGAATCAATTTTCCCCATAAGAAAAAATTAAATACAAAAAAAACCGTTCCGACACCCGAAGTATTAAAAAAAAAAAATTTTTTAACATAAAATATACATGTAGTACATAAAAAATACAAGGGGAAAATGATGAATGAAACTTTAAACACAACACTTACCTTTTGGAGATTCTTCTTAGGTATGGGAGACGGGAGGAGGAAGAGAGTGGTTGTTTATATTTTGGAAGGGGAATCCCTTCCAGCAACACCTAGGTACCTTTTGCTTTTCTGGGGTTGTTTCTCTTCCGTTTCTTAATGCCATGGACCACCTTGAGAGTCACGGAGTCCTGTCCAAAAAAAACTGTGGGAAGCTCTTTTCTGGCGTCTCTTTAACACTTCCCAAAATGGCCCAAGACTTTGTCACGTACATTTTGCCAACAGGGCTTGCAACAAACCTTTGTTAGGGGATTTTCTTCAAAAAAGCTTTCCTTTTACCCCACATAGTAAAAATCTCTTTAATTTTCTGAAAAAGGCCCCTTTCTTCCATCTCTCTTCCCCTCCTCTGAGCAGATTCTAGCTGCGATGGTTCCCTTTTCCTGCTGAAGGTTTTGCAGCTCCTTAGGGGTAATCCATTTGGTCTTCCCCCAATTCTTCCACATCCTCCAAACCAATCCAAATGGGTCCCCCAATTGATTTTACAACAGACATGGGTCATTGGGGCAGCCCCAAATCCTTCAAACCCTCTTGTCGAACAACTGGCCAAAATTTTTCCCCGGCAGATTTTTCAAAGTTGGTAGTACTCCCCCCAAGCCATACCTAAAGGGTTATGCAGTGGGGGATGCTGAATGTTCTCCCCAAAAAATTCCCCCTTGGGGTCAAGGGGTTGGTCTGGGTCACAGTCAAGCCCCTGTGAACATTGCTTTTGGTAATTTTTTTAAAGTTTGCAATAACCTGCTGGTCCTGGTTGGAGGAGAGGAGTGGTATTCGGGGGCAAGAACTTTCTGGATGAACCCAAAACTCCTCGAAAATTGGGTCACCAAGTTTGGGGGTGGCAGGTGCATTGTCCATTACTAGCAGGCACTTGGATCCAATTTCTTTTCCGGGAAATACTCCTCACCAGGGCCAAAAAACTTCTTTGAACCCTCACGAAAATTTCCCCCGTGACCCATGCTTTTCTTTAGATTTCCCAAAAAACACACAATTTACTCTTCATAACTTTTTTTCCTGAAAACTCGGATTTTAGAATGGTACACTAGTAATGGCTTATTTGAAAACCCCACTAGCATTTGCACAGAACATTCGTCACCCGTCTTTTCCTAGCTTGTGTCCTGGAGGGCCCTTTTCCTCTTTTTGTAAGAAGTCCCCTTTGGCTTTTCTTCCAAAAAAAGGGGCCCGTTTTGTCACAGTTGAACACTTGTTCAGGTTTCAGTCCCTTTAATGTTTATGTCCCCTGGGAAATTTTTGCCAATTTTTTAGCGCCTTGTGGGCTGAACTGGCAGCCTCACCATGCCTTACCAAAACTGTGTATGCCATCGGTTCTTTAAAACCCCTCAAACCAGCCCTTTTCTGGGCCCTTTAAAATTTCCCCACTTCACCCCTTTTTGCAGGGGAATTTCTTTCAAAAACTCATGCAACGCTAGCCCTTTTCACAAAAAAGAAATCAAAAAGTATTCCCGCTAATTGTTTCTAAATTTTTCCCACCAAAATAACTTCTCAGCCTCTTCCAGTACTGGTACTCATTTTTTTCAGCATGTTACTCCCTTTGCAACAACAGCATCCTTTATTTTTATTTTTTTTGCCCCTAAGGAACATAAAATTGTGTAGGGTTTTTTTTATACATCCTGGCATTCGGCCACACTTGTACCCCTTTCATATTGTTTAATGATGGTTTTTTTTTAAATTCAATCATATTTTTCACTTCTTTACCCAGGCTTGGCCAGAGCTTTCTTTGGGGCCTGGTAGCTTATTTAGTACTTGCAAGCACTAAAAAAAATGGAATTATGAAAAATTTTGCTGGAGCACGTGAGGGGCCTTCGCCCTTGGTAAACAATGCCAGACTGGGTGCCCCCCTGGCCACGCCGTGTCAGCGTCCTGCAAACTCGACCGCGAGCAAAATATGAAAAGCGGGTCCATGTTTATTTCGAAATACCCCTATGATTGGCGAAATTTTTCGTTGCCGGAAACCGAAAAGCGGGGGACCCGGGTTTAAAATTTTTAAAAATAACTAAAAGGTTTTAAATGGTGAAAAGGGACATTAAAACAATATCAAAATGGTTTTACACAACCCCCTACCTTATGTATGCTGCTTGTTTGCGAGAATTTTGTTTTCTGATGGGTTTTAGGAATGGAATCCTCGTTTGTGAGGAGATCATATAATTTTCTTTTATTTTTTTTTTTTAAAATACAGCTGAACCCTTAAGGGAGGGTGACTAAAAAAAAAAAAGAAGTTTTTCTTTTTAAAATTTGAATTTTTTCAGGAGAAGGAAATTTCTAGCCCCCTTTCTCCCCGGGATTTTTTGTGCCCCCACTACGCACAGGCTTTTTGAGGGAAAACCCCTTTTTTTTTCCACTTCCCCCCGGAATTTAAAAGGGAAAAAACAAGAACAAAAATCAAATTTTTATTTTATTTTATTAAATTTTTAAAATTAAAATTATTTTTATTATTTTAAAATTTTACAGCCCTTCCTTATTAGCTTTTACTTTTTACTGAAACCCGGGCTTAAGACGGGCTCTCTGATCAGTATTCATATCTAAAAAATGTATATTAGAGCTGATTTCCTCTATTCTGTTTATTTCAATATATAGTACACTACTGTATAAACATTTAAAAATAGTATACCAGAGATGTTATAAATGGTGCATAGGTGACATTAAAAAATATCAAAGATGGTTTACACAACCACAAACTCACTACCTTTATAGTATGCCCCTCACATAGCGACAAATTCATTTAATGACATGGTCTTAGGAACGGAACTCCATCGCTAAGCGAGGAGAGGCTGTACGTATTATTATATTCATGGGGAAGTGGTAAACACTGTACAGCACCTGTGATGGTTATAGAATACTTAGGGAAATGGGAAGCAGTCAGGATTGATACAAGAAAAGGGAAGGTTAGATTCAATTTCTTGGATCATGAATCTCCCTTGAGGGGCAAGATAAGAAGGAAAACACTCGTCTGAATCTGAGATGTATATAGGATATATATTCGTTGGATTAACATCATTTCTATGTACTCGAGCTATTGTATATTGTATAATATTTAAGTAATAAAGTATTTTCTGATAATTTTAAATAGTTTTAATGTCACCTACAAATCTTTGCTGTACAAACGTGCTTCACGCATTTATCTTCTTAATTAGTGTATCTTTTTTTTTTGCTGTACACTGGATACTCTCCAGTAAGTCATTATCCAAACCTTCATGCAGTATTCTGTACCAGGATGCACCACTGGCTTAGAAATCATTCACACACAATCACTGTCTTTGCAGAGGTGCACAGATATAACAGTTCAGATGTCAAACCAAACCAAAAACCATTCATCTCCACTCACTCCTTTCTAACACGCTCATGCATGTCAGCTGCATGTCCAGGCCACTTGCACACAAAACCTCTTTTACCTCCTCCCTCTATGCTTTCCTAGGACGACCCCTACCCCTCCTTCCCTCCACTACAGATTTAAATATTACGGTATATACATGGGAAGTACTACACTCATAGGGGTTTTACAATACTTGGGGAATAGGACATAATGTAATTAGAAAAAAGACCCAGAATGGGTGGTGTTTCAATCCATAGTAAGTATGTAAGTCCTAAAAACTCCAGGCCAGTGCATAAGCCACTTGGCCATGAGGTTAAACCTCACCCATTCTGTGGTTTGTTTGCAATTGTGTTATGATTTTGTAAGTCACTGTGATCAGTTGTATTCAGGAAAGAGAGGATAGTTTCCAGTTCCTTTGATAAAAAAGTTGGAAATTAGTTAAAATCTTTAAAGGGGCCCAAAGAAGATGTTGATATTTAAGATGCCTTCCAAGTGTTTTTCTTTATTTACTGTAATTAGAACCCAGGTGTTGTATGCCCCTAGGAATTTAGCACTAGTTTTGATTGCAATAATAACAGAACCCAGTTGCTTATAAATTACCATCATATTGTCCCTCCTCATCTGCAACTTCATTGAAAATCTGTGGCCCACCATATGGGCTTTGGCTACTGTCACTAGTTGCCCTGCCCACAAATGATGTCTTCAACTGCTCCCACCTTTCCTCTGGCTCCAGTATGTCTCCATCTTTGTGCCTTCTGTGTGAGATTATAATAATGCCTGTTGATAATACGCTAGAATCGCCAACCTGAAATCCTTAAAAAAATTTAAAGGGTTTCAAAAAAACAAAAAAGGGTTTTTGTTTTTAAAACCACTCGAGCCCCCGCTTTGGGGTGTGTGAGTGAGTGTGGTGGGTGTGTGGGGTGGTGGGTTTTGGTGTGTGTGTGGTGTGTGTGGTACACTCGCCTATTACCCCACCTAGTTGAGGTTGAAGGGGTTCGGCCCCTAGCTCCTGGCCCCGCCTTTTTCCGGTCGCTACTAGGTCACCCCACCCAAACCCAAAGACTTTACCACCTCTGTTTTTAAAGCTATTTTAAGGAAATCCTGCCCCACTAAAACCCTTTCCCAAACTTTCCCCCTTTGGGGGACCCCTTTGGGGCTGAAAAATACTTCCTAACATCCCTTTGTTTCTTCGGGGTCTTCACTTCCAACTGGGGCCCCCCTTTTGGGCGGTGCCCCCATCTCGGGAACATTTTTGCCCTTTGTCCACCTTGCCCAATTTCCTCTAAAATTTTGGGTATTTTCTTTATCATGTCCCCCCATCTCCCCGCCCCCCGGGTCTTTCGGGGTTTACCCCCCTTTAAAACCTTTTCCTCAAAAGGAAACTACCTCTTAACTCGGGGACTGGGCTTTTGAAAAACCTTTGCATTTCCAAAGTTTCTTTACATTTTGGCAAGGTGGGGGGTTTCCAAACTGGTGCCGCATACCCCCAATAGGGCCCCCCCTAATGTACCCCTGGGGTACAGGGTCCTGAACGTTTCCCTTATTAAAAAGTCGGAATGCTTTTTCTGAGGTTTCCCGGGGACCCATATCTGCAGAAATTTTGGGTTTGGGATGTGCATTTTCGGAGATGTCCGGGTTTTTATCCCTCCCCCCCAAGATTTTTTTTTTCTTAGTGGGGTTTGTAGCCCTTTTTGGCCCCTAAAACTTTTATTTCCGTCTGGGGCCCTTCTTCCCCTTTCCCCCCAATCTTCATACTTTGTATTTGGGGGGGGATTGAACACCAGGAGCCAATTGCTGGCAAGGCGCAGCTTGTCCAACCCCTTTTGGGTATTTCTGCCTGGTCTTCAATCGAAAAATTTCTTCTCATCAATTTCACGTCATCTGAAAACAGGGAAAAACCTCGGAGTTTTATTCCTTCTGCCCAGGGCGTTAAAAAATACCAGAAAAAACACGGGTCCAGGACGACCCCTGGGGCCCCCCCCGTTTGGTCACAGGTGCCCCCCTCTGACACCCGCCACGTACCTTTTTACTCGCTGCTGTCTTCCTGAAAAAGTATTCCCAATCCATTGTATCCCTTTCCCCCCTTTTTATCCCTGCTTGGTCCTCCATTTTTTGCACAAATCTCTTGTGTGGAAACTTTTGTCAAATACCTTTTTGCAGTCCAAGAAAATCCAATCCCCCCACCCCCCCCCTCTTGTTTACTGCTGGGCCCTTGTCATAGAACTCCAGTAGGTTTGTGACCAGGATTTCCCGCCCCGAAACCATGTTGGCTGGGTTGATGAGAAACATTCCTTTCAGGTGTTTTCCCCCACTCCCTTTTCCTGACAACTTCTCCAAGACTTTGGGTACTATACATGTCAGGACACGTCTGTATTTAGGGGCTCATGTCCGGGCTCCCTTTTTTTTAAAATTGGACTACATTTGCTGCTTTTCCCTGCCTCAGGGAATCTCCCGTTTTTGATAGAGTATTGAAAAATTGTTTTTTAGGGGTAAAACCTAGTGCCCTGCTTTCCCCCCTCCAAGGGGCCCTGGGAGATGTTTTTTGGGCCCCCTTTCCTTTGAAATCTAGCTCGCTCAGAACCTCTTCACTTCTTCCTCGGTTTTGGTGTACTGGGTCCCCCACCTGGGGGTGTTTCCCCACCTCTCATCTTTCTGGAGCCTTTTGCTCCTCTGTGAAAAACTTCCCTTTTTAAACTCCTTTTTGAGTTCCTCACATACTTTACGGGCATTTCTTGTTGTCCCCTCCTCCTTTCCCCCCCAGCCTAAAAAAACCTGGGCCTTGGCTGTTTGGGGGTTTTCCTCCTGATGGGGGCTTTTAAAAAAGCTTCAGGGCCCGGGTTTGGCTTTCGCTACTAAAGTCGTTTTCCCTAAATTTCGTTGGGGGGTTCCCCTTTTTACTGTGCATATTTGTTTCTGCTCTAAAGACGCTCCTCCCCCAATTTTCCGGTCCTTTTCCTTCCTTTTATTTCTTTCCTTTTCCCCACACACTTGGTTTTTTTCCTCCTTTCACCTTTGGGGAAACCATGGGGGTCATCCTGGCTTTTTTTATTTTTCCTGTTTTTCCCTTTTGGGGACAACCTCTCCCACCTCCTTGCACATTGTTGCACATATCCCAAACATCCATTAACTGGTTTCCCCTGGGCCCGTTCCCCTGCCCACTGAACCTTTTTAGGAAGTTCCTCATTTTCCCCCCTGTATCCCCTTTTCCCCTTTGTTTGGGTTTTATTTGGTTTCCCGGCCCCCCCCCCTTTCCCCCCTTCCCCCCCCCACTTTTTAGCCAAATGTGTAATTTGAAGCTCAAAACCATATGATCGGGTGGCCCCAAGGGGTCTTTCATATGTGATCTCCTCAAAATCTGCACTACTCAAGGGGGAATACTAAGTCCAGTTCTTGCTTTGGGCCCCCTCTCCCCCCTCTCTTGTAGTGCCCTTACGTGTTTTTACATTAAGTTTTCCAGTACCCCTCCATCTCTTAAACCCTCTATGTATCATGGCCCCCCTGTTTGGGCCCCAAATTCCCCAATCGATCTCCTTTTGGTTAAAAATCGCCCATGATCAGGGGCTTTTCCCCCGCATCATGACTCTTTTGGGCCCCCCTGCAGCCAGTGTCCCCCCCATTTCTCAAAAGCTCTCGTCAACTCCCTTGCCCTGGCCTGCTGTTCTGTGGTGGGTTATACATCACTGCAATTACCACCTTGGGACCTCCAGAGTGAAGCGTTCCAGTACTCACCTATTTGTACTCACCTATTTGTGGTTGCAGGGGTCGAGTCACAGCTCCTGGCCCCGCCTCTTCGCAGTGTGTGTGTGCGTGTGCGTGTGTGCGTGTGTGTGTGTGTGTGTGTGTGTGTGTGTGTGTGTGTGTGTGTGTGTGTGTGTGTGTGTGTGTGTGTGCGCGCGCGTTCGTGCATGCGTGTGCGCGCGTGTGCGGCATGCGTGCGTGCGTGCGTGTGTCTGTGTACTCACCTATTTGTACTCACCTATTTGTGGTTGCAGGGGTCGAGTCACAGCTCCTGGCCCCGCCTCTTCGCTGATTGCTACTAGGTCCTCTCTCTCCCTGCCCCATGAGCTCTATCATACCTCGCCTTAAAACTATGTATGGTTCCTGCCTCCACCACATCACTTTCTAGGCTATTCCATGGCCTGACTACTCTATGACTGAAGAAATACTTCCTAACATCCCTTTGATTCATCTGAGTCTTCAACTTCCAATTGTGACCTCTTGTGTCTGTGTCCCATCTCTGGAACATCCCGTCTTTGTCCACCTCGTCTATTCCGCGCAGTATTTTATACGTCGTTATCATGTCTCCCCTTGACCCTCCTGGCCTCCAGTGTCATCAGGCCGATTTCCCTCAACCTTTCTTCATAGGACAATCCCCGTAGCTCTGGGACTAGTCTTGTTGCAAACCTTTGCACTTTCTCCCAATTTCTTGACGTGCTTGACTAGGTGTGGATTCCAAACTGGTGCTGCATACTCCAGTATGGGCCTGACGTAGATGGTGTACAGAGTCTTAAACGAATCCTTACTGAGGTATCGGAACGCTATCCGTAGGTTTGCCAGGCGCCCGTATGCTGCAGCAGTTATCTGATTGATGTGCGCCTCAGGAGATATGCTCGGTGTTATACTCACCCCCAGATCTTTTTTCCCTTTAGTGAGGTTTGCAGTCTTTGGCCATCTAAACTATATTGTGTCTGCGGTCTTCTTTGCCCTTCCCCAATCTTCATGACTTTGCATTTGGCAGGGTTAAATTCAAGGAGCCAGTTGCTGGACCAGCTTGTAGCCTTTCCAGATCTCTTTGTAGTCCCTGCCTGATCCTCGTCCGATTCGATTCTTCTCATTAACTTCACATCGTCTGCAAACAAGGACACTTCTGAGTCTATCCTTCCGTTATGTCGTTCACGTATACCAAGAACAGCACAGGTCCTAGGACTGACCCCTGTGGAACCCCGCTTGTCACAGGCGCCCACTCTGACACCTCGTCGCGTACCATGACTCGTTGTTGCCTCCTGTCAGATATTCTCTGATCCAGTGCAGTGCCTTTCCTGTTATGTGTGCCTGGTCCTCTAGCTTTTGCAGTAACCTCTTGAGAGGAACTGTGTCGAAAGCCTTCTTGCAGTCCAAAAATACGCAGTCGATCCACCCCTCTCTCTCTTGTCTTACTTCTGTCACCTTGTCATAAAACTCTAGTAGGTTTGTGACACAGGATTTTCCTTCCCTGAAACCGTGCTGGTTGTCAATTATACACTTGTTTCTTTCCAGGTGCCCCACCACTCTCCTCCTGATGATCTTCTCCATGACCTTGCATACTATACACGTTAGTGATACAGGTCTGTAGTTTAGTGCCTCATGTCTGTCTCCCTTTTTAAAAATTGGGACTACATTTGCCATTTTCCAAATGTATGCACACATGTATATATATAAACAATCAATTATAGCCTTATTAGTCTCAAAATAGGATTAAGTTTACAAACCAGCCACTTAATATGCTCTGCATACTAAGGTTTTTTTTTTTTTTTGCATGCACACCTAAATGTCACCCATCTCTGTATAAATATGCAGCACTGTATAGCCCTTGTGGTTTAGCGCTTCTTTTTTATTATAATAATTTGTATAAATATTGTATCATGTTAAAATAAAGAAATCTTTAATCTTTAAGATGTTTCTCCAATAAAAGATACCCAGGTGTTGTAAATTTATTTTATTTGGATTGCAATTAATGGATGGAGGATGGAACCTCCATCACTCCTCCTTAAGGGAGGTTCCTTGAGGCTGGTTAGGGGCTCTTGATCCAGGGAATTTGATCTACTGTTCTGTTGCTTGGATCGAACCTGACTGCCTCATTCCTCAGGTGCTGTCTGTCCCCTGCAAGTTTAGCGCTTCACTTTTAATAATCCATCATTTTCTGTCCTTGATATCAAAATGATCTTGGAACTATATAATACCTACATTTTGGCTGAAGGGTTCATATGGACATATGAACCCTAAGACCCAGTAAAACATAAGGATTACCAGTTTCACTGGGATGCCAGGCATGTGAGCTGCCTGGTGGAGTGAGCACCTCACTATTCCTGCCTTGAGCATTAGTGATGAAAATTTTCCTGTTTTCTTTCCGTGGGACAGTTGTTCTTATTCACACACACACACACAAAACTAAAAACAACAAAGAAAAAGAGAGATAGGGGGGACATGATAACGACATACAAAATACTGAGAGGAATTGACAAGGTGGACAAAGACAGGATGTTCCAGAGATTGGACACAGTAACAAGGGGACACAGTTGGAAGCTGAAGACACAGATGAATCACAGGGATGTTAGGAAGTATTTCTTCAGCCACAGAGTAGTCAGTAAGTGGAATAGTTGGGAAGCGATGTAGTGGAGGCAGGATCCATACATAGCTTTAAGCAGAGGTATGATAAAGCTCACGGCTCAGGAGAGTGACCTAGTAGCGATCAGTGAAGAGGCGGGGCCAGGAGCTCGGACTCGATCCCCGCAACCTCAACTAGGTGAGTACACACTGGACAATTGGTCGGGGCACCATACATCGATTTTTTTTGAGCCGCAGAAAACCCTGTTGTTGACTCTGGTCTGCGGGGTGTTCGGGTCTGCCTGGGGGGAACAAAGGGCTTCGTCAAATTGAAAAAAAATGTTTCCTTTCCTAATTCTGGGGGAGATTATTTTTGGGGCAATATATTTCCCCCGCCCCCTTGAAGACAGAGCTAAAGGGACTCCAATGGAAATAAAGGGACCCCAATGGAAATTTTTACTTTTTTTTTTTGGTTTTATTCTGACTTTTTTTTTTTTTCAGGTTTCCTAATGGTTACCCCCTAGCTCGATCACTAGCTCACTCAGCTCACACACTGAACCCCCGGATTCGAATCTCCTCCGGTACGGCTGGAAAGCATTAGGGACGTTTTTCCCCCATAAAATTCAAATTCTTTTATTTTCCGCAATAGTACATTGGTTAATTTTTATAATAATGGGTTCAATGCAAAAGAAGCCCTCTTTTATGTCTAGGATTATGGGCACTTAAAATTTAGTGGCTTCCTGATTTATTTAACACTAAAAAAATGATCATAGTTTGAACAGTTTTTTCTATTAATTGTAAGTTTAACAATTTATACAAACCAAGGGATTTTTCACATTTTTCAAAAGGCTTTTTATGAAAACAGAAAGTCATCTGTTTCCCCCTTCCCTATTTACCCATCGTTAAAAAAGGGTACCAGGGTTTTAGTGAACATGTGGGTCCATCCGGGGACAAAAAAACCTAAACTCCCCGAAAACTCACATAACAAGGGCTTTCTATATAATAGTATAGAGTTACCTGTGCCCAAAAATATTAAATAAAACTTAGTTTTGGTGGCCCTTTCTGCCCCAAACAACAACAACAACCTCCCCGCGGGTGATCCCGTGGGTTTAGCGTTTTTTTTTTTAAAAATTATAATAAAAATAAACTGGGACCCAAAAAAATGTATCAAAGAGAATTTAAAAATTTTATTTGATAATATAATGAAAACTTGTGGCAGCCTCGCTCAGCCTGACTATCAAAGAGAAAAAATTCCTTCTTCACGGGACCTGACCCTGGGTTTTTGCGCTTATTTTGATGATGATAATAAAATAATAAAAAATAAAATTTTTAAATTTCCCGGGACGGTTTTTATAACCGCTGGACAGTACTTACCATTTGTGGTTGCAGGGGGGCGATCCAGCTCCTGGTCCTGCCTCTTTTCGGGTCAGGGGGTCATTATCAGCTCTTACAAACTTTTGGAAGCCTGAGTCAACACCACATATCATCGTAGACACGTAAAAAATACGAACAAGGAAAATGATCAGAAACATTTTGAGAGGAAACAAAGTGTATGGGACAGTGTTTTTGATGTAGACAACCTCACATAAAATAAGTTAAGAGGAAAAACATTTTTTTGAGATTTTTAACCCCAGAGGGGTTTGCCACCCAAATAACTCAAAAAAGTCGGGCTCATTTAAGAACTACTGTCTTATTTCCGCTGCATAATCCTATGGGTTTTGAGTTCCCCTTTATTAAAAAATAATTAAAATTAAAAATTTAAAAATTTAAAAATAAATAATAATAATAATAATAATAAAATTTTAAAAAATAAAAATTCTTATTTCTAATGTGGCTCCTAAACTTTCCCCCAAGATGCCCCCCCACTAACTGACTACCCTGGGTACAAACTTACTGCAGGGGAACAGGCAGCAGGTGAAGGGAAACCTGACAATGTTTCCCCACCCGTACTGGGGATTGAATCACAGACCTGGTGTGAGGCAAAAATGCAACACCAGCCCGGGGTCAAACCCGGTTCCTCAGTTTCAGTTTTTTAAACCTTTAAAAGTCTGACATTTTTTTTTGGTTTTTCCTAGGTAATTTTTACACATATGTTATTAATAAAAATGTAATCACCTATATTTTTGGGAACGACTTATTGAAACCTGTACTTAAATAAACTTACTTAAGTAATCCAGTATTCGTGTTGGGGTATTTTGTTTTCTGACTCCTAATTGCTGGTAGATATTTATGGTTGTAATTATTAATACAATACTATAATATCAGGTTATGATTATCCCATACCTTTGTGTTTATAAATTTATGAAAAAGAGTTTGGATTGTAATTTTTGTTAATTACCTTAAAAATTAATATTAATTAAAATTAATTACAGTATTTACCTTCAAACATTAACAATTACAGTGTATGACATTGATTTTCACATTTAATTTGTTACCTGTCTTGTGTACCATGAATTTTTCTCTTTATATAATTTCTTCACTGCTTTCAGCATTTCCTGCAGCACCGTATAACCCTTGTGGGTTTGGCTCTTTGTTATGATTATAATAATTAGTATTTGCTTCTTCCTGATATGAGAAGCTTATTTAGAGGTTTATCCTCGTCGTGACTGTACTTAGGCACTATAGTAATTTTCATGTCAGTTCTTACATAGCTTACACTATTTTAATTCTTATCTGTAATGTTTCTCAAAATTGCAACATGCCCATGCTCTATTATAATATGGGGTAAAGTTAACTGTTCAAACAAAAAGCACATTTTTCAGATTTAATGAGTTTACAAGCAACAATGTCACACTGGTGGTGCAGGAGAACTGCTCAGATATCAGCACCATTAAACACAAGATGTGCGGAGGGCAGTAACAACTTGTTGCACGTACCATCTTGTGCAGCATCCTGGAATGTAACATTGACACTGAGAAACAAGTCTGCTGGTATCAGGTAATACTGTCTTGAAATATTTTTTAATAATACAGTAATTCCTTCACAAAGGAGATGGGGTTGCTTTATTGCTGAAGGGCTCTTAGATCATTCCTAATAGCCACCTGTTTATAGGGTTTCTTGCTCTTTCACCTTGTGAAGGCTTACTCAGCCCTGTAACAACTTCAGTCAGTATTACTAAGGCTGGCTCCCCTCCCAGGAAAATTAATGAATAGAAAAAGAACAAAAAACTGACAAATATAAACACTTTATTATTTAGGAAATATGAAATATAAAACACTTAAATATGAAATACTGATCCTACATGAAAGAAAATGAAAAATTAAAAATATAAAAGATATCTGAATTCAACACAAAAAAAACGGGGTTCTGGTGTTGGACACTGCGTTTGTTGCAATAAAGAAGCCTTTCCTGATGGGGGGGGGGGGGGGGGGGGGTCGCAGTTGTTGGTAAAACCCCCACGGGCTCTTTCTAGGGCCGAAAGAATCTTTCCTGATGACGGGGAGATCGGGTTCTTGACGCTTAATGAGAGGGGTTATTCCTGTTTTCTTCATACAAGGGGCACAGGCAAGTAAAATCCAATATGGGATGTCTCCGGGGACGTTAGTCCACTCCTCATTTTTTTTCTCTTTGATTGACAGGTGACCCCCCCTCTGTCATCCAAGCTGAAAAGATAGACATTTTTACCCACTGCTTAAATAATCACTCTCCATGATAAGTAAAAATACCTAAAAGACTGGTGATTATTAAAACGTCAACTTAGAGCAAGGCGAAAAACTAATTTTTATTTTTGGGGTCCAAAGGGAAACTTTAAACCCAAAAAATCCACTAGAAACAAGGCAGGCTGTACTTCAGTAGTTTTGGGGAGCTGGGGAGTCAGTGTTTTACTTTTTGCCCGAGCCCCACACGCCACCTTTGGGGGGGGGGGAAAAGGGAGGGGGAAGGGATATGGGGCTAACTGACCCTACGTTAACAAGCAGTCGGGAATGAAAAAAATCAAATTTAGGGGTGGGGGAGAAAAGGCGGGAATAGCGGGGGCCTTGACTTACCCTACCTTAACAAGTAGCCGGCAAGCAAACTATCACTTTTGGGGAGGGGGAAAAAAAGGGGGGTGCGGGGCTTGACACCCTACCTTCTAGCCGGCAATGAAACTTGTTTCTAAATTCCCTCGCTAAATCCATCTATTGAACTTTTCCCCCACACTCCCCCCCCAAAACCAAGACAAGTCCAGGAAGGGAAGTAGGCAGGAAAAACTCTGTGGAAGTCGTGAAGGCAAAAATCTTTACTGACTGCACGACGACTTAACCGTCAGGAAATAAATTTGGGTGAATCATTGATAACACAAATGGAACTTGAAAGCCTGGATGCCAAGTCCACCCAAGAGGCGACTGTTGGGTTCCCTTTAAAATTTTTTTTGGGATATCAAAAGGTTTGGGTCCGTTTTCTAAAATGAATTCTTTTCCCAGCAAATAAATTTAAAGTTTGGAGATACCCCACACAATGGCTAAACATTCCTTTTCTATGGGATTTCTTCGTGTTCTGCGGGAAGGAGTTCCCGGCTTAGGAAGCATACAGGGAAGGGAGTGACGCATCATGGTATTGTATTAACACCGCACCTAAGGCCAGTATTGGAGGCAATCAGTTCTTAACAAAATGTTTGTATAATTCTGGAATCTTAAGTTATGATTGGTCTTTCGAAAAGAAGCTTTTTATCTCATTAAACTTTTCCCGAGCTACTTCGGAAAGTTCAGAGTTCCTTCACAGACTTTTATAAGTAAGTCGGATAAGATGCCTGTAATATCAGTAAGTTTCGGGATAAACCGTGCATAAAAATTTTACAGAACCAAGAAAACTATGGCATGAGCTTCTTGGTTTTGGGGAATTTAAATTCTAATAAATCTTTGACTTACTGGGAGAAAAAAAAAGAGGGCCTGCAGAGTGTTATTAGAAAAAGTATAAGTCCAAGAAAAATAATCTGTTATACCCAAGGAAGCATTCTTCGGCTTGGCAGTGAGGCCAAGCGAGCGTAAACCTACGCAAAACTGATGTTCAATGTTTGGTTATGTTCCCCCACGTGGATGTCATTACGTAAATGTTATCACAAATAAACTGAAACATTTGGCATATCCCAAGACCTTTCTGTATCAGTCTCATGTAGGTAGCACAGGCAGTTACCAAACCGAAGGGCATAGTTCTATATTGCATCAGTCCTTTGTGTGTAGGAAAAGCGGTGTACTGCTTAGAATAAGGATCTAACATTACTTGATGAATGCCTGCGCAATATCAATCTCTGAAAACAGAAAGGAAGAGTCATAAAAGTTGTGTAGTCGCTATCTATTAGGGCATAGGCTCACATCCCCCGAGTTATAGCATTAAGGCCTCTGAAGTGCAATAGCAAGTCTATATTGAATTATCCTCCCTTCTATAACCATGACTACTGGTGAACAATATGAAGAACTGAAGGTTCAATGTATCTTTAGTTTTAATAATTTGTCTACCTCTCGATCAAATGCATCCCTAAGGTGAACTGGAACTGGGTATAATTTTCGTTTGATATGATTGTCCGTCACTAAGACAATCTTATGGACTACCGTTGGGAGGTCACACCTGGAATATCAGTAAAGACGTTCTGAAAAGTTACTCCACACATTGAATAGTTCATGTCCTCTTTAATGGTCATCAAGGATTCATTAATATTAATGTTTGTTGCACCCGATGTCAAGAGTCACACAAGTCATGTAGTTCTTCATCATAGTCTAAGTTAGAGGTTGTCAATTATACACACTTACCATTCTTCAGTTGTTTTATCAAGTTCGTGGGAGAAAACTAAGATCAAAGTTATTAAGGCATTAACCAAATTTCTTCGGTAATATTTCTAAAGAATGTTGATATGATAAAACTTAGGTTTCCCCTTGACTCTATGATGGTTAGTCAACTTCCCACAAATTTTTAATACTTTATATGGACCTTTCCATGCTACAATAATTTATTTGACTTGATCTGCAAAAGTACAAGAACTTCCCCACCTACTTTAAAACTATCTCCTCTGACTTTTTGGAATCAAAATACTTTTTGTACTGCTCCATTGACATGCTTAAGTTTTTCGAAACTTGTCAGAGGTCTCATAGAAGTTTGAATCTAAGGTCAAGGGAAAACTATAAGAAGACAGAACACCTCAGCATTTTATCTTCTCATTAGTCCATAAGTCCATAGAAGGATGGGACAATGGGCCTCTGGCCTGTCCTCCCATAGAGAAATTTCAAAAGGTGAAAACCCTAAAGAGTCAGCTGGGAACTTCCTCATGGCAAACAAAGCAAAGGGTAGGTAACGATGCCACTCCTTAGGTTAAGGAGCAAAGTTTCTAAAATGGACTTGAGAATCGAGTATGCTGGCGCTCAATCCTCCAATTACAGCTGGGATGATAGGGTGTGGTGAAGATAGGCTTCACTCCCAGAAGTTGGTATAGATGTTTGCATTAAGTCATATGTTAATTGTGTCCCCCCAGTCAGACAAAATTTCTCTAGGGATGCCCACTCTGGAGAAGATGACAAAAGGGCTTCAGCCACCCTCTGTAGCAGTTATGTCTTTAAGTGAACGGCTTCATGGAAACTCGAAGCTTAATCAACTAATGTTAATATATGATCTATTTCCTCTCCAGATAAAAGTGGAGATAGAAGGACAACGATGTCAATAGCTACTCTTTCAAAGGTACCGTAAAGACTGGCATTGTGACCATAGGTACACTGCCTGGTACCTCGGAAGGATGACTTTGGCAAACTATACACGATCTACAATAGGAAGTGACATCTGAGGACATTTTTTGGCCAAAAATAGGTTTCCCTAATTTTAATTTAAGGTTATACATGCGAGAAATGTCCCGGCCACTGGCGAGGTCATGAGCCATTTTTAAGGAACAGTCCTCTCTGCATTGACTTGGAAACAACTAAGATGGAATAGTCTGTCTCATCTGAATTTAATTTGACATACTGACTTGTGCAAAGATTACCTTTTTTATATATTCAAATTTATATGAAAGTTTTTCCTATTTAGATAACTTGATTTTGTTTAGCGGCATTATGGCAATTCTGAAAGAGAAGGGCAAATACTATGAAAGTGACAAAAGAGTCCTTTGATAAATCTAAAGGCTTGAGTGCAGGGAAAATCAAAGGATGGGACAGTAGTAGAAGCCTAGGGCTTTGGTCTGAGCCAGAGTCAGACATTTAAAGTATCGGAGGTGATATCTTCACTTTCATCTAACATGAACCGGTGATCCTACTTCCTCGCTTTCGCGAGTAGCAGCACTGGTTTTTAATCCCACATGAATTTCGCAGACCTTGTCTTCAACTGAACTTCGAGGGCTTCTCTGACTCTACAGGAAGAGGATCTGAAACACTTAAATCCACTTTGGTGATGAAAGGTCAACCTCAGAAGGAAGAATGGCACCTTTTACATTACCTATTATTACGGATCAAGAAGGTGATGGGAGCTAGTACGGCTTCAGACCAAACCTGATTAACCATTTAGACCTAATTTAACAACGTATGGTAGAAAAAGTGTCTGTTACGGTCCCCAAGTATCTGAAATATAGCAAGGAATGAGTTTTCTTTAAGATTAGGGAACGAGTTATCAAAATGACTATACATGTGGCATCCATGTCTCGTAAAATGGAAGATACATTAAGTATTAACTGTTCCTAGAACAGAAGGGTGCTTGGTCATTACAGTCTTTAAAACATCTTCCAACCTTTTTGGACCTTCTTGAAGGACAAACATGGACTTGTTGATGTCTCTTAACACCACACAAATGACAAACAGGAATAAAAGGACGTCACTTTCCTTTCTACTAGGAGGCGTTTGATTTATCTTAAGGTTCTGATGAACCCTTTGCCCTTAGGGTTCGATCCCTTTAGGATTTTATAGGCATTGTGAGCCTCACATACGGTCCAGCACTCAGCGACTTCCTCACTTTAATCAGGTACGTTCTCTGATAATGATCGTATCTGATGGGGAAGAGCCTGTGAGGAACTGGTCAGCAACATGGAGTCTCCTAAGAGATTCATAACTGTTATCAATTCCTGAACTCTCTATCCAAAAGGTCGAACAAACGAAAGAGTGTTACCTGTAAAACTGCTAGAAAGTTCATGCCAGGCTGTAAGGTGGCATACCTGAAATCTTTCCTGTAATAATTATGGTTTTCTGATATGCTTTAAGGAATGCCTTGTTCAGTAGGTTATAATTACATAAGATATCGTGCGACAAAGCTTGCATAGATATTCAAAGCTGTCCATAAAATAACAATCCTAACCTGGTAGCCCAGGTTTCAGCAGGCCCATTCCACAGAGGGTAGTGGTATTTTTCAAACCTGATAATGTATGAAGTTTATGTCTTCCCCCTCTGTGAAGGGAGTAAATAGGTGATGGAATATGTGGCACTAGCTGCACGTTGTTCCATTACTCCTTCAATCTAATTGCTGTTGTGGAAAGTTAAACTTTTTATACTCTAATTCAAGGCGAGCTTGTTCGAGCTCGCATCCTTCTTTCTCCCCTTAACTCATATTCTCTATCCTTTTGCTTCTTTTCCTCAAGTTCCCTTAATTTAACTTGTTCCCCCACTACTTTGAACAAGCTCTTTCCCATGAATCAAGTCCTATCATGCCTCTTTTTTGTCTTCTCTTTCGCTTCTCACTCTCACCTTTTCCTCTTCTCTTTCGATCCTCCTCTCTCTCTCTCCTTTTCAATTCTTTCCTGGATTTTAGCACTAATGAAAGATCTAAATTTCCCCTGTATTCCCTAACTACCTTCCAGCGTTTCATCCAAAACTGGTATTCCTCCAATTTCAAAATAACTTAAAACTACCAGGGGAAAAATGAAACGGGAATTAAAGAAAACGGAGGGTTCAATTCCTGCTCCGCTCAAAATCTGTAAATAAATTCAAGAGGCTTGATCCCTACGTTCAAAAAACATATGTATTAAATGAAAACGAAGGTTCTATGCCGGCTCCGAGCAAACAGTAAGTAAATGGAGGTCCCTGAACTCATCCAATCTTCTCACCAACAAACAAAGTGTCCCCTACACAGTTCCCTTAATATAATCGAAGAGCTCAATGAAACAAATTTGTCACTAAAATCTAGGTCCCTAGCCCTTTGACTGTTTCCCGATAGTATAAATACATTCTTACGAGCCAATGTTTCTGACGTAATTATACCCACAAATTCTAGCGGCTTCAAAACAAGACGCCAAAGAGCCTGGTTGCCTTCATGATAGAGAATGGGTCTCAGTGTCGGTGTGCACCCTGTGAAAAAAATCTGGGACCCAGCCGGTGCATTTTGGGAACGTCCATGTTGGTAGTCCATTTTCACCATGCCTCTCGGTAAGAAGGATTCCTCACTCCTCTGCGATTGCGGTCTTTTGTTCCCAAGTGAATGAGCTCTAACAGCGATGAAAAATGTCAAGTGACATGAATTCCAGGGTTTTGAAGTGAGTGTTACCGGAAAAATGCCCAAGGATAACGTAATTATGATAGGAAAAACCCAGATGACCCCACAACCTTCACGCTCATGGTGCTGGCCGGCTTAGTTCACTGTTCACGTTCGCCTGTACCAGGACAAAAGAGGAAACTATGGTCGTGTACAACACCCAGATTATAGCAGTGATAGTGATGAGTGAAGTTGATTTTTCAAGGTCATTGAAAGCAGTTCTTAGTGGCAAGTGAGAGTGAATAATCCCCTTATGAAGCGGCAGTATGTAGACGTACATGCGTCTGGTAGTGTTTCATATGTTTTGTTCCAAGGGGAAGGAGAAACTCTGGGATGCACATCCCATGGCCCTACAACTACGACCTGATATTAAGATGACGATATTGTTAACGTGGTATAATGGTGACAGTGATGTAGGAGTCAGTGGTGTGTATAGTGAGGGGGCACGGCCCATGGGCACCATTCAGCGGGCCATGCTACTACCCACAGCTGCTTGACGCAGCACAACAACCAGCCTCACCCTAACCCCCCCACACTCCACAACCTGCCCCACCCAACCTGCACACACCAAGGTACAATATCCAACCCACCACAGACCGCAACTGGTTATTGTGCAGACAGTGATCGAGTTTGTTCCCAGTCCCCATGACTTTGCTGAAACACATGTGGAATAAAGCCATCTTGTCCACTTGGGAACGATGCCAGTGAACAGGAACTGGCTTTGAGATATATTCTTCGATGAACACCGGATGGACATCATTGTCAGTGAAACAAACACGTACTGTGATTACACCATGGCAAAAACAATTCTCTCACCAAAATCACGGCTACACAAGTGGAAGGAGACAACTGTGGCAGAGATGTACCTGTTTTTGCCACAAAAATGCTTATGCCACGATGTGTATAAGGCACACTGACACCACATACTGTTCATCAGAACGCCTGATTTCAACTCCATGTTTTCGTGACATTTTAGGTGTCATTCGTTTCCCTATACTGTTTTACGTATGTTACACTTTTCATACACAACAGGCCTGAAATGAACGACAGGTTATATAAAGATCAGAAATGTGTTTATGGTACACTAACAAAGTGCTGCATGTATTTTTATCCCTTCAGGAAGCTTTGTTATGATGATCCTTGAAATTTATTCAAAGGAAGACCTCCATTCAAGCAATATATACCAGCAAGAGGAACGCTTTGGGTATAAAAGCTATTTGTACTGTGGTGATTGCAGAAGTGTCTAGTTTTTTGGATATCATTGTGTACACGGCAGTAATACTTTGAGAGATACCATGAAGTTATTGGGTATCTCTGGTGATGTTGGTTTGAACAATGATTGGAACCATATCTTGGGTAAGGCAATGTTATTTACTGAAAACTGGTACACAAGCCCCTTAACATCATTGAATTTCTTGCGAGTGAACTTACAGACTGTTGTGGCACCGTGCGTGGTAACGTAAACATAGCCAAGTTTCAACGCTGGCATCACAGCAGAGGTGGTGTGCAAGCCGTTTGCTGCCAATGACATCATGGCATTTCGGTGGCTTGACAAAACGTGATGTCACATTGTTGACATCAGTTCCAGAAACGAAAATGTGTAACCCAGTGGCATGGATAACAGAGAGACCAATGAACCCTTCTAAGCCTGCAGCTGTCATGGACCACAACCTCAATATGCGCTTAGTGGACAAATGTGACATGCAGATTTGGTTTGCAGGACTGTGTACGCAAGAGTTATAATGGTTATAAAACTTTTTTCCATCTTGGTTGATATCTCTATGCTAAATGCTTATAACATATACAAGTGAAGACCAAACAAAACACCAAAATAAGGTGAATTTTGCTGTCAGTAATCAGACAAATAATTGCAAAAGTACCAAGTAGGCACACCTGCATAGACCGTAGCGCCCACAGACTCATCTCGTTTGAGGCCTGGTGATCACTACCCCATACAACTGCCTCCTACTACTGCCAAGAAAATGCTCAAAGAGGTGGTTATGTATGTATGCATACCACAAAAACGCCCACAAACACGCAGAGGACACTCCGTTTAATGTGTGAGGAGTGTGAAGTGCCCCTCTGCATATACCCATGTTTCAAAGAGTTTCCACAAGCTGCAGCAGTTCTAGGAACGTGTTTAGTGACTGTACATATGTATATATATTATGGAACAATAGTAATAAACATTGTTTTTTATTTGTTTTGTTTTTTGTGTAAACAAAGTGTATACACAAACTATAGTGATAAAGTTTGTTCTGGTTATTGTGTTGTTAAACAATGAGTGTATATTTGAACAATGCACCTTACATTGGTCTCACAGTCACATAATTACCTGGAACAGAAAAAAATTGAAAAGTGCAAGAAACCTATGACTGAGAGTTAAATAAAAGAATACCGGGTGGGCAGCGGTCGCCGCTGTTGCCGTACAACACGTCCCTTTCTGCAAACTTTGCGGCTCTATATGCTTGAGTAAGTACTGGATGGCAAAAATTTTTATTAGGCTTAAAACACTACTAAAAAATATTCCTAACATGTTCATAAGAAAAAATAATTTATTTTTTTCGAATATTTGGCGACATAAATGAGGTTTTCAGAGAGTGCCTGAAACAGTCAAAGGGCTAGATTCTAATCCTCCAATGGTTTCAAGCTCACACAAAAAGGTGGCACAATTAAATATTATATCCTCCTACTTGACTTACAATAAATTGAGACTATAACAATCACCAATTCTTTAAAATACTGTACTTGTGATCCTACCATAGAGAATGATTAACTCATGGGTTGGGGGTAACCGTCTTTGGTAGCGGCGTTGAAGTTCCAATGTAGATTCGAGATGGAATTGAATCTTGAATTCAGTCAAGTTTGATCCTGGCAAGGTCGCCACTTGAGAAGGCTTAATCAGCCTGTAATCAACTTCAGTCAGTATACTAAGGCTGGTTCCTCCTCAGAAAATTAATGAATCGAAAAAGAACAAAAAAAACTGACAAATAAAAACACTTTATTATATTAGGAAATATGAAATATAAAAACACTTAAAATTATGAAATACTGATCCTACATGAAAGAAAATCAAAAATTTAAAATATAAAAGATATCTGATATTCAACGCTAAAAACTTGGTGTCCAGGTGGTTGGTGACACGCGTATTGTTGCAATAGAAGCCGTTGCTGATGTGGGTGGTGGGGGGGTCGCAGTTGTTGGTGTGACAACCCCTGCTTATTCTAGTGGCCGTAATAATCTTTCCATGACAGGAGATCAGGTTCTTGGACCACTGTAAAGATGACCTTGGAGTTTACCTGGAGAAGAGTTTCCCGGGGTCAACGCCCCCACGCCCCGGACTGTAAACAGGCCCTCCTGGTGGATCAGAGCCTGATCAACCAGGCTTTGCTGCTGGCTGCATGCAACCACACGTACGAGCCACAGCCCGCTGATCAGGTAACTGACTTTATGTGCATGTCCAGTGCCAGCTTGAAGACTGCCAGGTGTCTGTTGGTAAATCCCCCTTATGTGTGCAGGGAGGCAGTTGAACAGTCTCGGCCCCTGACACTTATATGTTTGTCCTTAACGTAGCTATTGACACCCCAGCTTCATTGGGGGGATGGTGCATCGTCTGCCAAGGTCTTTTGCTTTCGTAGTGAGTGATTTTCGTGTGCAAGTTCGGTACTAGTCCCTCTAGGATTTTCAGGTGTATATAAATCATGTATCTCTCCTCTTCCTGCGTTCCAGGGAATACAGGTTAGGAACCTCAAGCGCACCCAATAATTGATGGTGTTATATCTCCATTATGCGTGCCCGTGAAATTCTCTGTACATTTTCGAAGGTTGGCAATATCACCTGCCTTGAAAGGTGCTGTTAGTGTGCAGCAATACCCCCAGCCTAGATAGACAAGTGACCTGAAGATGTCATCAGGCTTGTCCTCCCCTAGGTTTTGAAGGTTTCTCATTAAATCCATCCTGTCATTTTTCTAGCAATCGATTTGATAACAATGTTATGGTACCGTGAAGGTGAGATCCTCCGACATGAATCACTCCCAGGTCTTTGCGTTTGGTGTTTCGCTCTTTTGTGGCCAGAATTTTGTTTTGTACTCTGATGAAGATTTAATTCCTCATGTTTAGCCATAACTGAGTAATTGAAATTCGCATCGTTGAACTTCCATATTGTTGTTCTGCAGCCCACTAAAGATTTGGTGATGTCGCCTGGAGCTTTGCAGGGTCTGCAATTGGAAGACACTGTCATGCAGATTCGGTGTGCATCTGCAAAGGAAACACGGTGCTGTGGGCTGACATCCTTGTCTATGTCGGATATGGGAAAAAGGGGAAATAGAAAAGGGAACAAGATGGGGTCGAGTACTGTCCTTGTGAACAGAGCTTTTCACCGTAGCTGCCTCGACTTTACTCGTTGACGACTACCTTCTGTGTTTCTGTTAGTGAGTAAATTATAGATCCATCGACCGACTTTCCTGTTATTCCTTTAGCACGCATTTGTGCCTATTAACGCCATGGTCACACTTGTCTAAGGCTTTGCAAAGTCTTATATATTACATCTGCATTCTTTTGTCTTCTAGTGCATTTAGGACTTGTCGTAGTGATCCAATAGTTGAGACAGACAGGAGCGACCTTTTTCTAAACCCATGTTGCCCTGGGTTTGTGTAACTGAAGGTTTCTAGGATGGGTGTGATCTTGCTTCTTAGACCCTTACCAAAGATTTTTATGATATGGGATTTAGTGCTATTGGTCTGTAGTTCTTTACTGTTGCTTTACTGCCCCCTTTGTGGAGTGGGGCTATGTCTGTTTTTTTTTTAGTAACTGTGGGGACGACCCCCGTGTCCATGCTCCCTCTCCATAGGATGGAAAAGGCTTGTGATGGGGGCTTCTTCCCAGTTGTTGATGAACACAGATTTCCCATGAGTCTGGCCCTGGGGCAGAGTGCAGGGGCATGTCATTTATCGCCTGTTGAAGTCATTTGGCGTCAGGATAACATCGGATAGGCTTGTGTTAATAAAATTTTTTGTGGCTCTCTCATAAAAATTAATTTTGATTTTCGCTCTCAGTCTGGTTAGGGGCTTGCTAAAAACTGAGTCATTTTGGGGACTTGAGTAGCTAAACTCATTTCCTTGCTGTCATCTGTGTAGGACCCATCTTGTTTAAGTAGGGCCCAATACTGGACGTTGTTCTCGATTTTGATTTGGGCATAGGAAAAGAAATATTTTTGGGTTTTTCTTTCGATTTCATTTATGGCTTTTAGTTCTTCCCGCGATTCCTGACTCCTAAAGGATTCTTTTAGCTTAAGTTCGATGCTTGCTTGAGGGGTTTTTGTCCTGATTCTTCATACAAGTGCATAGGCAAGTAAATCCAATATGGGACGTCTCCAGGGCGTTAGTCCGCCCTCCTTCAGTTTTTCTCCTATTGACAGGTGACCCTCTCTGTCATCCAAAGCTGAAAAGATAGACAGGTTACCCACTGCTTAAATAATCACTCTCCATGATAATTTAAAAATACCTAAAGATGTGGTGATTTTTACAACAGTCAACTTAGAGCAAGGCTGAAAAGACTAAGTTTATTATTTGGGCCAAAGTGAAAACTTTCAACCAAAAAATCCACTAGAATACAAGGCAGGCATGTACTTACAGTAGTGTTGGAGCTGTGAGTCGAGTGATTTACTGTTTGACCAGAGCCCCACACGTCACCTTTCGGGGGGGGGGGGGGAAGAGGGAGGGGAAGGGGATAGTGGGAGCTAGACTGACCCCTGTTAACAAGCAGCGGCAATGAAACTATCACTTTAGGGGTGGGGGAGAAAAAGGCGGGAATAGCGGGAGCTGGACTTACCCTGCCTTAACAAGTAGCCCCGGGAAGCAAACTATCACTTTCGGGGAGGGGGGAAAAAAGGCGGGATTTGCGGGAGCTTGGACTTACCCTACCTTAACAAGCAGCTGGCAATGAAATATTGTTACTATATATTCCCTCGCTACTCCTATCTATTGAACTTTTTCCCTCACACACCTCCTCGGTGATAGGTGAACATGGACAGCAGGTGTCTTAAGGAAATACTGTACTTCCTAGTGTTACCCCCTGTACGGGGGATCGAACTATGGACCTCGGTGTGTTAGCTGAGTGTGCTACTAACTGAGCTACGGAACACCTCAGCTTGTAGTGTGCAGCTGACTGTAGAACACTTTTTAAAACAATTTGCCTATGGCTTAGGCCTTTCTCCTGTAGGGATCTTTGGAAACTTTCAGGAGAGTAGTTTGACACTGACATCTTAATCTGATTTTAAACTGATGCTGGAAAATTTTAACTTTGAGTGATAGTTTTTTATTTGTGTTGTATGTTTTATTCATGCTAATAAATTTTTATAGTTAATTTTGTTTTTGATTATCTTGTGTATTGTTTTTTTTTATGGCCATGAGCACCAGGTAACCTACATGGTCAAAGTGCTCTTCAGACTTCAAAGCCTCCTCCTTACTCTTCTGTTCCTTTACTTCCCTTCCTTTCTTTCATTATAGCTGAAACAACAATTAACATTTTCTCTCTGCCTCCTCCCTCCCACTTTATTCCAGCCCCATACCACATAAAAAAAAGAAACTACATTCTCCGGCATTCTTACAATAGCTGTCTTGTCAGAGGTGTACTAACACCAATTTTAATAAACTTCTGAACTGCAGTGTCCCCACCCATGCTTTAGAGTGCAGGCAGTGTACTTCTCACATCCAGAACTCAAAAATGTCAGACTTATTTTTAGTAAAAGGACACAAGTACAACTAATGTGACATTTTATTGTGGCAGCGTTTTGCTCTCCAGGAGTTTTATCAATCCATTACAAACAATACATGGACACAGAGGGTGTATACGTATAGGCTTATAGTGAAATGTAGTAGTTGTAATACTAGTGGTGGTAGAAGTAGTAATACTAGAGTTAGTAGAAGTAATACTATGTGGTAGAAAAATCAACTTGCACATCAATAAAAGGTTATAAAAACTATTACTGTGTCCATGTATTGTTTGTAACAGCTTAATAAAGCTCCTGGAGAGGAAAACGTTGCCACAATAAATGTCACATTAGTTGTACTTGTGTCCTACTCAACATATTGTCAGTAATTCTACCAACATTAATACAGACTGATTTTACTGAATCCCTTTAAAAAAAATGTTATCTTGCTCATACTCCAGCATGCCTTGATGCATGCCTTGAGAAGTTACATATAAAGACCCAGTTGTCTACATGCCTACAGTTGTCATAAGCATTCACAAATAACATTGTTGGTGTTTATATTTCTTTCTTGATTTTTCAGTGATGTGGCTAAGGATGTAGATGATGAACCGGGCATCTGTTATTGAAGATGATTCCCTAGAAGAAGGAGAATTTTTGACAGCCCATGTCATGAGAACAGAAAGAGTCATTTTAAAGATGTTGGGAAACAAGTAAGATTGCATATTTGTTGCATTAATAATTTTGTTAGCTTGGGTAATGTTTGGGTTCGTGCAGTCGTGTTGCTTATAATTTTTTAAGTTACAGAATTTTTTAATTAAATGTGTTCATTGCTTTGTAAGTGGCTAATGACATCACTGAAAGGAGTTGATAAGTTTGTCTTGATATCGTATGTCATGTGACTGGACTAAATCATTAGCAGTGAGATCTATGGATGATAACAGAGAGTAAATATTTCTGCAGTAAATCAAATAAGCCTAGACAGAACAAGCCTTAATAATAGACAAAGTTTTTGCTCGGAGAAAAACATTTTAAAGTTACTGTTGAAAAACAATTTTTAACTCAATGAGAGCTCTTTCAAGATTATTCTCTCACTGTCTGTCTTTAACATACATTCATTGGAAAAAATAACGTAATTTTTTTTCAGGTAAATGTTCACGAATCTGTGATTCATGAACTAAATCATCTTTTTCAAATTAACCATATTGATGCTTTACGTATGGTTCATTCCAAGAAATTCCTCGCTGTGTCTGATGCTGCTATTTTGAAAACTCTTCACTATCTTAAAGACATAAATATCTCATCTCAACAGCTACAACGAATACCTTGGATAATGCTGCATTGTTCAGGTATGATATATATGATGTTGATAATGCTGCATTTTTCAGGTATGTTATATATGATGTTATTCATGGTAATGATAATGCTGCATTGTTCATATGTTTATATATGACTATTAGTCCAAAATCTGCACATAAAATTACTTTCCCCTTTGAGAGCAAGAGACTTGGCAGATGGTGAAAGGTATATATATAGTATCTCCAATGAAAAATAGGAGTTCACTGAACACACTATAACATAACTCAATAGATGTAAAAGGGTCAAGATTTTTCAACACCTTTCATGCATTAAGTGAATTACCAACAAACCCTATGCTGTCTTCAAGAGGAACCAGATTAGTTGCTCAAGTTATCGCCTGATCAACGAGGCTATGGTGCTTACGATCGGATTGAATGCGACTGGCACCAACAGCCTGGTTGATCAGGCCATCAACCAGGAGGACTGATTTTGGACAAGGCCAGGGTGGTAGTGACCCCCTGAATCATTGTCGGGTAGGTAATTGTCAGGATGCCGTGTGCATTACTTTCGTGCACCTTTCTACTATTTACATTTTCTTACTACATATTTTCATTTTCATTTACATTAAGGATATTTTTTTTATGGAAACATGATCACCTGAATGTTTGCCTTTGTCCTTTGTGCATTATTGCTTAAAATCGAACATCAAAGGTAACCAGACTTGGGTGAGCTTTGATTTTATTCCATAATGTATCTTGTGTGCTTAGCAAAATTATATTCATTGAAATGTCATTGAACATGGGATGACTTTGTTAAAATTTTATTATTATTATTATACTGTATTAGGATATTACCTATTTTGCTCTCCTTAATAATGGTGAATTCTTTAACAGATGATCTTCAAAGAAAATTGAGGAAGTTGAAAGAGCCGCATTTATTCCACACTGACTCAGAAGCCCTAGGGTTTTGTTACTTTACGTTAAATATGATAATGAGATATCAGAAGTACTTCATGTCGGAGGTGAAAACTTTTTCCCGCATCACCCAAACCGTGTCTATTACCTGGCTGAAAGATTGAGGTAATGTGATACTCTATTCCAATGGAAATTAAAATTTTACTGTAATGAGAAATTTTATAGCTATAGAAAAATGAATTATCAAATTGATGAAAATTCATAGTATGAAAAGTGAATGATTTATAAACATCCCACACTTTGGAGAGGAGACTTCAGACAATTTCTCAGTTTGTCATGGAATATTATCAAGCCCAGTTGTGACTTAATAATGGTCGTGGACCATTATTTAGCCCACTTGTCACTTGATAATAGTTCATGATGGCCTAAGAGATTTTCTAAAGTTTCCTATTCAAAGTGTTGAGCTAGTTGTGAATTATTTTGGCTATGACCTTGTGATTTTATTCACACAAGTGAATGGAGCAATTCAGTGGTTTACTCAGGCCCCAAACTGAAATCTCATGGTCTTAATTCTAGCTCTGCCTGACTGGTTGTTCAACATCTGAACACTCCATCAAGCAGAAAACAATTGTTTTATATGAAGACATAATAATGATAGCCTTGAAGTGTTAATATTGACTGAATATATTTTTATGGGTTGAAGTTTGTTTGATGAAGTTAGGTAATTAATGATGATAACTTCCAGGTGCCAGTGGAACTTGTCACGGAGAAGATTGTCAAGACTAAGCAATACTGACTATGTCATTAAACCGTATAGACCACATGCTCGATATTCTCTATGGTATGTACAGTATATGCATCGTGCACTTCTGGAGCTTTATGCTAGACTCGGCACAACATCATCAATCACTGTCATAATCATTATAATCAGCACATCAGCAACTATTGTTATAAGCATAATAGCTGCATATTCCTCACTTTCATGGAAAAGGGCAGATAGTTGGCTACACAAACTAGATATAAAACTCATACTGTAACTCTTGCATTTGGAAGAATTCTTTCATGTTTGGGTCATACAGCAGAGAGTGGTGGAGGCTTGAGCCTCTGTCCTCTTAAGTGAGACAGACATGCTACAAATCAATGTACACTTTTCTGAGATGGTTACTTTGTACATGTTTTGATGATGATGCATGAGTTGCAACATTATATTTCTCACCTTCAGAGCTCAAGTCTGGCTAACTGCTTTTCTTGGATTCCTTCATAAATGTTACCTTGCTCACACTCCCACCAGCACATCAGGCCATAAAAATACTTGTCTCCACTCATTCTGCTCAAACATTCTCACACAGGCCTGTTGGATGTTCAAGCCCCTAGGACTCAAAACTTTCTTTATGACCTTCTTCTAACACCCCTCCTGGGACAACTCTTTTTCCTTCTTTCTTCCACTCAAGATAAATATAATGTATCTTCTTAAGTGGATACATGCTAGGAGCATCATACATTTTTAAATAGTGCTCAGTTCACATTGTGTATTTATGTAGGTGAATACAGCTGTAATGATATATGCAGAGCATACCATTTTTAAGTAGTAGACAGGTCAAATTAATAGTTTGATTAGCTTATTTTGTTTAAAATTCTATCAAACATTCTCATCGACTCTACAGAAGTTATTGAGGCTGTATGTAATGCGTACACATCCAGTCAAGAATACTTTCATCCCTTAAATAAGGATTAAAGTAAGCTCTCAGTGTATATACATCGAGAAATACACACTTCATAGTATAAATGCACTGAGAATATACTCTACTTGGTGTATATAACCTTTACTGTAGAGTAAATTAATAGTAAATTATAACAATAATTTATCTACAGCATATGGGATGCAGCCAGAGGACATTGTGCCTGACTTATGGGTTTTCTACCACCAAATTAAAAGAGTGGAGGAGAGATTGCAGCGAGCTGCACAGGCAGGATGTAAGAGACCTAAGCCGTGGATTTGTCATGCAACTCATCAAGTTTTGAGAGGTTGGTATCCAAGCAATGTAATTAAAGATATAGTAGTCAGACTGACCACCTCAGAACTACGTGTTAAAGGGTAATGGACTGATTGCATTGTCTTTATATTTCTACTGCTTCTGCTGCCTTCTCTGTATTTGACTGAAGAAGTCTACTGTGTAGGCGAAATGTTTTGGAATAAATATACCTAACTGTTGTATACCATTATCATAGTACGTAATGTGTGGTTGGCTTCACACCTGATTTTCTACATACATCATCATGTATTTATTACAGAAAGTCCTTACTTACCGTTGTTTCATTCAACATCATTTCATTATAATGTTGATGAGACAAAAAATTGATTCCTGGCTGGGGCCCACTGTCTGTGTGGAGTTCGCATGTTCTCCACCATGTCTGCGAAGGTTTTCTCTCGGTACTCCGGTTTCCTCTCACAGCCCAAAGATGTGTGTGTTAGGTTAATTGGCTTGTCTAAATTGTCCAAGTATGAATGATTGTGGGTGTGTTTATGTGAGTGCTCCCTGCCATATTTGTTATTGTTTGTTTTTTTAATTGTGGGGGTAAGAGGTGCTCCTTACAAATTTTGCTTTGCAAACATTTATTTCTTTATTTAACCCTGTTGCAATGATTGCTAAAGGTGCACTGTGCACCCCTGATGTTTATATCAATTAGTCTATGGTAAAGTTGGTTTTGTTATACGTCATTTTGCTTAAAGTTGCAGTTTCCAAGAACCTATCATTAAGTAAGGACTACTGTATGTATATGCCATGTAGAGGTCATGAAGCACCTAGGGAATAAAAGGGTGTAAGTTAGCTCTAATTCTTTGGATCAAGAGCCCTTCACTAGCATCAAGGCATCCATCCACCTTGCAGGGCTACACTTTAAAGAAAATTGATTTAGTTTGCTTTCACTGGAAATGACAAGGAAAGGATGAAAGTCTTTGTAAACTACAGAGCTAATGAAGGGGCAAGATCATAACAAGTTTTCGCTGATAAATATACCAATAATGTGTAGGCATTCACTTTTTAAACTTTATTATGGTTTACTGTGGTTTTTGGGATATTGGATACACACTGATGAAAAGGGTGTATTTGAACATCATTCTGTTTTTGCAAACTCCAGATCTATTATTCTACTCTTGCAGATTCTGTGAACGCCAACAGTCCCAGAAAGAGGAACTGACAGGGCACAAAGATTTGGCAAGCTACTTATCACATAAGCTGGAGTGTGACCGCTATGTGATTGAAGTATACTTTGAGCGCAACCGAAATCTGGAGCGCATGCATGTTAGCATGTTTAAAAAGAAACTTGATCTTTTGTTTTCTGTAGGATTTACCCCACAGGATATCAGGTATGTTGTATATTGTGTCCAAGGAATTAGACTAATACTGTTGTCTTTCATAATAACTTACAGTAGAACCCTGTATCCATGGATTTGGTTTCTGTGGTTTCAGTTATCTGCTGTTTATTGTGGCCTGAAGATAACCCTTAATAATGGCCCCATAGCACAATAGTAGTGATGCTGACAGTTCTTCAAAGCGTAAGAGAAGCCATGAAGTGCTTCCCATCAGTGAAAAAGTGCTAATTCTCGACTTACTTTGCATAATTTATCAATTAAACTTCGTCATAAGTATGTATGTAAATGAAAAACAACTTCTATTAATGGTTTGCTACTCTGTGGTTTCGGGTATCCGTAGTAGGTCTTGGAACTTATCACCCGTGGATGCGGGGGACTGCTGCACTTTCATTGTTATTGTTGTATTCTCAGCCCCCAATCGAATGGCGGAATGGGTCTCAGGTTTGATCCAAGGAGAGGGATGGTAGCTCCTGTTCCTTGGATCTTCTGTAACTTGTCTAATGATGGCTTTGTGAAATTCTCATAATTTTGGTTCAATTCCTGTATGCACAAGATATACAGTATTCTCAGATGTGACTCCCCATTCAAGGGAGGTGCCTTGATGTTGGTTAAGGACTCTTATCCAAGGTACCAGACGAATCTTGAATGCCTTTCATTCCCTAGTTGCTACTGTATATGATTCTTATGGGCTTAGTGTTTTTCAACAAATAATATAACAGTGATAGTTTGAATGATAGTGAAAGTGTTTCTTTTTCAGGTCACCCTGACTTGATGGGAGACAGCCAACATATAAAAAAAAAGGATAATAATAATAATAATGTTAAACAGCCTCTCCTCACTTAGCAACATACTTGTTTACCAATAACTCGGACTTACGAAGGGCTCTCTGATCAGTATGCATACCTAAATAATGTATATTAGAGCTGATTTCCATTATTTTCTGTTTATTACAATATACAGTACACTACTGTATAAACACTTAAAAATATACTAAAAAGTTATAAATGGCACAAAGGTGACATTAAAACAATATCAAAGATAGTTGACACAAACTCACTACCATTATAGTATGATCCTTGCTTAGTGATGAATTCATTTACCGACATGGTCTTAGGAACGGAACTCTGTTGTTAAGTGAGGAGAGGCTGTGCATTACATCATACAGTATTTTTTTTTTTTAATGTCTGTCATTTCCCACCAAGGCAGGGTGACCCAAAAAGAAAGAAAAAACTTTCATCATCGTTCAACACTCACCATCATTCATACATAATCACTGTCTTTGCAGAGGTGCTCAGATATGACAAAGAAAGACTCCGCCAGGGGTCGAAGCTGAGTCAGCTGCTTAAAGGCAGCCGTGCTGACCACTGCACCACAGAGCTGTGTGAATAGTTATCATATTAAAAAAAAAAAAAAAATTCATACAGTATATCTTTTAATATTGGGTTAACTGTTTTGTACATGCTGTATTATTAGGAATCGTGTTGCACCTGGGTGAATGGGAAGCAGTCAGGTTTGATCCAAGGAAGGGGCAGTACAATTCCTTGGATCAAGAGCCAATTATCAACATCAAGGAATCTCCCTTGAGGGGAGAATAAAAGAGTACTGGTGTTGTATACAGCATTTTATGCAGATTGAAAATAGGATTAAAATAAGAATTTATTGTAGATGGAATAGTATGATAGAACTAAAGTATGTATATGGTACGGAATGGTGTATGAATACTCACTTGTTAGAATGAAATGTGACACTTTGCTATAGTATGAAAAAACTTTATACAGTGGACCCCCGCATACCATTGGCATCACATAACGTTAAATCCGCATAGTGATACATTTTATCACTAAAATTTTGCCTCGCATAGCGCTAAAAAACTCGCTTAACGCTATTCGTCCGAGACGCGTCTATGTGAGGCCTGTGCCAGCCTCACATGTTCCGCGGTAACATCCAAGCATACAATCGGAGCATTTCGTATTATTACAGCGTTTTTGGTGAATTTATCTGCAAAATAAGTGACCATGGGCCCCAAGAAAGCTTCTAGTGCCAACCCTGTGGTAAAAAGGGTGAGAAATATTATCGAAATACTTTGGTACCATGGTCAACTGCTGATGCTGCCGCTGCTGTAGCACTGTCAGCTGCTGCTGCTGCTGTAGCACCGTCAGCTGCTGCTGCTGCTGTACCACCGTCAGCTTCTGCTGCTGCTGTAGTACCATCTGCTGCTGCTGTAGCACCGTCTGCTGCTGCTGTAGCACTGTCAGCTGCTGCTTTAGCACTGTCAGCTGCTGCTGCTGCTGCTGTAGCACTGTCAGCTGCTGCTGCTGCTGCTGTAGCACTGTCAGCTGCTGCTGCATTGTCAGCTGCTGCTGCTGCTGTAGCACTGTCAGCTGCTGCTGCTGCTGTAGCACCATCAGCTGCTGCTGCTGCTGCTGTAGTACCATCTGTTGCTGCTGTAGCACCGTCTGCTGCTGCTGTAGCACTGTCAGCTGCTGCTGCTGTAGCACTGTCAGCTGCTGCTGCTGCTGTAGCACCATCACCTGCTGCTGCTGCTGTACCACCGTCAGCTGCTGCTGCTGCTGTAGTACCGTCTGCTGCTGCTGTAGCACCGTCTGCTGCTGCTGTAGCACTGTCAGCTGCTGCTGCTGCTGCTGTAGCACCGTTGTTGGTGTGGCTTATTGAGAATACCAAGAAACAATTAACCCCAGAGGGTTAGCCACCCAGGATAACCCAAAAAAGTCAGTGTCATCGGAGACTGTCTTAACTTATTTCCATTGGGGTCCTTAATTTTGTCTCCCAGGATGCAACCCACACCAGTTGACTAACACCCAGGAGAACAGGAATAAATGCCTGGAACTAGTGCTCATATTGGTGAATTTAAAGCCAGCAAAGGTTGGTTTGAGAGATTTAAGAATCGTAGTGGCATACACAGTGTGATAAGGCCTGTTCTGGAAGAAAATGCCAAACAGGACCTACAGCACTCAGGAGGAAAAGGCACTCCCAGGACACAGTGTCTCATCAGTCATTGCTGCATCTTCAATAAAGGTGTCATTTATTCTTCATTTAGTAGAGTAGTACATGCACAATATATATTGTGCATGTACTACTCTACTATTGTGCATGTATCCTTCTCTTTGTGTGTAGGAAAATGTATATTTCATGTGGTAAAATTTTTTTTTTCATACTTTTGGGTGTCTTGCACGGATTAATTTGATTTCCATTTCTTATGGGGAAAATTCATTCGCATAACGATAATTTTGCATAACATTGAGCTCTCAGGAACGGATTAATATCGTTATGCGGGGGTCCACTGTATATGGCAATGTTTTGCATGATTTGTTACCTTTTAAATGCAGGAAGTTCCTGCTTATACAGCAGGTTAGGTTCTTGGATGCTGCTGTGAAGCAAAAATTGTTGTAAAGTGAAACATAGCCTTTTTTCACCTTCAAATGCATATAAAAGGCTGATAATATGTTTATACTATCATATATATATTAAGTTAGCAATAGAGCTAGGTCTGAAAAATGCATATATAGTCACACATTACTTACTTTAAAATATTGTTATCCTTAGCTTATAGTGAGTGCTGAATAAATATATTGTAGGAACTCTGAATAAATGAAGAATGAGTATAATTGAAAACCACTGCATTAGCGAAGCATCATAAAGCAGGCCAGCTCCTCCTGTAGTGTAATTAACTTGAAAAATCTTGTTGCTCAAGTGAAAAGATATGATATAAAATTTACATACTGCATTAAATTGTATAATTTCATTCTTGCAATGATATTGCATGGTTTAAGTCTTAATCTGCTTAGTATTTTGATGTGGAATGTGGCATTAAAATATTTTGATTTGTAGTATGTTGTGTTAAATTTTTTTGAGTGGTAATTTGTGTTATTAAGGTATTTTGCTTGATATTATGTGGCATTAAAATATATTGACACTTGTTTTCTTCAACAGTTCTTGCCCATGTGTGTTGCAGCACTCAGAGAGGTCAATGGTAGCAAGGATTGAAGAACTAAAAGAAATTGGTTATTTCCCATTTCCACTCAGTCTCTTGCACAAGTCTCAAAGTGGTTACAGGAAAATTGTTGACTGTTACAAAGAAGAATACTGTAAAAAATAATGTTGACATTTAGAATTTCATATTAGAACTTTAAAACTGACAGTGTAATTAAACATGTTTGGCATGTGTTTTCATATGATTATGTGTAATTTGTTTACCAATAAATATATATATTATTCAGAAATGGTTCTAATATATAACAAGGATTTACTATATAACATGGCTTTATGCAATGCGTGCTTTCCAGGACCATAGCAGCTGTACCATTCACCAAAACCCCGCCATTAGGAGTGGAACATTATAACAGCGTTTTGGTCTAGCCTGGACCATTGCCAGATAACAATTAAGTAAGAAAAACAGATTTAATCATCCCTCCTATAAAGAACAAGATTGCATGATGCTGTGACTGGAACAACACACAAACAACCTGCACACAGAAGAGAGGCACCTACAATGATGTTTTGGTCTGACTTGGATCATTTACAAAATCACACTGACAGGAAAGAGTACTGGCTACTTTACTCTTTTCTGTTAGTGTGTCTTTGTAAATGATCCAAGTTGGACTGAATTGTCGTCATAGGCTCCTCCCTCCTGTGTGTGGGTTGTTTTGTGTCATGCCTCATATATTCAAATGAAAATATATGCTGTTTAGGGGAAATGTTTCAACAATAATGATAACCAATATTTGTGTCTTATTTATCAACTTGGCTATTGAATAACATTGGTAATTATAGAAGTAACTCACAAAGGAGGTTCCTTAATGCTGCTGAGGATTTTTTTTTTATCTAAGGAACTGGACCTCTCAAGGAGGGTTCCTTGATGCTGGTGAAGGCTCTTGATCTTAGGAACTGGCCTTGTGCTCCAGTTCCTTGAATTGAAGTCTGAATGCCTTCCATTTTCTCCAGGAGTTTCATGACCCAATGGGTTTAGTGCACCCCATTGATATTAATAATACAGTGAATTTGCATTAGCCTAAACAAAATAGTTAATTTGGATAAAGAGGATCTGGTTAAAGAGAATTCTGATCAAGGATTTAAAATGAGAGAAACCTGAATTGTGTGACCATTTACATTTAACATTTTCTTGTGAATATAATTTATTTTTGTGTGAAAATAGCTGACAGTGCATAGGTCATTTTTACTTTAAAAATTTGGACCCTCAACAGAGGTTCCTTGATAACAATGAGGGGCACATGATCCAAGGAATTGGAGTTACCTTTCCCATTCCTTAGATCGAGTCTGATGCCAGTGAGGGCACTTGATCTAAGGAATTGGAGTTGTCTTCCTATTCCTCGGAACAAGTCTGACTGCCTTGTATTACCCAGGCATTGTATGACCGTGGATTTACTACTTCCCAATATAAATAACATTTTCATTCCACAAGGCACTGTGTGGCCCACAAGGATTTAGTGCTCTCCTATTCAAAAGTGAAAACTGAACATTAATTTATTCAGACGGTGCAATTACCTGCCATCTGTTTCAGTGCTGTATGACCCTTATGGGCTTAGTGCTTGGTTATGATTATAATAATAATGCCATCCATTTGACAAAAAGTGAACTAAACAGCCCCTCAAGGGAGGGTCCTTTATGCTGGTGAGGGGCTCTTGATCTAGGGAATTGTAGTTGTGCTCCAGTTCCCTAAATTGAGTCTCAATACCTTCCATCCCCACCCTATGTGTGCTGTATAATCATATAGGTTTAGCGCTCCCCATGATTATAATAATTACAATAATGAACTAAACAGCACCCTAGGAAGGCGGAGCTTGCAATGGCTCGCCAAATCCCCATAGGCGGAAACTCGTGTTTACGTCGAGTATCCAGTCAGCAGTTGTGTTACAAGCCCAGTAGGGAAATGCTAAGCCACATTATATTCTCTCTTATTAGCTATTTATTACTCATTATAGTAAATTGAATTTTTACGAATGAAACAAACACACGGGAAAGTAACTTTCAGCACAACACTTACGAGGTTCTTGATTCAAGCTTACTATCACCCCCCCCCTACTACTACTACTACTGTTAATACTGCTACTACATTAATACCACTGTTTACTACTGTAATACTACTATTAATGTTGCTGCTATTACTACTATTGTACTAATATTACTATCACTACCACTGCTGTAGGATCCTTCTGGGTTTAGCACTTAGTTTTGATAGTAATATCACTACTACTCATACTTTCATTAGCTGCTGCTGCTGCTATTAATTTATCACTACTATAACTACTTTTTCATTACTATTATGTCTACTATTATAATTCATACTACTACTACTACTATTGCTGTACTATTTGTTGCTACTAATGTAGTACATTATAACCATAACTGTATTGTTACTCTTTACTACTACAGTTATATTACTACTATTGTATAAAAACAACTAGTTACTACTGTACCACTATTGCAGAACTATTAATACTATACTACTGTATTACAAATACTGCTGTATGTACTACTATTGTAGTACTGTTATTACTACTGGACAATTACTACTGCAATAAATACAACTACTTTATTGTAGTACTGTTACTATTACTACAACTATTTACTACTACTATAGCCACTTCTGTACAAGTCTATGTAATATATATATATATGTTTCAACAAGGCCGTCTCCCACCGAGGCAGGGTGACCCAAAAAAGAAAGAAAATCCCCAAAAAGAAAATACTTTCATCATCATTCAACACTTTCACCACACTCACACATTATCACTGTTTTTGCAGAGGTGCTCAGAATACAACAGTTTAGAAGCATATACGTATAAAGATGCACAACATGTCCCTCCAAACTGCCAATATCCCAAACCCCTCCTTTAAAGTGCAGGCATTGTACTTCCCATTTCCAAGACTCAAGTCCGACTATATGAAAATAACCGGTTTCCCTGAATCCCTTCACTAAATATTACCCTGCTCACACTCCAACAGATCGTCAGGTCCCAAGTACCATTCGTCACCATTCACTCCTATCTAACACGCTCACGCACGCTTGCTGGAAGTCCAAGCCCCTTGCCCAGAAAACCTTCTTTACCCCCTCTCTCCAACCCTTTCGAGGACGACCCCTGCCCCGCCTTCCTTCCCCTATAGATTTATGTGCTTTCCATGTCATTCTACTTTGATCCATTCTCTCTAAATGACCAAACCACCTCAACAACCCCTCTTCTGCCCTCTGACTAATACTTTTATTAACTCCACACCTTTTCCTAATTTCCACACTCCAAATTTTCTGCATAATATTTACACCACACATTGCCCTTAAACAGGACATCTCCACTGCCTCCAACCGTCTCCTCGCTGCTGCATTTACCACCCAAGCTTCACACCCATATAAGAGTGTTGGTACTACTATAACTTTCATACATTCCCTTCTTTGCTCCATAGATAACGTTTTTTGACTCAACATATACCTCAACGCACCACTCACCTTTTTTCCCTCATCAATTCTATGATTAACCTCATCCTTCATAAATCCATCCGCCGACACGTCAACTCCCAAGTATCTGAAAACATTCACTTCTTCCATACTCCTCCTCCCCAATTTGATATCCAATTTTTCTTTATCTAAATCATTTGATACCCTCATCACCTTACTCTTTTCTATGTTCACTTTCAACTTTCTACCTTTACACACATTCCCAAACTCATCCACTAACCTTTGCAATTTTTCTTTAGAATCTCCCATAAGCACAGTATCATCAGCAAAAAGTAACTGTGTCAATTCCCATTTTGAATTTGATTCCCCATAATTTAATCCCACCCCTCTCCCGAACACCCTAGCATTTACTTCCTTTACAACCCCATCTATAAATATATTAAACAACCATGGTGACATTACCTACTTTTACCGGGAAGTAGTCTCCCTCTCTTCTAGACACCCTAACCTGAGCCTCACTATCCTCATAAAAACTCTTTACCTCATTTAATAACTTACCACCTATTCCATATACTTGCAACATCTGGCACATTGCTCCTCTATCCACTCTATCATATGCCTTTTCTAAATCCATAAATGCATGCATATATATATTTTTTTTTTTTTTTTTTTTTCAACAAGTCGCCGTCTCCCACCGAGGCATATATATATATATATATATAATATATATAATATATATATATATATATATATATATATATATATATATATATGCAAAACAACCACTGTGAAAGAATAGAGAAGTTCCAAGCGCTTTCGTGACTACTCACATTATCCTTGATAATGTGAGTAGTCACGAAGCGCTTAGAACTTCTCTATTCTTTCACAGTGGTTGTTTTGCATATTCTGAAATCACCTGTTTACTGTGATCTTATTGCATATATATATATATATATCATATATATATATATATATATATATATATATATATATATATATATATATATATATTACTGTAATACTATTAATACTACTACTGTCACCACCATTATTACTATTTTACTGTAATACTACTACTACTACTGTACTAATATCTAGTATTATTATCACTACTACTATAATTATACCCCTCAAGGAAGGTTCCTTGATGTTGGTGAGGGGCTCTTGATTTAGGGAATTGGATCTGTGCTCCAGTTCCCCGAATTAAGCCTGAATGCCTTCCACATCCCCCCCCCCCCAGGCGCTGTATAATCCTCCGGGTTTAGCGCTTCCCCCTTGATTATAATAATAATAATAATAATACTATAATTATACTTTTATTACTGCTGCTGCTACTTTACTACTGCATCACTATTTCAGTACTAGTACGTCTACTACTACCATTATTTTTACTATTACTACTGTTGTATTACTACTACTATTATTGTACTATTATTGTATATAAGAAACTCGTACTACTACTACTGCTTGCTCACTGCTACTGCTAATATTGCTACTACTGATATTACTGCTATTATTACTATTATGATTACTACTGTACCACTGTTGAAATACTATAAATAATTACTGCACTTATTTAGTACTGCTCCGACTTACTATTACAACTAATTAATATATTACTTCTATAACAATATCTGTGCAAGTACTGCTAATACTACAATCCTTAGCGCTTCTTTTTTATAATAATAATAATAATAATAATAATAATAATAATAATAATAATAATAATAATAATAATAATAATAAATAATACAACCGTACTTCCATTTTCTATTACTACTACTTATTATGTGTGTCATCAACATTTTGTTTCGTATATAATAAAATAAAAATATTTTTGGCAAAATCTGAGGGAAGAATTTGCTGCCAGTAGAGTTAAACAACAGCAAGTGATAAGTAAGGTTGATGTGCTGAAGGTTGCTGTTTCCCGCGCTATTGTTTCATTCATAAACACTTCTTTATTGACATTAATTATAGCCAATCAGAGGGAGCGTAATGTACAGCATCATTTCCCTACTTGGCTAATAACACGACCGCTGATTGGATGCTTATTGTAAACACGAGTTTCTGCCAATGGGAGCTCGGTAATCTTGTGTAAGTCCCGCCCACTCCTCGATGACGTCAGTTGGGAGTACTCAGCGTAGTAACACATTTTATGTTATGCTGTTTGAACTCGCCTCTTTCACGCCAGAATCTTGCCCCATAATTGATTGATTGCCTCTGACAAAAAAAAAAAAAACAAATTAGAAAGAATAAAAAAATTCACAAACAATACATACATACCATGAATAGAACAATAAAAACACAAATAACTCGCCCTGTGCTGCTGTAATACTACTTAACAGCAACTACTACTACCACTATTACTATATATACTGCTGTAATACTACTGCTACTACCACTTACTTATACTACTTATTACTATTAATATTATTACTACCACCACCACCATTACTATTTTACTGTACTACTACTACTGTACTTATACTATTACTACTGTTTTATTACTATTGCTGTTACTTTTACTACTGTATCACTATTTCATTACTCCCCTCAAGGAAGGTTCCTTGATGTTGGTGAGGGGCTCGTGGTTTAGGGAATTGGATCTGTGCTCCAGTTCCCCGAATTAAGCCTGAATGCCTTCCACATGCCCCCCCTAGGCGCTGTATAATCCTCCGGGTTTAGCGCTTCCCCCTTGATTATAATAATAATATTTCATTACTATTACATCTGCTATTACTATATAATTCTTACTATTACTACTGTTTTACTACTACTACTATTGCTGTACTACTACTATTGCTGTACTACTACTATTACTGTGTACTATTATTGCATAAAAGGGACTAGTAATACTACTACTGCTTGTTGCACTGCTACTGCTAATATTGCTACTACTGATATTACTGCCATCATTACTACAATGATTACTACTGTACCACTATTGCAGTACTCATTGCTCCTGTACTATATTTATTTAGTACTGCTACTATTACTACAATACACTACTTCTATAAAATATCTGTGTACAGGTACTACTAATACTATAACCGTATTTTCATTTCTACTGTTACTAATTACCACTACTTAATGATGTGTGTGAGATTATTCAGGCATTTCTTTTCTCGTGTGTAATCTTTATATATATTATACTATATATATATATATATATATATATATATATATATATAATATAATTATAAATATATATATATTACATAAATATATATATAATACTATATGCAATAAGACACAGTAAACAGGTGATTTCAGATATGCAAAACAACCACTGGTGAAAGACAAAAGAAATTCCAATGCGTTTTCGTGACACTCACATTATCACTGTGGAGTAGACCACGAAAGCGCTTGGTAAATTTCTCTATCTTTCACAGTGATTTTGCATATATATATATATATATAAATAATATAAATATATATATATATATATATATATATATATATTAATAGAAATATATATATATATATATAAATAGAATATTATAAATATATATATATAAACGAATACATGGAGTATTACCTGGAGAGAGTTCCGGAGTCAACGCCCCCCGGCCCGTCTGTGACCAGGCCTCTTGGTGGATCAAAGCCTGATCAACCAGGCTGTTGCTGCTGGCTTGCACGCAAACCAACGTACGAGCCACAGCCCTCGGCGGATCCGGAACTGACTTAGAGGTGCTTGTCCAGTGCCAGCTTGAAGACTTGGCCAGGGGCTGTTCGTAATCCCCCTTATGTGGTGCTGGAGGCCAGTTGAACAGTCTCGGCACGGCCCCTGACACTTATTGTATGGGTCACTTAAGCTCAACTTAACCTGCTAGTGACTCCCCGTGCTTCATTGGGGGATGGTGCAAACGTCTGCCAAGTCTTTTTGCTTTTCGTAGTGAGTGATTTTCGTTTGGCAAGTTCGGTACGAGTCCCTCTAGATTTTCCAGGTGTATAAAATAATATAAATATAATATATATATATATATATATATATATATATATATATATATATATATATATATATATAAATATATATATATATATAACATATATAAATATAATATATATATATATATATGATTTTCTTCTTTCACGTACCAGCTGTATCCCACGAGTAGGGTGCCCAAAAGAAAAACTGAAGTTTTCTCCTTTAAATTTTAGTAATATATACAGGAGAAGGGGTTACTATCCCCTTGCTCCCTTTCCGGCATTATTAATTCCCTCTTACGACACGCAAGGCTACAGAGGAAGAATTCTGTTCCACTTCCCCATGGAGATAAAGAGGAAATAAACAACAACAAGATTAGATCAGACAATAGAAGAAAACCCAGAGGGGTTGTATATATATGCTTGTACATGTATGTATAGATGTGACCCTAATTAAGTAGAAGTACAAGACTTACCTGTAATCTTGCATAATTTATGAGACAGATATAAAAGACCCACAATCCCTACCCTCTATGTTAAACAATTAAAGGCTTTCGTTTTAACACTCACTTTGGCGGACGGTAGTTACCTTCCCCTGGGACGGTTGCTGTTTACCCAACCTACTACCTATATAATATATAGAAATATATATATATATATATATATATATTATAGTATATAGATTATATATTATATATATGAATAATATATATAATATATATATATATATAATATATTATATATATATAATATATATAATAATATATATAATAATATATATATATATAATATAATATAGTTATTAAATATATATATATATATATATATATATATATATATATATATATAAATATATATATATATATATACTATAATTAGCAAAATCTGAGGAAGAATTTTTGCTGCCAGTTAGAGCAAACCAACAGCAAAGTGAAAGTCAGGTTGATGTGCCTGAAGGTTGCTGTTTCCCGCGCTAATTGTTTCATTCATAAACACTTCTTTATTGACATTAATTATAGCCAATCAGAGGGAGCGTAATGTACGGCATCATTTCCCTACTTGGCTAATAACACGACCGCTGATTGGATGATTAATGTAAACACGAGTTTCTGCCAAGGGGAGCTCAGTAATCTGGTGTAAGTCCCGCCCACTTTTTGATGACGTCACTTGGGAGTACTCGGCGTAGCAACACATTTTATGTTATGCTATTTAAGCTTGCTTCTTTCACGCCGTAATTTGGCCCATATTTCATAACAAATTCCTCCAGCTGCTTGCTTGCTGTAGTAATAAAAATAAATATTACACCACCACAGCCACTACCACTATTGCTATATATACTACTGTAATACTACTACTACTACTATTTACTACTGCTACTACCACCACTACCACTAATAATACTATAATTAATAATAATACTGTAATTCTTCTGCTACTACTAACTACTATTACTATCATTATTACTATACTACTGTAATACGACTATTACTACATTTGTCACATTCCTGTTATATGCCTGTTATACCTCTTACATTCCTGTTGCCTCTTATATCTGTTATATCCCTGTTATTTGCTGTTGCATCTCCGTTACATGCCTGTTACAGCAATTTTGCATCTCTGTTACTTGCTTGTTACATCCTTGCTACATCTCTGTTACATCCCTGTTGAATCCCGTTTACTTCCCTACTGCCTCTGTTACATCCCTGTTGCATTCTGTTACATCCGTGCTTCATATGTTACATCACTGTTACATTCTGTTACATCCCTGTTGCATTCTGTTACATCCCTGCTTCAACTGTTACATCCCTGTTTCATTTTGTTACATTCCTACTGCAGCTGTTACATCCCTGTTACATTTTGTTACATACCTTCTGCATCTGTTGCATCCCTGTTACATTCTGTTACATCCCTGTTACATGCCTCTTCTATAGCGAAGTATCATGCAGAATACTCCATGACCAATATTAATCAAGATTCAGTGACTGGGTGATAATTAGATTTGAACTTAAGGAACAAAAGAACATAGATGGAAGTTAAAGATGCAATTATCAACAGGGATGTCAGGCAGTACTTCTTTAGCAGCCTCAGAGTGGTCGGGAAGCGGAATGACTTGGATGAGGGAGTGGTGGAGGCGGGCTCCATATGCAGCTTCAAGACTAGGTAGGACAGGGGTCCACCTGGCAGAGTATTATTCGGAAGTCAGGAGCTGAGACTCGACCCCCTGTAACTACAGTTAAAGGAGAAACACACACACAAACACACACACACAACACACACCACACACACACACACACACACACACACACACACACACACACACACACACACACACACACACACACACGTGTGTGTGAAGTTGATGAGAAGAATTCACTCGATCGAAGACCAGGCAGAACTACAAAGGGATCTGGACAGGCTGCAGACCTGGTCCAGCAATTGGCTCCTGGAGTTCAACCCCACAAGTGCAAAGTCATGAAGATTGGGGAAGGGCAAAGAAGGCCGCAGGACGGAAGTACAGTCAGGGAGTCAAGACTACAAACCTCACTAAAGGGAAAAAGATTTTGGGGTGAGTATAACACCAGGCACATCTCCTGAAGCGCACATCAACCAAATAACTCCCTGCATCATATGGGCGCCTAGCAAACCTCAGAACAGCATTCCGACATCTTAATAAGGAATCATTCAGGACCCTGTACACCGGGTAGTACGTTAGGTCATATTGGAGTATGCGGCACCAGTTTGGAACCCACACCTAGCCAAGCACGTGAAGAAACTAGAGAAAGTGAAAAGGGTTTGCAACAAGACAAGTCCCAGAGCTAAGAGGTATGTCCACGAGGAGGGGTTTTAAGGGAATCAACCTGACGACACTGGAGGACAGGAGAGATAGGGGGGACATGATAACGACATCCCAAATACGAGAGGAATTGAAAAGGGTGGACAAAGACAGGATTTCCAGAGATTGGACACAGTAAAAAGGGGGACACAGTTGGAAGATGAAGACACAGATAAATCACAGGGATGTTAGGAAGTATTTTCTTCAGCCACAGAGTATCAGTAAGTGGAATAGTTTGGGAAGCGATGTAGTGGAGGCAGGATCCATACATAGCTTTAAGCAGAGGTATGATAAAGCTCACGGCTCAGGGAGAGTGACCTAGTAGCGACCCGTGAAGAGGCGGGGCCAGGAGCTCGGACTCGACCCCCGCAAAACCCCAACTAGGTGAGTACAACTAGGTCAACTAGGTGAGTACACAGACACATACACACAGACACACACCCCACACACACACACACACACACACACACACACACACACACACACACACACACAAAACGAACACATAAACATAAAAGTACAAACACCAGGTATATACGACCAACACAATTCCAAACATCGATCACTTTCAGTTCTCCAGTGAAAATCTCCTAGTCTCCCGGTCTCCCAGTCTCCCGGTCTCCCAGTCTCCCGGTCTCCCAGTCTCCCAGTCTCCCAGTCTCCCAGTCTCCCAGTCTCCCCGTCTCCCAGTCTCCCAGTCTCTCAGTCTCCCAGTCTCCCAGTCTCCCAATCTCCCGGTCTCCCGGTCTCCCAGTCTTCCAGTCTCCCAGTCTCCCAGTCTCTCGGTCTCCCAGTCTCTCGGTCTCCCAGTCCCCCAGTCTCCATGTCTCCCAGTCTCCCAGTCTCCTGGTCTCCCCGTCTCCAGTCTATATAAAAAAAAATTATATAATATAATATATATATATAATATATATATATATATTATATAATATATATATATATATATACATAATAATATATATATATATATATATATATATATATATATTATATATATTTTATATATAAAATATAAATATATATATATATATATATATATATATATAAAATATATATATATATTATAAAATATATATATAATATAATATAAAGTGTCGTGCCGAATAGGCACAACTTGCGGATCTTGGCTTAAATAGCAACGCTCATCTTGCCATATAGGACAAGCTAAAATTTTGTGTATGCAATAATTTCGCCAAAATCATTCTGAACCTAAAAAAAAAAATATATTTTTATTGTGTTTGTTTAGTATTAATTACTGAAAAGTATTTAAAATATACTTAGTAGGATTAGGCTAAAATAAATTTTCGCTTGTTATAACAAGGTTAGGTTAAATTTTCAAAAAATTCTTTTGGTGCAAAATTAAAGATTTTTACATTAAAAATTATTGATAAAAATATATCTTTAAACGTATAAGAGAAAATTTTGGGAAAGGACTTAACTTTAAATAGTTCTTGCTAATTGGCCAGTTTTACATATTCGGCACGACATAAATAATATATATATATATATAATATATATATATTATATATATATATAAAAAATTAATATAATATATATTTATATATAATTTATATTATATATATTTTATATATATATAATATATATATATAATATAATATATATATATTTATATATATATATATATATATATATATATAATATATATAATTATATATATATATATATAATTATATATATATAATATATTAAAATCCCCCCCTATATATAAAATTATATATATATATATTATTATTATATATATATTATATATATATATAAAATATATATATATATATATATATATAATATATATATATATAAAAATATATATATTTTAAAAATATATATATAAAAATATCAAAAACAACCAAAAAAAATAAAAATTAAAATTTTATATAATTATAAAAATAA
>NC_069473.1:23756845-23778816 GCF_026875155.1 Cherax quadricarinatus | reverse complement strand
GAGTTTCCTTGATTTTGATAATTGGGCTCTTGATCCAAGGAATTGTACTGCCCTTCCTTGGATCAAACCTGACTGCTTCCCATTCACCCAGGTGCAACACGATTCCTAATAATACAGCATGTACAAAACAGTTAACCCAATATTAAAAGATATACTGTATGAATTTTTTTTTTTTTTAATATGATAACTATTCACACAGCTCTGTGGTGCAGTGGTCAGCACGGCTGCCTTTAAGCAGCTGACTCAGCTTCGACCCCTGGCGGAGTCTTTCTTTGTCATATCTGAGCACCTCTGCAAAGACAGTGATTATGTATGAATGATGGTGAGTGTTGAACGATGATGAAAGTTTTTTCTTTCTTTTTGGGTCACCCTGCCTTGGTGGGAAATGACAGACATTAAAAAAAAAAAATACTGTATGATGTAATGCACAGCCTCTCCTCACTTAACAACAGAGTTCCGTTCCTAAGACCATGTCGGTAAATGAATTCATCACTAAGCAAGGATCATACTATAATGGTAGTGAGTTTGTGTCAACTATCTTTGATATTGTTTTAATGTCACCTTTGTGCCATTTATAACTTTTTAGTATTTTTTTAAGTGTTTTATACAGTAGTGTACTGTATATTTAATAAACAGAAAATAATGGAAATCAGCTCTAATATACATTATTTAGGTATGCATACTGATCAGAGAGCCCTTCGTAAGTCCGAGTTATTGGTAAACAAGTATGTTGCTAAGTGAGGAGAGGCTGTTTAACATTATTATTATTATTATCCTTTTTTTTTATATGTTGGCTGTCTCCCATCAAGTCAGGGTGACCTGAAAAAGAAACACTTTCACTATCATTCAAACTATCACTGTTATATTATTTGTTGAAAAACACTAAGCCCATAAGAATCATATACAGTAGCAACTAGGGAATGAAAGGCATTCAAGATTCGTCTGGTACCTTGGATAAGAGTCCTTAACCAACATCAAGGCACCTCCCTTGAATGGGGAGTCACATCTGAGAATACTGTATATCTTGTGCATACAGGAATTGAACCAAAATTATGAGAATTTCACAAAGCCATCATTAGACAAGTTACAGGAAGATCCAAGGAACAGGAGCTACCATCCCTCTCCTTGGATCAAACCTGAGACCCATTCCGCATTCCGATTGGGGGCTGAGAATACAACAATAACAATGAAAGTGCAGCAGTCCCCCGCATCCACGGGTGATAAGTTCCAAGACCTACTACGGATACCCGAAACCACAGAGTAGCAAACCATTAATAGAAGTTGTTTTTCATTTACATACATACTTATGACGAAGTTTAATTGATAAATTATGCAAAGTAAGTCGAGAATTAGCACTTTTTCACTGATGGGAAGCACTTCATGGCTTCTCTTACGCTTTGAAGAACTGTCAGCATCACTACTATTGTGCTATGGGGCCATTATTAAGGGTTATCTTCAGGCCACAATAAACAGCAGATAACTGAAACCACAGAAACAAATCCATGGATACAGGGTTCTACTGTAAGTTATTATGAAAGACAACAGTATTAGTCTAATTCCTTGGACACAATATACAACATACCTGATATCCTGTGGGGTAAATCCTACAGAAAACAAAAGATCAAGTTTCTTTTTAAACATGCTAACATGCATGCGCTCCAGATTTCGGTTGCGCTCAAAGTATACTTCAATCACATAGCGGTCACACTCCAGCTTATGTGATAAGTAGCTTGCCAAATCTTTGTGCCCTGTCAGTTCCTCTTTCTGGGACTGTTGGCGTTCACAGAATCTGCAAGAGTAGAATAATAGATCTGGAGTTTGCAAAAACAGAATGATGTTCAAATACACCCTTTTCATCAGTGTGTATCCAATATCCCAAAAACCACAGTAAACCATAATAAAGTTTAAAAAGTGAATGCCTACACATTATTGGTGATATTTATCAGCGAGAAACTTGTTTATGAATCTTCCGCCTTCATTAGCTCTGTAGTTTACAAAGACTTTCATCCTTTCCTTGTCATTTCCAGTGAAAGCAAACTAAATCAATTTCTTTAAAAGTGTAGCCCTGCAAGGTGGATGGATGCCTTGATGCTAGTGAAGGGCTCTTGATCCAAAGAATTAGAGCTAACTTACACCCTTTTATTCCTAGGTGCTTCATGACCCTACATGGCATATACATACAGTAGTCCTTACTTAATGATAGGTTCTTGGAAACTGCAACTTTAAGCAAAATGACGTATAAAAAACCAACTTTACCATAGACTAATTGATATAAACATCAGGGGTGCACAGTGCACCTTTAGCAATCATTGCAACAGGTTAAAATAAGAAATAAATGTTTGCAAAGCAAAATTTGTAAGGAGCACCTCTTACCCCCACAATTAAAAAAACAAACAATAACAAATATGGCAGGGAGCACTCACATAAACACAACCCACAATCATTCATACTTGGACAATTTAGACAAGCCAATTAACCTAACACACACATCTTTGGGCTGTGAGAGGAAACCGGAGTACCCGGAGAAAACCTTCGCAGACATGGTGGAGAACATGCGAACTCCACACAGACAGTGGCCCAGCCAGGAATCAATTTTTTGTCTCATCAACATTATAATGAAATGATGTTGAATGAAACAACGGTAAGTAAGGACTTTCTGTAATTAAATACATGATGATGTATGTAGAAAATCAGGTGTGAAGCCAACCACACATTACGTACTATGATAATGGTATACAAACATTAGGTATATTTATTCCAAAACATTTCGCCTACACATAGACTTCTTCAGTCAAATACAGAGAAGGCAGCAGAAGCAGTAGAAATATAAAGACAAATGCAATCAGTCCATTACCCTTTAACACGTAGTTCTGAGGTGGTTCAGTCTGACTACTATATCTTTAATTACATTGCTTGGATACCACCTCTCAAAAACTTGATGAGTTGCATGACAAATCCACGGCTTAGGTCTCTTACATCCTGCCTGTGCAGCTCGCTGCAATCTCTCCTCCACTCTTTTAATTTGGTGGTAGAAAACCCATAAGTCAGGCACAATGTCCTCTGGCTGCATCCCATATGCTGTAGATAAATTATTGTTATAATTTACTATTAATTTACTCTACAGTAAAGGTTATATACACCAAGTAGAGTATATCTCAGTGCATTTATACTATGAAGTGTGTATTTCTCGATGTATATACACTGAGAGCTTACTTTAATCCTTATTTAGGGATGAAAGTATTCTTGACTGGATGTGTACGCATTACATACAGCCTCAATAATTCTGTAGAGTCGATGAGATGTTTGATAGAATTTTTAACAAAATAAGCTAATCAAAACTATTAATTTGACCTGTCTACTACTTAAAAATGGTATGCTCTGCAATATATCATTACAGCTGTATTCACCTACATAAATACACAATGTGAACTGAGCACTATTTAAAAATGTATGATGCTCCTAGCATGTATCCACTTAAGAAGATACATTATATTTATCTTGAGTGGAAGAAAGAAGGAAAAAGAGTTGTCCTAGGAGGGGTTAGAAGAAGGTCATAAAGAAAGTTTTGAGTCCTAGGGGCTTGAACATCCAACAGGCCTGTGTGAGAATGTTTGAGCAGAATGAGTGGAGACAAGTATTTTTATGGCCTGATGTGCTGGTGGAGTGTGAGCAAGGTAACATTTATGAAGGAATCCAAGAAAAGCAGTTAGCCAGACTTGAGCTCTGAAGGTGAGAAATATAATGTTGCAACTCATGCATCATCATCAAAACATGTACAAAGCTAACCATCTCAGAAAAGTGTACATTGATTTGTAGCATGTCTGTCTCACTTAAGAGGACAGAGGCTCAAGCCTCCACCACTCTCTGCTGTATGACCCAAACATGAAAGAATTCTTCCAAATGCAAGAGTTACAGTATGAGTTTTATATCTAGTTTGTGTAGCCAACTATCTGCCCTTTTCCATGAAAGTGAGGAATATGCAGCTATTATGCTTATAACAATAGTTGCTGATGTGCTGATTATAATGATTATGACAGTGATTGATGATGTTGTGCCGAGTCTAGCATAAAGCTCCAGAAGTGCACGATGCATATACTGTACATACCATAGAGAATATCGAGCATGTGGTCTATACGGTTTAATGACATAGTCAGTATTTGCTTAGTCTTGACAATCTTCTCCGTGACAAGTTCCACTGGCACCTGGAAGTTATCATCATTAATTACCTAACTTCATCAAACAAACTTCAACCCATAAAATATATTCAGTCAATATTAACACTTCAAGGCTATCATTATTATGTCTTCATATAAACAATTGTTTCTGCTTGATGGAGTGTTCAGATGTTGAACAACCAGTCAGGCAGAGCTAGAATTAAGACCATGAGATTTCAGTTTGGGGCCTGAGTAAACCACTGAATTGCTCCATTCACTTGTGTGAATAAAATCACAAGGTCATAGCCAAAATAATTCACAACTAGCTCAACACTTTGAATAGGAAACTTTAGAAAATTCTTAGGCCATCATGAACTATTATCAAGTGACAAGTGGGCTAAATAATGGTCCACGACCATTATTAAGTCACAATGGGCTTGATAATATTCCATGACAAACTGAGAAATTGTCTGAAGTCTCCTCTCCAAAGTGTGGGATGTTTATAAATCATTCACTTTTCATACTATGAATTTTCATCAATTTGATAATTCATTTTTTATAGCTATAAAATTTCTCATTACAGTAAAATTTTAATTTCCATTGGAATAGAGTATCACATTACCTCCAATCTTTCAGCCAGGTAATAGACACGGTTTGGGTGATGCGGAAAAGTTTTCACCTCCGACATGAAGTACTTCTGATATCTCATTATCATATTTAACGTAAAGTAACAAAACCCTAGGGCTTCTGAGTCAGTGTGGAATAAATGCGGCTCTTTCAACTTCCTCAATTTTCTTTGAAGATCATCTGTTAAAGAATTCACCATTATTAAGGAGAGCAAAATAGGTAATATCCTAATACAGTATAATAATAATAATAAAAATTTTAACAAAGTCATCCCATGTTCAATGACATTTCAATGAATATAATTTTGCTAAGCACACAAGATACATTATGGAATAAAATCAAAGCTCACCCAAGTCTGGTTACCTTTGATGTTCGATTTTAAGCAATATGCACAAAGGACAAAGGCAAACATTCAGGTGATCATGTTTCCATAAAAAAAATATCCTTAATGTAAATGAAAATGAAAATATGTAGTAAGAAAATGTAAATAGTAAGAAAGGTGCACGAAAGTAATGCACACGGCATCCTGACAATTACCTACCCGACAATGATTCAGGGGGTCACTACCACCCTGGCCTTGTCCAAAATCAGTCCTCCTGGTTGATGGCCTGATCAACCAGGCTGTTGGTGCCAGTCGCATTCAATCCGACGTAAGCACCATAGCCTCGTTGATCAGGCGATAACTTGAGCAACTAATCTGGTTCCCTCTTGAAGACAGCATAGGGTTTGTTGGTAATTCACTTAATGCATGAAAGGTGTTGAAAAATCTTGACCCTTTACATCTATTGAGTTATGTTATAGTGTGTTCAGTGAACTCCTATTTTTCATTGGAGATACTATATATATACCTTTCACCATCTGCCAAGTCTCTTGCTCTCAAAGGGAGTAATTTTTATGTGCAGATTTTGGACTAATAGTCATATATAACACATATGAACAATGCAGCATTATCATTACCATGAATAACATCATATATAACATACCTGAAAAATGCAGCATTATCAACATCATATATATCATACCTGAACAATGCAGCATTATCCAAGGTATTCGTTGTAGCTGTTGAGATGAGATATTTATGTCTTTAGATAGTGAAGAGTTTTCAAAATAGCAGCATCAGACACAGCGAGGAATTTCTTGGAATGAACCATACGTAAAGCATCAATATGGTTAATTTGAAAAAGATGATTTAGTTCATGAATCACAGATTCGTGAACATTTACCTGAAAAAAAATTACGTTATTTTTTCCAATGAATGTATGTTAAAGACAGACAGTGAGAGAATAATCTTGAAAGAGCTTCCATTGAGTTAAAAATTGTTTTTCAACAGTAACTTTAAAATGTTTTTCTCCGAGCAAAACTTTGTCTATTATTAAGGCTTGTTCTGTCTAGGCTTATTTGATTTACTGCAGAAATATTTACTCTCTGTTATCATCCATAGATCTCACTGCTAATGATTTAGTCCAGTCACATGACATACGATATCAAGACAAACTTATCAACTCCTTTCAGTGATGTCATTAGCCACTTACAAAGCAATGAACACATGAATTAAAAAATTCTGTAACTTAAAAAATTATAAGCAACACGACTGCACGAACCCAAACATTACCCAAGCTAACAAAATTATTAATGCAACAAATATGCAATCTTACTTGTTTCCCAACATCTTTAAAATGACTCTTTCTGTTCTCATGACATGGGCTGTCAAAAAATTCTCCTTCTTCTAGGGAATCATCTTCAATAACCAGATGCCCAGGTTCATCATCTACATCCTTAGCCACATCACTGAAAAATCAAGAAAGAATATAAACACCAACAATGTTATTTGTGAATGCTTATGACAACTGTAGGCATGTAGACAACTGGGTCTTTATATGTAACTTCTCAAGGCATGCATCAAGGCATGCTGGAGTATGAGCAAGATAACATTTTTTAAAGGGATTCAGTAAAATCAGTCTGTATTAATGTTGGTAGAATTACTGACAATATGTTGAGTAGGACACAAGTACAACTAATGTGACATTTTATTGTGGCAACGTTTTCCTCTCCAGGAGCTTTATTAAGCTGTTACAAACAATACATGGACACAGTAATAGTTTTTATAACCTTTTATTGATGTGCAAGTTGATTTTTCTACCACTAGTATTACTTCTACTAACTCTAGTATTACTACTTCTACCACCACTAGTATTACAACTACTACATTTCACTATAAGCCTATACGTATACACCCTCTGTGTCCATGTATTGTTTGTAATGGATTGATAAAACTCCTGGAGAGCAAAACGCTGCCACAATAAAATGTCACATTAGTTGTACTTGTGTCCTTTTACTCAAAATAAGTCTGACATTTTTGAGTTCTGGATGTGAGAAGTACACTGCCTGCACTCTAAAGCATGGGTGGGGACACTGCAGTTCAGAAGTTTATTAAAATTGGTGGTTAGTACACCTCTGACAAGACAGCTATTGTAAGAATGCCGGAGAATGTAGTTTCTTTTTTTATGTGGTATGGGGCTGGAATAAAGTGGGAGGGAGGAGGCAGAGAGAAAATGTTAATTGTTGTTTCAGCTATAATGAAAGAAAGGAAGGGAAGTAAAGGAACAGAAGAGTAAGGAGGAGGCTTTGAAGTCTGAAGAGCACTTTGACCATGTAGGTTACCTGGTGCTCATGGCCATAAAAAAAAACAATACACAAGATAATCAAAAACAAAATTAACTATAAAAATTTATTAGCATGAATAAAACATACAACACAAATAAATACTATCACTCAAAGTTAAAATATCCAGCATCAGTTTAAAATCAGATTAAGATGTCAGTGTCAAACTACTCTCCTGAAAGTTTCCAAAGATCCCTACAGGAGAAAGGCCTAAGCCATAGGCAAATTGTTAAAATGTGTTCTACAGTCAGCTGCACACTACAAGCTGAGGTGTTCCGTAGCTCAGTTAGTAGCACACTCAGCTAACACACCGAGGTCCATAGTTCGATCCCCCGTACAGGGGGTAACACTAGGAAGTACAGTATTTCCTTAAGACACCTGCTGTCCATGTTCACCTATCACCGAGGAGGTGTGTGAGGGAAAAGTTCAATAGATAGGAGTAGCGAGGGGAATATATAGTAACAATAGTTTCATTGCCAGCTGCTTGTTAAGGTAGGGTAAGTCAAGCTCCCGCTATTCCCGCCTTTTTTTCCCCCCTCCCCGAAAGTGATAGTTTGCTTGCCGGCTACTTGTTAAGGCAGGGTAAGTCCAGCTCCCGCTATTCCCGCCTTTTCTCCCCCACCCCTAAAGTGATTAGTTTGATTGCCGGCTGCTTGTTAACGTAGGGTCAGTCTAGCTCCCACTATCCCTTCCCCTCCCTCTTCCCCCCCCCCCCCGAAAGGTGACGTGTGGGGCTCTGGTCAAACAGTAAATCACTCGACTCACAGCTCCAACACTACTGTAAGTACATGCCTGCCTTGTATTCTAGTGGATTTATTGGTTGAAAGCTTCACTTTGGACCAATAATAAACTTAGTCTTTTCAGCCTTGCTCTAAGTTGACTGTTGTAATAATCACCACATCTTTTAGGTATTGTACTTATCATGGAGAGTGATTATTTAAGCAGTGGGTAACCTGTCTATCTTTTCAGCTTGGATGACAGAGAGGGTCACCTGTCAATCAACGAGAAAAACTGAAGGAGACGGACTAACGCCCTGGAGACGTCCCATATTGGATTTACTTGCCTATGCACTTGTATGAAGAATCAGGACATAACCCCTCAAGCAAGCATCGAACTTAAGCTAAAAGAATCCTTTAGGAGTCAGGAATCGCGGGGGAAGAACTAAAAGCCATAAATGAAATCGAAAGAAACCCAAAGTATTTCTTCTCCTATGCCAAATCAAAATCGAGAACAACGTCCAGTATTGGGCCCCTACTTAAACAAGATGGGTCCTACACAGATGACAGCAAGGAAATGAGTGAGCTACTCAAGTCCCAATATGACTCAGTTTTTAGCAAGCCGCTAACCAGACTGAGAGTCGAAGATCAAAATTAATTTTTTATGGGAGGGGCCACAAAATTTGATTAACACAAGCCTACCCGATGTTATCCTGACGCCAAATGACTTCGAAAGGCGAATAAATGACATGCCCATGCACTCTGCCCAGGCCCAGACTCATGGAACTCTGTGTTCACAACAACTGCAAGAAGCCCCTATCACAAGCCTTTTCCATCCTATGGAGGGGGAGCATGGACACGGGGGTCGTCCCACGTTACTAAAAACAACAGACATACCCCCCACTCAAAAAAGGGGGGCAGTAAAGCAACAGTAAAGAACTACAGACCAATAGCACTAACATCCATATCATAAAAATCTTTGAAAGGGTTTCCTAAGAAGCAAGATCACCAACCCATCTAGAAACCATCAGTTACACAACCAGGGCAACTGGGTTTAGAAAAAGGTCGCTCCTGTCGTCTCAACTATTGGATCACTACGACAAGGTCCCAAATGCACTAGAAGACAAAAAAAAATGCAGATGTAATTATACAGACTTTGCAAAAGCCTTCGACAAGTGTGACCATGGCGTAATAGCGCACAAAATGCGTGCTAAAGGAATAACAGGAAAAGTCGGTCGATGGATCTATAATTTCCTCACTAACAGAACAGAGAGTAGTCGTCACAGAGTAAAGTCCCAGGCAGCTACGGTGAAAAGCTTGTTCCACAAGGCACAGTACTCGCTCCCATCTTGTTCCCCATCCTCATTCCGACATAGACAAGGATGTCGCCACGCACCGTGTCTTCCTTTGCAGATGACACCCGAATCTGCATGACAGTGTCTTCCATTGCAGACACTGCAAAGCTCCAGGCGGACATCAACCAAATCTTTCAGTGGGCTGCAAGAAAACAATATGAAGTTCAACGATGGAAATTTCAATTACTCAGATATGGTAAAACATGAGGAAATTAAATCTTCATCAGAGTACAAAACAAATTCTGGCCACAAAATAGAGCGAAAACACCAACGTCAAAGACCCGGGAGTGATCATGTCGGAGGATCTCACCTTCAAGGACCATAACATTGTATCAATCGCATCTGCTAGAAAATGGACAGGATGGATAATGAGAACCTTCAAAACTAGGGAGGCCAAGCCCATGATGACACTCTTCAGGTCACTTGTTCTATCTAGGCTGGAATATTGCTGCACACTAACAGCACCTTTCAAGGCAGGTGATATTGCCAACCTAGAAAATGTACAGAGAACTTTCACGGCACGCATAATGGAGATAAAACACCTCAATTATTGGGAGCGCTTGAGGTTCCTAAACCTGTATTCCCTGGAACGCAGGAGGGAGAGATACATGATTATATACACCTGGAAAATCCTAGAGGGACTAGTACCGAACTTGCACACGAAAATCACTCACTACGAAAGCAAAAGACTTGGCAGACGATGCACCATCCCCCAATGAAAGCAGGGGTGTCACTAGCACGTTAAGAGACCATACAATAAGTGGTCAGGGGCCCGGACTGTTCAACTGCCTCCAGCACACATAAGGGGGATTACCAACAGACCCTGGCAGTCTTCAAGCTGGCACTGGACAAGCACCTAAAGTCAGTTCCTGATCAGCCGGGCTGTGGCTCGTACGTTGGTTTGCATGCAGCAGCAGCAACAGCCTGGTTGATTCAGGCTATGATCCACCAGGAGGCCTGGTTACAGACGGGCCGTGGGGGCGTTGACCCCCGGAACTCTCTCCAGGTAAACTCCAAGTCATCATTACAGTGGTCAAGAACCTGATCTCCTGTCATCGGGAAAGATTACTTACGGCCACTAGAATAAGCCAGTGGGTTGTCACCAACAACTGCGACCCCCCCCCCCACCCACATCAGCAACGGCTTCTATTGCAACAATACGCAGTGTCACCAACACCAGACACCCAAGTTTTTAGCGTTGAATTCAGATATCTTTTATATTTTTAATTTTTCATTTTCTTTCATGTAGGATCAGTATTTCATATTTAAGTGTTTTATATTTCATATTTCCTAAATAATAAAGTGTTTATATTTGTCAGTTTTTTTTGTTCTTTTTCTATTCATTAATTTTCCTGAGGAGGAACCAGCCTTAGTAATACTGACTGAAGTTGTTACAGGGCTGAGTAAGCCTTCACAAGTGGTGACCTTGCCAGGATCAACTTGACTGAATCAAGATTCAATTCCATCTCGAATCTACCATTGGAACTTCAACGCCGCATACCAAAGACGGTTACCACCAACCATGAGTAATCATTCTCTATGGTAGGACTACAGTACAGGTATTTAAAAGATTTGGTGATTGTTATAGTCTCAATTTATTGTAAGTCAAGTCAGGCAGGATATAATATTTAATTCTGCCACCTTTTTGTGTGAGCTTGAAACACATTGGAGGATTAGACTCTAGCCCTTTGACTGTTTCAGGCCCCTCTCTGAAACTCATTCTATGTCGCCAAATATTCGAAAAAAAAAAATTATTTTTTCTTATGAAAATGTTAGGAATATTTTTAGTAGTGTTTTAAGCCTAAAAAAATTTTTTTGCCATCAGTACTTACCAAGATATAGAGCCGCAAAGTTTGCAGAAAGTGACGTGTGTACGGCAACAGCGGCGACCGCCGCCCACCCGGTATTCTTTTATTTACTCTAATTCAAAGGTTTCTTGCATTTTTCAATATTTTTCTGTTCCAGGTTAACTTATGTGGCCTGTGAGACCAATGTAAGGTGCATTGTTCAAATATACACTCATTGTTTACAACACAATAACAGAACAAACTTTATCACTATTAGTTTGTGTATACACTTTGTTTACACAAACAAACAATACAAAACAATGTTTATTACTATTGTTCCATAATATATATACATATGTACAGTCATAAACACGTTCCTAGAACTGCTGCAGCTTGTGGAACTCTTTGAAACATGGGTATATGCAGAGGGGCACTTCACACTCCTCACACATAAAACGAGTGTCTCTGCGTGTTTGTGGGCGTTTTGTGGTATGCATACATACATAACACCTCTTCTGAGCATTTTTCTTGGCAGTAGTAGGAGGCAGTTGTATGGGGTAGTGATCACCAGGCCTCAAACGAGATGACGTCTGTGGGCGCTGGTCTATTGCAGGAGTTGCTCCTTGGTATTTTGCAATTATTTGTCTGATTACTGACAGGCAAAATTCACCATATTTTGGTGTTTTGTTGGTCTTCAACTTGTATATGTTATAAGCATTTAGCATAGAGATATCAACAAGATGGAAAAAAAGTTTTATATACCACTTATAACTCTTGCGTACACAGTCTGCAAACCCAATCTGCATGTCACATTTGTCCACTAAGCGCATATTGAGGTTGTAGTCCATGACAGCTGCAGGCTTTAGAATGGGTTCATTGGTCTCTCTGTTGTCCCTGCCACTGGGTACCATTTCGTTTCTGTGAACTGATGTCAACAATGTGACATCACGTTTGTCATGCCACTGAAATGCCATGATGTCATTGGCAGCAAAGGCTTGCACCTCACCTCTGCGAGTGCCAGCGTTGAACCTTGGGCATATGTTTACGATTACCACGCACTGTGCCACACACGTCTGTCAAGTTCACTCGCAAGAAATCACTGAGAAAGGGGGGCTGTTTTACCAGTTATCAGTAAATAACATATGCCCCTTCCCAAGATATGGTTCCATCATTGTTCGAACCACATCACCAGAGATACCCAATAAACTTCATTGGTATCTCTCAAAGTATTACTGCCAGTGTACACAATGATATCCAAAACTAGACCACTTCTGCAAATCACACAGTACAAATAGCTTTATACCAAAGCGTTTCCTCTTGCTTGGTATATATTGCTTGAATGAGAGTCTTCCTTTGAATAAAATCAAGGACTCATCAATAACAAGCTTCCTGAAGGGATAAAATACATGCAGCACTTTTGTTTCAGGTACATAAACACATTTCTGATCTTATATAACCTGTCGCTTCTGTCAGGCCTGGTTTTGTCTGAAAAGTGTAACATACGTAACAGTATCAGGAAACGATTGACACCTATAATGTCACTAAAACCTGGAGTTGAAATCAGGCGTTCTGTTGCCCAGTATGTGGTGACAGTGTGCTTATACACATGTGGCATAAGCATTATTTTTGGCAAAAAACAGGTACATCTCTGCCACAGTTGTCTCCTTCCACTTGTGTAGCCGTGATTTTGGTGAGAGAAATTGTATTTGCCATGGTGTAATCACAGTATGTGTTTGTTTCCCTGACAATGATGTCCATCAGGGGTTCATCGAAGAATAACTCAAAGCAGTCCAGTTCACTGGCACTGTTCCCAAGTGGACAAGATGGCTTTATTCCACTTTGTGTTTCATCAAAGTCATGGGGACTGGGAACAAACTCGTCACTGTCCTGCCAATCCCAGATGCGGTCTGCTGGTGGGGTCTGGATATTGTACCGTGGTTGTGCAGGTTGTGGTGGTGCAGGTTGTGGGAGTGTGGGGTAGGGTGAGGCTGGTTGTTGTGCTGCGTCAGCAGCGTGGGTAGTAGCATGGCCCGCTTTATGGTGCCACAGGGCCGTGCCACCCTCACTATCACCACCACTGCCTCCTCCCTCACTGTCCCCCATTCATACCCATCGTTACAATATCGTCATCTTCACTATCAGGTCGTGGTGTAGGGCCATGGGATGTGCTCCCAGAGTTTCTCCTTCCCCTTGGAACAACATATGAAACACTACCAGACCGCATGCTACGTCGTACATACTGCGCTTCACTGGGGAATATTCACTTCACTGCCACTAGAACTGCTTTCAATGACCTTGAAATCACTATCACTATCACTATCACTGCTATCATCTGGGTGTTGTACACGACCAAATAGTTTCCTCTTTTGTCCTGGTACAGGCGAACGTGAACGTGAACAAGCCGGCCAGCACCAGAGGTGGAAGGTTGTGGGTCATCTGGGTTTTCATCACTAATTACGTTATCCTGGGCACTTTTTCCGGTAACACTCACTTCAAAACCCTGGAATTCACTGTCACTGACATTTTCATCGCTGTTAGAGCTATCATTTGGGAACAAAAGACCTCCAATCCGCAGAGGAGTGAGACTTTTTTACCGAGAGCATGGTGATAAATGACTAACAACATGGCGTTCCCACAATGACGTGGGTCCCAGATTTTTTTCACAGGGTGCAACCGACCACTAAACCATTTCATCCTGTAGGCCAAGGCCTTTGGCGCTTGATTTGAAGCCCCTAGAATTTGTGCGTATAATTACGTCAGAAACATTGGCTCGGTAAGATGTATTTATAGTCGGAAACAGTCAAAGGGTGGGGACCCGGATTTTCAGTGACAATTTGTTTCATTGAGCTCTTATTATTAAGGGAACTGTCGTTAGGAACTCTTGATTTGTTGGTGAGAAGATTGGATGGTCAGGACCATTCTACTTACTGTTTGCTCGGATCCGGCAAAGAACCCTTCGTTTCATTAATAATATTGTTTAATTGAAGTAGGGATCAAGCCCTCTGATTTTATTTACAGTTTGAGGGGAGCAGAAAATTGAACCCTCCGTTTCTTTAATACCGTTTCATTTTCCCTGGAGTTTAAGTTATTCTTGCAAATATGGAGGAATACAAGTTTTGGAATGAACGTGGGAAGTAAGTTAGGAATAACAGGGAAAAATTTAGAATCTTTCATTAGGCTAAAATCCGGAAAGAATTGAAAAGGAGAGAGAGGAGAATGAAGAGAAAGGAAAAGGAGAGATTGAGAATCGAAAGAGAGACAAAAAAGAGCATGATAGACTTGATCAGAGGAAAGACTAAAGTACGTGAGGAACAAGTTAAATTAAGGGAACTTGAGGAAAGAGCAAGGATAGAGAATAAGTTAAGGAGAAAGAATAAGGATCGCGAGCTCGAACAAGCTCGCCTTGAATTAGAGAATAAAAATTAACTTTCTCACAACAGCAATTAGTTGAAGGAGTAATGGAACAACGTGCAGCTAGTGCACATATTCAACACCTAATTTACCTCCCTTACAGAGGGGGAAGACATAATTCACATTATCAGGTTTGAAAATACCACTACCCTCTGTGAATGGCCTGCTGACACCTGGGCTACCAGGTTAGGAATGTTATTTTCTGGTACAGCTTTGAATATCTATGCAATTTTTGGGTCGCACGATATCATATGTAATTATAACCTACTGAACAAGGCAATCCTTAAAGCATATCAGAAAACCACTAATTCTTACAGGAAAGATTTCAGGTATGCCACCTTACAGCCTGGCCAGAACTTTCAGCAGTTACAGGTAACACTCTTTCGTTTGTTCGACTTTTGGATAGAGAGTTCAGGAATTGATCACAGTTATGAATCTCTTAGAGACTTCATGGTTGCTGACCAGTTCCTCACAGCTTTCCCTCAGATACGAACATTATCAGAGAACGTAACCTGATTAAGCTGAGGAAGTCGCTGAGGCTGCTGACCTGTATGCTGAGGCTCACAATTCCTATAAAAACCTAAGGGATCGAACCCTAAGGGCAAGGGTTCATCAGACCTTAAGAAATCAAAGCCTCTAGTAGAAAGTAAAGTGACTTCTTTTATTCTGTTTGTCATTTGTGTGGTGTTAAGAGACATAAACGTCCAGATTGTCCTTCTAAGAAGGTCCAAAAAGTTGGAAGATGTTTCAAAGACTGTAATGACCAAGCACCCTTCTGTTCAGGAACAGTTAATGGACTTAATGTATCTACCATTTTACGAGACACTGGATGCACATGTATAGTCATTTCTGATAAGTGTTCCCTAATCTTAAAGAAACTCATTCCTCTGCTATACTTTCAGACTACTTGGGCCTTTACAGACACTTTTCCTACCATCCGTTGTTACATTAGGTCTAAATGGTTCACAGGTTGGTCTGAAGCCGTACTAGCTCCCATCACTTCTTGCTCCGTACTATAGGTAATGTAAAAGGTGCCATTCTTCCTTCTGAGGTTGACCTTTCATCACCAAAGATGGATATAAGTGTTTCAGATCCTCTTCCTGTAGAGTCAGAGAAGCCCTCGAAAGTTCAGATGAGACAATGTCTCGCGATATTCATGTGGGATTAAAAACCAGTGATGCTACTCTCGAAAGCGAGGAAGTAGGATCACCGGTTCACTTGTTAGATGAAAGTGAAGATATCACCTCCGATATATAAATGTCTTGATAGGGCTCAGACCAAAGCCAGGCTTCTCTATGTCATCCTTTGATTTTCCCTGACTTCAAGCCTTTAGATATATCAAAGGACTCTTTTGTCAATTTACAACGTAATTGCCCTTCTCTTCAGAATTGCCATAATGCCGCTAAACAAAATCAAGTTATCCAAAGGAAAAACTTTTCATATAATTTGAATATTAAAAGGTATCTTGCACAAGTCAGTATTCAAATTAAATTCAGATGAGACAGACTATTCCATCTTAGTTGTTCCAAGTCAATGCAGAGAGACTGTTCTTAAAATGGCTCATGACCTGCCAGTGGCCGGACATTTCTCGCATCGTAAACCTTAAATAAAATTAGGGAAACCTATTTTTGGCCAAAATGTCCTCAGATGTCACTACCTATTGTAGATCGTGTAAAGTTTGCCAACTGTCATCCTCCCGAGGTACCAGGCGAGTACCTATGGTCAAAATGCCAGTCTTTACGGTACCTTTTGAAAGAGTAGCTATTGACATCGTTGGTCCTTTATCTCCACTTTCATCTGGGGGACATAGATATATATTAACATTAGTTGATTATGCTTCGAGTTTCCCTGAAGCCGTTCCCTTAAAGACCATAACTACTACAGAGGTGGCTGAAGCCCTTTTGTCCATCTTCTCCAGAGTGGGCATCCCTAGAGAAATTTTGTCTGACTGTGGGACACAATTCACATCTGACTTAATGCAACATCTATACCAACTTCTGGGAGTGATGCCTCTCTTCACCACACCCTATCATCCCAGCTGTAATGGGAGGATTGAGCGCCAGCATTCGATTCTCAAGTCCATTTTAAGGAAACTTTGCTCCCTTAAACCTAAGGAGTGGCATCGTTACCTACCCTGTGCTTTGTTTGCCATGAGGGAAGTTCCCAGTGACTCTTTAGGGTTTTCACCTTTTGAACTTCTCTATGGTAGACAGGCCAGAGGCCCATTGTCCATCCTTCATGACTTATGGACTAATGAGAAGATAAATGCTGAGGTTCAGTCTTCTTATCAGTTTCTCCTTGACCTTAGATTCAAACTTCAGGAGACCTCTGACATAGTTTCGAAAAACTTAAGCTTGTCAATGGAGCAGTACAAAACGTATTTTGATTCCAAAAGTCAGAGGAGAAGTTTTAAAGTAGGGGATGAAGTTCTTGTACTTTTGCCGATCAAGTCAAATAAATTATTAGTAGCATGGAAAGGTCCATATAAAGTATTAAAAATTTGTGGGAAAGTTGACTACCTCATAGACGTCAAGGGGAAACCTAAGTTTTATCATATCAACATCCTTAAGAAATATTACCGAAGAAATTTGGTTAACTGCCTTAATAACTTTGACTTAGTTTTTCCACACGAACTTGATAAAACAACTGAAGAATGTAAAGTGTGTATAATTGACACCTCTAACTTAGACTATGATGAAGAACTACATGACTTGGTGACTCTTGACCACTCGGGTGCAACCAACATTAATATTAATGAATCCTTGGATGACCATAAGAGACATGAACTACTTCAATGTGTGAGTAACTTTTCAGACGTCTTTACTGATATTCCAGGTGTTACCTCCACGGTAGTCCATAAGATTGACTTAGTGACGGACAATCCTATCAAACGAAAATTATACCCAGTTCCAGTTCACCTTAGGGATGCATTTGACCGAGAGGTAGACAAATTATTAAAACTAAAGATCATTGAACCTTCAGTATCTTCATATTGTTCACCAGTAGTCATGGTTAAGAAGGAGGATTTAATTCATATAGACTTGCTATTGACTTCAGAGGCCTTAATGCTATAATCGGTGGGATGCTGAGCCTATGCCCTTAATAGATAGCGATCTACACAAATTTTATGACTCTTCCTTCTTTTCAGAGATTGATATTGCGCAGGCATATCATCAAGTAATGTTAGATCCTTCTTCTAAGCAGTACACCGCTTTTCCTACACACCAGGACTGATGCAATATAGAACTTGCCCTTCGGTTTGGTAACTGCCTGTGCTACCTACATGAGACTGATAAGAAAGGTCTTGGGTAATATGCCAAATGTTTCAGTTTATTTTGATAACATTTACGTAATGACATCCACGTGGGGCAAACATATCCAAACATTAACATCAGTTTTGCGTAGGTTACGCTCGCATGGCCTCACTGCCAAGCCGAAGAAATGCTTCCTTGGGTATAACAAGATTAGATATCTTGGACTGATACTTTCTAATAACACTCTGCAGCCTCTCCCCAGTAAGATCAAAGCTTTATTAGAATTTAAATTCCCCAAAACCAAGAAGCTCATGCATAGTTTTCTTGGTTCTGTAAATTTTTATGCACGGTTTATCCCGAACCTTACTGATCTTACAGGCATCTTATCCGACTTCCTTAAAAAGTCTGTGAAGGAACCTCTTGAACTTTCCGACGTAGCTCGGGAAAAGTTTAATGAGATTAAAAGCATCTTTTCGAAAGACCCTATACTTAAGATTCCAGATATTAATAAAACATTTTGCTTAAGAACTGATGCCTCCAATACTGGCTTAGGTGCGGTGTTACTACAATACCATGATGGTACTCCCTTCCCTGTATGCTTCCTAAGCCGGAAACTCCTTCCCGCAGAAACGAGATACTCCACCATAGAAAAGGAATGTTTAGCCCTTGTGTGGGGTATCTCCAAACTTAAATTTTATTTGCTGGGAAAAGAATTCATTTTAGAAACGGACCACAAACCTTTGATATACCTAGAAACTTTTAAGGGAACCAACAGTCGCCTCTTGAGGTGGACATTGGCACTCCAGGCTTTCAAGTTCCATATTGTGTATATCAATGATTCATCCAATTATTTCTCTGACTGGTTAAGTCGTCGTGACAGTCAGTAGAAGATTTCTTGCCTTACACGACTTCCACATGTTAGAACTTTTTCCTAGCCTATTCTTCTTCTACTCCTTGACTATAAGTCTTGGTATGGGGGAGTGTGAGGGAAAAGTTCAATAGATAGGAGTAGCGAGGGAATATATAGTAACAATAGTTTCATTGCCGGCTACTTGTTAAGGTAGGGTAAGTCAAGCTCCCGCTATTCCCGCCTTTTTTTCCCCCTCCCCGAAAGTGATAGTTTGCTTGCCGGCTACTTGTTAAGGTAGGGTAAGTCAAGCTCCCGCTATTCCCGCCTTTTTCTCCCCCACCCTAAAGTGATAGTTTCATTGCCGACTGCTTGTTAACGTAGGGTCAGTCTAGCTCCCACTATCCCTTCCCCTCCCTCTTCCCCCCCCCAAAGGTGGGTGTGGGGCTTGGTCAAACAGTAAATCACTCCCACTCACAGCTCCAACACTACTGTAAGTACATGCCTGCCTTGTATTCTAGTGGATTTATTGGTTGAAAGCTCACTTTGGACCAATAATAAATTAGTTTTTCAGCCTTGCTCTAGTTGACTGTTGTAATAATCACCATGCTTTTTAGGTATTAGTACTTTTCATGGAGAGTGATTATTTAAGCAGTGGGTAACCTGTCTATCTTTTCAGCTTGATGACAGAGAGGGTCCTGTCAATCAACGAGAAAAACTGAAGGAGATGGACTAACGTCCTGGAGACATCCCATATTGGATTTACTTGCTGTGCACTTGTATGAGAATCAGACATAACCCTCATCATTACAGCAGTCAAGAACCTGATCTCTTCATCGGAAAGATTACTTACGGCAAATAGAAAAGGCCAGTGGGTTGTCACCAACAACTGCGACCCCCCCCCCACATCAGGAAGGCTTCTATTGCCAACAATACGCAGTGTCACCAACACCAGACACCCAAGTTTTTAGTGTTGAATTCAGATATCTTTTTATATTTTTAATTTTTCATTTTCTTTCATGTAGGATCAGTATTTCATATTTAAGTGTTTTATATTTCATATTTCCTAAATAATAAAGTGTTTATATTTGTCAGTTTTTTGTTCTTTTTCTATTCATTAATTTTCCTGAGGAGGAGCCAGCCTTAGTAATACTGACTGAAGTTGTTACAGGGCTGAGTAAGCCTTCACAAGGTGAAAGAGCAAGAAACCCTATAAAAGGTGGCTTTTTAGGAATGATCTAAGAGCCCTTCAGCATAAAGCAACCCATCCCTTTGTGAAGGAATTACTGTATTATTAAAAAATATTTCAAGACAGTATTACCTGATACCAGCAGACTTGTTTCTCAGTGTCAATGTTACATTCCAGGATGCTGCACAAGATGGTACGTGCAACAAGTTGTTACTGCCCTCCGCACATCTTGTGTTTAATGGTGCTGATATCTGAGCAGTTCTTCCTGACCACAGTGTGACATTGTTGCTGTAAACTCATTAAATCTGAAAAATGTGCTTTTTGTTTGAACAGTTTAACTTTACCCATATTATAATAGAGCATGGGCATGTTGCAATTTTGAGAACATTACAGATAAGAATTAAAATAGTGTAAGCTATGTAAGAACTGACATGAAAATTACTATAGTGCCTAAGTACAGTCACGACGAGGATAAACCTCTAAATAAGCTTCTCATATCAGGAAGAAGCAAATACTAATTATTATAATCATAACAAAGAGCCAAACCCACAAGGGTTATACGGTGCTGCAGGAAATGCTGAAAGCAGTGAAGAAATTATATAAAGAGAAAAATTCATGGTACACAAGACAGGTAACAAATTAAATGTGAAAATCAATGTCATACACTGTAATTGTTAATGTTTGAAGGTAAATACTGTAATTAATTTTAATTAATATTAATTTTTAAGGTAATTAACAAAAATTACAATCCAAACTCTTTTTCATAAATTTATAAACACAAAGGTATGGGATAATCATAACCTGATATTATAGTATTGTATTAATAATTACAACCATAAATATCTACCAGCAATTAGGAGTCAGAAAACAAAATACCCCAACACGAATACTGGATTACTTAAGTAAGTTTATTTAAGTACAGGTTCACATAAGTACAGTTACACAAATATAGGTGATTACAATTATCATATATAATAACATATGTGTAAATTACCTAGGATAACCCTAAAAAAATGTCAGACTTTTAAAGGTTTAAGAAACTGAAACACTGAGGAACCTGGGTTTGATCCTGGCTGGTAGTGCACTTGCCTCACACACAGTGTCTGTGATTCAATCCCCAGTACGGGTGGAAACATTGATCATGGTTCCTTACACCTGCTGTCCCTGTTCACCTAGCAGTAAGTATGTACCCAGGTGTTAGTCAGTTAGTGTGGGTGGCATCTTGGGGGACAAGATTTAGGAGCCACAATAGAAATAAGACAGATTTTTATTATTATTATTATTATTATTATTATTATTATTATTATTATTATTATAATCAAGGGGAACTCTAAACCCATAGGATTATGCAGCGAGAAATAAGACAGATAGTTCTTCAATGACGCACCGACTTTTTCTGAGTTATTCTGGGTGGCTAACCCTCTGGGGTTAAAAATCTCAACAAAATGTTCTCTCTCTTAACTTACTGTTACTGTGAGGTTGTCTACATCTCAACACTGTCACCATCACACTCTTGTTTCCTCTCAAAATGTTTCTGATCATTTTCCTTGTTACTGTATTTATTACGTGTCTACGATGATATGTGGTGTATGACTCAGGCTTCCAAAAGTCTGTAAGAGCTGATATATGACCTCCTGACCCAGAGAAGAGGCAGGACCAGGAGCTGTGACTCGACCCCCTGCAACCACAAATAGGTAAGTACTGTCCAGCAGGTTATGAAAACCAGTCCCTGGAATTATTATTATTATTATTATTATTATTATTATATCATCAAAAATAAGCGCTAAACCTACAAGGGTCAAGGTCCCGTGAAGATCAGGAATATTTCTCATTGATAGTCAAGGCTGAGCGAGGCTGCCCCACAAGTTTCTCATTATCATTATACAAATACAAATGTTTAATTCTCTATATGATACATTTTTTTGGAGTCCCAGTATTATTATTATTATAATTATTAAAAAAAAAAAATG
>NC_069473.1:23727965-23756345 GCF_026875155.1 Cherax quadricarinatus | reverse complement strand
GTCAAACCAAACCAAAAACCATTCATCTCCACTCACTCCTTTCTAACACGCTCATGCATGTCAGCTGCATGTCCAGGCCACTTGCACACAAAACCTCTTTTACCTCCTCCCTCTATGCTTTCCTAGGACGACCCCTACCCCTCCTTCCCTCCACTACAGATTTAAATATTACGGTATATACATGGGAAGTACTACACTCATAGGGGTTTTACAATACTTGGGGAATAGGACATAATGTAATTAGAAAAAAGACCCAGAATGGGTGGTGTTTCAATCCATAGTAAGTATGTAAGTCCTAAAACTCCAGGCCAGTGCATAAGCCACTTGGCCATGAGGTTAAACCTCACCCATTCTGTGGTTTGTTTGCAATTGTGTTATGATTTTGTAAGTCACTGTGATCAGGTTGTATTCAAGGAAAGAGAGGATAGTTCCAGTTCCTTTGATGAAAAAGTTGGAAATTAGTTATATCATTAAGGGCCAAGAAGATGTTGATATTTAAGATGCCTTCCAAGTGTTTTTCTTTATTTACTGTAATTAGAACCCAGGTGTTGTATGACCCTAGTGAATTTAGCACTTAGTTTTGATTGCAATAATAACAGAACCCAGTTGCTTATAAATTACCATCATATTGTCCCTCCTCATCTGCAACTTCATTGAAAAATCTGTGGCCCACCATATGGGCTTTGGCTACTGTCACTAGTTGCCCTGCCCACAAATGATGTCTTCAACTGCTGCACCTTTCCTCTGGCTCCAGTATGTCTCCATCTTTGTGCCTCTGTGTGAGATTATAATAATGCCTGTTGATAATACGCTAGAATCGCCAACCTGTAATCCTTAAAATAATTAAGCTTCATAAAAACATAAAAGTGTTTGTTGTTAAAACCACTCGAGACCGCGTGTGTGTGTGTGTGTGTGTGTGTGTGTGTGTGTGTGTGTGTGTGTGTGTGTGTGTGTGTGTGTGTGTGTGTGTGTGTACACTCGCCTAGTTACTCACCTAGTTGAGGTTGAATGGGTCGAGTCCTAGCTCCTGGCCCCGCCTCTTCACTGGTCGCTACTAGGTCACTCTCCCAGAACCATGAGCTTTATCGTACCTCTGCTTAAAGCTATGTATGGATCCTGCCTCCACTACATCGCTTCCCAAACTATTCCACTTCCTGACTACTCTGTGGCTGAAGAAATACTTCCTAACATCCCTTTGATTCATCTGTGTCTTCAGCTTCCAACTGTGTCCCCGTGTTGCTGTGTCCCATCTCTGGAACATTGTGTCTTTGTCCACCTTGTCAATTCCTCTCAGTATTTTGTATGTCGTTATCATGTCCCCCCTATCTCTCCTGCCCTCCAGTGTCGTCAGGTTGATTTCCCTTAACCTCTCCTCATAGGACATACCTCTTAACTCTGGGACTAGTCTTGTTGCAAACCTTTGCACTTTCTCTAGTTTCTTTACATGCTTGGCTAGGTGTGGGTTCCAAACTGGTGCCGCATACTCCAATATGGGCCTAATGTACACTGTGTACAGGGTCCTGAACGATTCCTTATTAAGATGTCGGAATGCTGTTCTGAGGTTTGCTAGGCACCCATATGCTGCAGTAATTTGGTTGATGTGCACTTCAGGAGATGTGCCTGGTGTTATACTCACCCCAAGATCTTTTTTCTTGAGTGAGGTTTGTAGTCTCTGGCCCCCTAGACTGTACTCCGTCTGCGGTCTTCTTTGCCCTTCCCCAATCTTCATGACTTTGTACTTGGTGGGATTGAACTCCAGGAGCCAATTGCTGGACTAGGTCTGCAGCTTGTCCAGATCCCTTTGTAGTTCTGCCTGGTCTTCAATCGAATGAATTCTTCTCATCAACTTCACGTCATCTGCAAACAGGGACACCTCGGAGTTTATTCCTTCTGTCATGTCGTTCACAAATACCAGAAACAGCACTGGTCCTAGGACTGACCCCTGTGGGACCCCGCTGGTCACAGGTGCCCACTCTGACACCTCGCCACGTACCATTACTCGCTGCTGTCTTCCTGACAAGTATTCCCAGATCCATTGTAGTGCCTTCCCTGTTATCCCTGCTTGGTCCTCCAGTTTTTGCACTAATCTCTTGTGTGGTACTGTGTCAAATACCTTCTTGCAGTCCAAGAAAATCCAATCCACCCACCCCTCTCTCTCTTGTCTTACTGCTGTCACCTTGTCATAGAACTCCAGTAGGTTTGTGACACAGGATTTCCCGTCCCTGAAACCATGTTGGCTGCTGTTGATGAGATCATTCCTTTCTAGGTGTTCCACCACTCTTCTCCTGACAATCTTCTCCATGACTTTGCATACTATACATGTCAGTGACACTGGTCTGTAGTTTAGTGCTTCATGTCTGTCTCCTTTTTTAAAGATTGGGACTACATTTGCTGTCTTCCATGCCTCAGGCAATCTCCCTGTTTTGATAGATGTATTGAATATTGTTGTTAGGGGTACACATAGTGCCTCTGCTCCCTCTCTCAGGACCCATGGAGAGATGTTATCTGGCCCCATTGCCTTTGAGATATCTAGCTCGCTCAGAAGCCTCTTCACTTCTTCCTCGGTTGTGTGTACTGTGTCCAGCACCTGGTGGTGTGCCCCACCTCTCAGTCTTTCTGGAGCCTCTTCTGTCTCCTCTGTGAACACTTCTTTGAATCTCTTGTTGAGTTCCTCACATACTTCACGGTCATTTCTTGTTGTCTCTCCTCCTTCCTTAGCCTAATTACCTGGTCCTTGGCTGTTGTTTTCCTCCTGATGTGGCTGTATAACAGCTTCAGGTCAGATTTGGCTTTCGCTACTATGTCGTTTTCATATTGTCGTTGGGCCTCCCTTCTTATCTGTGCATATTCGTTTCTGGCTCTACGACTGCTCTCCTTATTCTCCTGGGTCCTTTGCCTTCTATATTTCTTCCATTCCCTAGCACACTTGGTTTTTGCCTCCTTGCACCTTTGGGTAAACCATGGGCTCATCCTGGCTTTTTCATTATTCCTGTTTCCTTTGGGTACATACCTCTCCTCAGCCTCCTTGCACATTGTTGCTACATATCCCATCATCTCATTAACTGGTTTCCCTGCCAGTTCTCTGTCCCACTGAACCTTGTTCAGGAAGTTCCTCATTCCCGTGTAGTCCCCTTTCCTGTAGTTTGGTTTCATTTGTCCTGGCCTTCCTGCTTCCCCCTCCACTTGTAGCTCTACTGTGTATTCGAAGCTCAAAACCATATGATCGCTGGCCCCAAGGGGTCTTTCATATGTGATCTCCTCAATATCTGCACTACTCAAGGTGAATACTAAGTCCAGTCTTGCTGGTTCATCCTCTCCTCTCTCTCTTGTAGTGTCCCTTACGTGTTGGTACATGAAGTTTTCCAGTACCACCTCCATCATCTTAGCCCTCTATGTATCATGGCCCCCATGTGGCTCCAAGTTCTCCCAATCGATCTCCTTGTGGTTAAAGTCGCCCATGATCAGGAGCTTTGCCCTGCATGCATGAGCTCTTCTGGCCACTGCAGCCAGTGTCAACCATTGCTCTATTGCTCTCGTCATACTCTTGCCCTGGCCTGCTGTTCTGTGGTGGGTTATACATCACTGCAATTACCACCTTGGGACCTCCAGAGTGAAGCGTTCCAGTACTCACCTATTTGTACTCACCTATTTGTGGTTGCAGGGGTCGAGTCACAGCTCCTGGCCCCGCCTCTTCGCAGTGTGTGTGTGCGTGTGCGTGTGTGCGTGTGTGTGTGTGTGTGTGTGTGTGTGTGTGTGTGTGTGTGTTGTGTGTGTGTGTGTGTGTGTGTGTGTGCGCGCGCGTTCGTGCATGCGGTGCGCGGTGTGCGGCATGCGTGCGTGCGTGCGTGTGTCTGTGTACTCACCTATTTGTACACACCAATTTGTGGTTGCAGGGGTGAGTCACAGCTCCTGGCCCCGCTCTTCGCTGATTGCTACTAGGTCTCTCTCTCCCTGCCCATGAGCTCTATCATACCTCGCTCTTAAAACTATGTATGGTTCCTGCCTCCACCACATCACTTTCTAGGCTATTCCATGGCCTGACTACTCTATGATGAAGAAATACTTCTAACATCCCTTTGATTCATCTGAGTCTTCAACTTCCAATTGTGACCTCTTGTGTCTGTGTCCCATCTCTGGAACATCCCGTCTTTGTCCACCTCGTCTATTCCGCGCAGTAATTTATACGTCGTTATCATGTCTCCCCTGACCCTCCTGGCCTCCAGTGTCATCAGGCCGATTTCCTCAACCTTTCTTCATAGGACAATCCCCGTAGCTCTGGGACTATCTTGTTGCAAACCTTTGCACTTTCTCTAATTTCTTGACGTGCTTGACTAGGTGTGGATTCCAAACTGGTGCTGCATTACTCCAGTATGGGCCTGACGTAGATGGTGTACAGAGTCTTAAACGAATCCTTACTGAGGTATCGGAACGCTATCCGTAGGTTTGCCAGGCGCCCGTATGCTGCAGCAGTTATCTGATTGATGTGCGCCTCAGGAGATATGCTCGGTGTTATACTCACCCCCAGATCTTTTTCCTTGAGTGAGGTTTGCAGTCTTTGGCCATCTAAACTATATTGTGTCTGCGGTCTTCTTTGCCCTTCCCCAATCTTCATGACTTTGCATTTGGCAGGGTTAAATTCAAGGAGCCAGTTGCTGGACCAGGCTTGTAGCCTTTCCAGATCTCTTTGTAGTCCTGCCTGATCCTCGTCCGATTCGATTCTTCTCATTAACTTCACATCGTCTGCAAACAAGGACACTTCTGAGTCTATCCCTTCCGTTATGTCGTTCACGTATACCAAGAAACAGCACAGGTCCTAGGACTGACCCTGTGGAACCCCGCTTGTCACAGGCGCCCACTCTGACACCTCGTCGCGTACCATGACTCGTTGTTGCCTCCCTGTCAGAATTCTCTGATCCAGTGCAGTGCCTTTCCTGTTATGTGTGCCTGGTCCTCTAGCTTTTGCAGTAACCTCTTGAGAGGAACTGTGTCGAAAGCCTTCTTGCAGTCCAAAAATACGCAGTCGATCCACCCCTCTCTCTCTTGTCTTACTTCTGTCACCTTGTCATAAAACTCTAGTAGGTTTGTGACACAGGATTTTCCTTCCCTGAAACCGTGCTGGTTGTCAATTATACACTTGTTTCTTTCCAGGTGCCCCACCACTCTCCTCCTGATGATCTTCTCCATGACCTTGCATACTATACACGTTAGTGATACAGTCTGTAGTTTAGTGCCTCATGTCTGTCTCCCTTTTAAAATTGGGACTACATTTGCCATTTTCCAAATGTATGCACACATGTATATATATAAACAATCAATTATAGCCTTATTAGTCTCAAAATAGGATTAAGTTTACAAACCAGCCACTTAATATGCTCTGCATACTAAGGTTTTTTTTTTTTTTGCATGCACACCTAAATGTCACCCATCTCTGTATAAATATGCAGCACTGTATAGCCCTTGTGGTTTAGCGCTTCTTTTTTATTATAATAATTTGTATAAATATTGTATCATGTTAAAATAAAGAAATCTTTAATCTTTAAGATGTTTCTCCAATAAAAGATACCCAGGTGTTGTAAATTTATTTTATTTGGATTGCAATTAATGGATGGAGGATGGAACCTCCATCACTCCTCCTTAAGGGAGGTTCCTTGAGGTGGTTAGGGGCTCTTGATCCAGGGAATTTGATCTACTGTTCTGTTGTTGGATCGAACCTGACTGCCTCATTCCTCAGGTGCTGTCTGTCCCCTGCAAGTTTAGCGCTTCACTTTTAATAATCCATCATTTTCTGTCCTTGATATCAAAATGATCTTGGAACTATATAATACCTACATTTTGGCTGAAGGGTTCATATGGACATATGAACCCTAAGACCCAGTAAAACATAAGGATTACCAGTTTCACTGGGATGCCAGGCATGTGAGCTGCCTGGTGGAGTGAGCACCTCACTATTCCTGCCTTGAGCATTAGTGATGAAAATTTTCCTGTTTTCTTTCCGTGGGACAGTTGTTCTTATCACACACACACACACACACACAGGAGAGATAGGGGGGACATGATAACGACATACAAAATACTGAACACACACACGAGATAGGGGGGACATGATAACGACATACAAAATACTGAGAGGAATTGACAAGGTGGACAAAGACAGGATGTTCCAGAGATTGGACACAGTAACAAGGGGACACAGTTGGAAGCTGAAGACACAGATGAATCACAGGGATGTTAGGAAGTATTTCTTCAGCCACAGAGTAGTCAGTAAGTGGAATAGTTTGGGAAGCGATGTAGTGGAGGCAGGATCCATACATAGCTTTAAGCAGAGGTATGATAAAGCTCACGGCTCAGGGAGAGTGACCTAGTAGCGATCAGTGAAGAGGCGGGGCCAGGAGCTCGGACTCGATCCCCGCAACCTCAACTAGGTGAGTACACACTGGACAATTGGTCGGGGCACCATACATCGATTTTTTTTGAGCCGCAGTAAAGCCTGTTGTTGACTCTGGTCTGCAGGGTGTTCGGGTCTGCCTGGGTGTAAGCAAAGGGCTTCGTCTAATTGGAAAAAATATTGTTTCCTTTCCTAATTCTGGAGGAGATTATATTTGGGCAATATATTTCCCCTCGGACTCCTGGAAGACAGAGCTCAAGGACTCCAATGGAAATCAAGGACTCCAATGGAAATAGGTTACTTTGACTTTTTTGGGTTATTCTGACTTTTTTTTTTTTTTCAGGTTATCCTAAGTAGGTTATCCCGTAGCTCGATCACTAGCTCACTCAGCTCACACACTGAAGTCCGGGATTCGAATCTCCTCCGGTACGGCTGGAAAGCATTAGGGACGTGTTTCCATAAAATTCAAATTCATTTATTTTCTCGCAAGTAGTACATTGGGATTATATTTTTATAATAATGGGTTGCAATGCAAAGAGAGCCTCTATTATGTCTAGGCATTATGGGCACTTAATTTAGTGGCTTCCTGACTACTTAACACTAAAAAAATGATCATAGTTGAACAGTTGTTCTATTAATTGTAAGTTAATCTAATTTATACAAACCAAGGGATGTATTCACATATTCAAAAGTGCTTTTTATGAAACATGGTAAGTCATCTGCTGTCCCTGTCCCTATTTACCCATCTGTTCAAAATAGGTACCAGGGTGTTAGTGAACTAGTGTGGGTCGCATCCTGGGACAAAATTAACCTAAACTGCCCGAAATACTCAGCATAACAAGGGGCTTTCTATATAATAGTAGTAGTATGTGTACCTGTGCCTAAATATATTAAATAAACGTTAGTTTTGGTGGCCCTTACTGCCCACAACAACAACAACAACCAGTCACCGCTGGATGATCCTAGTGGGTTTAGCGTTTTTTTTATAATAATTATAATAATAATAATACTGGGACTCCAAAAAAATGTATCATATAGAGAATTAAACATTTGTATTTGTATAATGATAATGAGAAACTTGTGGGGCAGCCTCGCTCAGCCTTGACTATCAATGAGAAATATTCCTGATCTTCACGGGACCTTGACCCTTGTAGGTTTAGCGCTTATTTTTGATGATGTGATATTAATAATATTAATAATAATAATAATAAATAATATATAATTCCAGGGAATGGTTTTCATAACATGACGGACAGTACTTACCTATTTGTGTTGCAGAGGGGTAGAGTCAACAGCTCCTGGTCCTGCCTCTTCTCTGGGTTGGAGGTCATATTTTAGCTCTTACTGACTTTTGGAAGCCTGAGTCTTACACCTCTTATCATTCTGTAGACTCGTAATAAAATAAAGTAAAAAGGAAAATGATCAGAAAACATTTTGAGAGGAAACATGAGTGTGATGGTGACGTGTTGAGATGTTGACAACCTCACAGTACAGTAAGTTAAGTGAGAGAACATTTGGTTGAAGATTTTACACCAGAGGGTTTGCCACCCCAGAATAACTCAGAAAAAAGTCGAGTGCGTCATTGAAGAAACTATCTGTTCTTTATTTCTCGATGCTTAATCCTATATCGGGTTTTAGAGTTACGGGATTATAATAATTAATAATAATATTAATAATAATAATAATAATAAATAAATAATAACAAATCTGCTCTTATTTCTATTGTGGCTCTAATCTTGTCCCCAAGATGCCACCCACACTAACTGACTAACACCTGGGTTCATACTTACTGCTAGGTGAACAGGGACAGCAGGTGTAAGGAACCATGATCATGTTTTCCACCCGTTAATGGGGATTGAATCACAGACACTGTGTGTGAGGCAAGTGCAATTACCAGCCAGGGTGATCAAAACCAGGTTCCTCTGTGTTTCAGTTTCTTAAACCTTCTAAAAGTCTGACATTTTTTTTAGGGTTTTCCTAGGTAATTTACTCTATGTTTTTATATATGTTATTGTAATCACTATATTTGTGTAATGTAACTTTTGTTGAACCTGTACTTAATAAAATTACTTTAGTAATCCAGTATTCGTGTTGTGGTATTTTGTTTCTGACTCCTAGTTGTGGTAGATATTTTTGGTTGTAATTATTAATTACAATACTATAATATCTGGTTATGATTATCCCTATACCTTTGTGTTTTAAAATTTATGAAAAAGAGTTTGGAATTGTTAATTTTTGTTAATTACCTTAATATTAATATTAATTAAAATTAATTACATTATTTACCTTCAAACATTGACAAATACAGTGGTATGGTCATTGATTTTAACATTTAATTTGTTACCTGTTCTTGTGTACCATGAATTTTTCTCTTTATATATTTCTTCAATGATTTCAGGCATTTCCTGCACAGCAACGTATACCCTTGTTGGGTTTTGGCTCTTTGTTTATGATTATTAATTAATTAGGTATTGCTTATTCCTGATATGAGAAGCTATTTAGAGGTTTATCCTCGTCGTGACTGTTACTTAGGCACTTTAGTAATTTTCAGTCGTTCTTACATAGCTTTACACTATTTTAATTCTTATCTGTAATGTGTCTCAAAATTGCATACATGCACTTGCTTTTTATAATATGGGGTAAAGGTAAATGTTCAAACAAAAGCACATTTTTCAGATTTAATGAGTTTACAGCAACATGTCACACTGGTGGTGGCAGGAGGAGAAATGCCTCTGATATAAAACCAGAACCAATAAACACAAGATGTGCGGAGGGCAGTTACAAATTGTTGCAAGTTACCATTCTTGGTGCAGCATTCCTGGAATGTAACATTGGACACTGAGAAACAAGTCTGCTGGTATCAGGTTATAATGTTTGAGATATTTTTAATAATTACAGTAAATTCCTTCACAATGGGTGATGGCGTTGCTTTATGCTGAAGGGTATTAGTTCATTCTAATAGCCACATGTTTATTGTGGTTTCTTGCTTCTTCACCTTGGGAAGGCTTACTCAGCCCTGTAACAACTTCAGTCAGCTTTTAATAAGGCTTGGATCATCCTAGGAAAATTAATGATTAGGAAATAAAGAACAAAAAACTGACAAATATTAATAACACTTTATTTATTTAGGAATTATGAAATATTAAACATATTACTTATAGGTAATAATGATCCTACATGAAAGAAAATGAAAAAATTAAAAATATAAATGATATCTGAATTCACAAACTTAAAACTTGGGGTGCTCTGGTGTTGGTGAAAATGCGTATTGTTGCATAGATGCGTTTACTGATGTGGAGGGGGGGGGAGTGTTTGTTGGTTGACAAACCACTGGCTCGTTATAGTGGACGTATGTATCTTTATGATGAAAGGAGATCAGGTTCTTGACTGCTGTAATGATGAGGGGTTATGTCCTGATTCTCATACAAGTGCACAGCAAGTAAATCCAATATGGGATGTCTCCAGGACGTTAGTCCATCTCCTTTTCAGTTTTTCTCGTTGATTGACAGGGACCCTCTCTGTCATCAAGCTGGAAAAGATAGACAGGTTACACACTGCTTAAATAATCACTCTCCTTGATAAAGTACTATACCTAAAAGTCGATGGTGATTATGTTACAACAGTCAACTGAGAGCTAGGCTGAAAAAAAATATGTTTATTATTGGTACAAAAGTGAGCTTTCAACCAATAAAACCACTAGAATACAAGGAGGCATGTTCTTACGTAGTGTTGGGAGCTGTTGAGATCGAGTAGTGCGATTTACTGTTTGACCAGAGCCCCACACGCCACCTTTGGGGGGGGGGGAAAGGGGAAGAGGGAGGGGATAGGGATGTGGGAGCTAGACTGACCCTACGTTAACAAGCAGTCGGCAATGAAACTATCACTTTAGGGGGTGGGGGAGAAAAGGCGGAGATAGCGGAGAGCTTGAATTACCCTCATTAACAGTAGCCGGCAAGAAAACTATCACTTTCGGGGAGGGGGAGGAAAAAAAGGGCGGGAATCAGGCGGGAGCTTGATGTTAACCTACCTTAACAAGTAGCCGGCAATGAAACTATTGTTTCTATATATTCCCTCGCTTACTCCTATCTATTGAACGTTTACCTCACACTCCCCATACCATGACTTTTTAGTCAAGGAGTTGATGAAGAATAGGCTAGGAAAAAAGTTCTAACAGGTGAAGTCGTTGTAAGCATGAAATATTATATGACTGTCACGACGACTACAGGTCAGAGAATAAATTGGATGAATCATTGATATACACAATATGGATCTTGAAAAGCATGGTGTGCAATGTCCACCTCAAAGAGGCGGTAATGTTGGTTCCCTTAAAAAGTTTCTTAGGTATATCAAAGGTATTGTGGTCAGTTTTAATAATGAATGATTTTCAACAGCAAATATAAATTTAAGTTGAGTATACCCCAACACAAGGGCTAGAAACATTCCTTTTCTTTGGTGGAGTATCTCGTTTCTGCAGGGAAGGAGTTTCGGCTTAGGAGCATAAGGGATGGGAGTACAATCATGGTATTGTAGAACACCGCACCAAGCCAGTAATTTGAGGCATCAGTTCTTAAGCAAATGTTTTATTAAATATCTGGAATATTAAGTATTGGTCTTTAGAAAATATGCTTTAATATCATTATACTTTTCCCGAGCGTACGTCGGAAAGTTCAAGGAGTTCCTTCAACAGGGAATTTTTAAGGAAGTCGGATAAGATGCCTTAAGATCCAGTAAGGTCAGGTATAATAAAAACGTGAATAATAATTTACAGAACCAAGAAAACTATGCATGAGCTTCTTGGTTATGGGGAATTTATATTCTACATAAAGCTTTGATCTTACTGGGGAGAGGCTGAACCAGGTGTTTTTAGAATGTATCAGTCCATGAGTAATCTAAATCTTGTTTAACCAGGAAGATTTCTTAGGCTTGGCAGTGAGGGCAATGCGAGAGTAACCTACGCAAAACTGATGTTAATGTTTGGGATATGTTCGACTCACGTGGATGTCATTACGTTATGTTTATCAAAATAAACTGAAACATTTGGATATTCCAAGACCTTTCTTATCAGTCTCATGGTAGGTTGCACAGGCAGTAGTTAACCATAACCGATTGGGCATAGTTCTATATTGCATCTGTCCTGGTGTGTAGGAAAAGCGGTTTGTACGGCTTAGAAAAGGATCTAACATTACTTGATGATATGCCTGCGCAATTTCAATCTCTGAAAAGAAGGAAGAGGTCATAAAATTTGTGTAGATCGCTATTATTAAGGGCATAGGCTCAGCCTCCCACCGATTTATAGCATTAATGCCTCAGAAGTCAATAGAAAGTCTTTATGCAATTATCCTACTTCTTAACCATTGACTACTGGATGAAAACTATATGAAGAGATACTGAGGTTCAATGATCTTTAGTTTTAATAATTGGTCTCCTCTCGGTCAAATGCATCCTAAGGTGATATGTGGAACTGGGTATAATTTTACGTTTGATGGATTGTCCGTCACTAAGTCAATTTATGGAACTTTTAGTGGTATAAACGGTAACAACCTGGATATCAGTAAGACACGTCTCCTGTAAAAGTCTAGTCTCAACATTGAAGTCGTTAATGTTCTATTAATGGTCATCCATGCGACTTCATTATTATTAATGTTGGTTGCACGCCGACAGTGGCTTTTAATAGTTGTCACCAATGTACATGTAGTTCTTTCTGTGTAAATAGTACTACATGTTTGAGGCTTGTCAATTTATTCACACTTTTAAATTTCTTAAGATTGCATTTCCAAGTTCTTGGGGAACAAAACTAGTCCGAAAGTTGGATTATAAAGCAAGTTAAGACAAATTTCTTCGGTATAATGAATTTCTTATGGATGTTGATTATTGATTAAAACATTAGGTTTTCCGCTATTGAGTCTATGTGAGAGTTAGTCACTTTCCTCACAAATTTTGTAATAATTTTGATGGGACCCTTTCCCATGCCTACTAATAATTTTTTTGACTTGTTCGGTCATAAGCTAGCAAGAAAACTCTTCATGTCAGCCCTACTTTAAATGACTTCTTGTCTGTCTGTACTCTGGGGAATTCAAACTTTCCGTTTTGTACTGCTCCATGACAAGTTAAGTTTTTACGAACTATGTCAGAGGTCTACCGGAAGTTTGAATCTATGGCAAGGATGAAAACTGATAAGATGACTGGAACCTCAGCATTTATCTTTCATCTAGGTCCATAAGTCATGAGGATGACAATGGGCTTGGCTGTATACCTAGAGAAGTTCAAAAGGTGAAAAACCACTAAAGAGTACACTGGGAAAACGTCCCTCATGGCAAACAAAAGCACAGGGTAGGTAACGATGCCCTCTACTTAGGTTTAAGGGAGCAAGTTCCTTTAATAATGCGACTTGAGAATCGAATAAATAGCTGCGCTCAATCCTCCCAATTACAGCTGGTTGATAGGGTGTGGTAGAGAGGGCTTCACTCCAGAAGTTGTCATAGCTGTTGCATTAAGTCAGTTGTGAAATTGTGGTCCCACAAGTCTGACAAAATTTTCTTTAGGGATGCCCAACTCTGGAGAAGATGGACAAAAGGCTTCAGCCACCTCTGTAGAGTTATGGTCGTTAAGGGAACGGCTTCAGGGAAAACTCGAAGGCATAATCAACTAATGTTAATTTATAATTTGTCCCCATGTTGATTTGTGGAGATTAAAGGTCACAACGATGTCATAGCTACTCTTTCAAAAGGTACCGTTAAAGACCTGGACTTTTTGCCATAGGTATCTCGCCTAGGTTCCTCGGGAGGAGACCAGTTGGCAAACTTTACACGATATACAATAGGTATGACATCTGAGGACCATTTTGGACAAAAATTGGTTCACCTAATTTTATTTAAGGTTTTACGGATGCGAATACGAGAAATGTCCGGCGCACTGGCAGGGTCATGAGCAATTTTAAGAAAACAGTTCTCTGCATTGACTGGAACAACTAAAGATGGATTAGTCTGTATCATCTGAATTTAATTTTGAATACTGACTTGTGCAAGATACCTTTTATATATTCAAAATTTATATGAAAAGTTTTTCCATTGGATAACTGATTTTGTTTAGCGGCATTATGGCAATTTGATGAGAAGGGCAATTACGTTGTAAATTGACAAAAGAGTCCTTTGATATATAATAAAGGCTTGAAGTAAGGGAAATCAAAGGATGTACCACACAGTAAGAGATGCATGGCTTTGGTTATGAGCCCTAGTCATGACATTTATTGTAACGGACGGTGATATCTTACTTTCTATCTAACAAGTGAACCGGTGATCCTAGCTTCGCAGCTTTCGAGGTGTTGATCACTGGTTTTTAATCCCACATGATTATGCGGACATTGTCTCATCTGAATTTCGAGGGGCTTCTCCTGAATCTACAGGAAGTGGATCTGAAAACACTTATATCCATCTTTGGTGATGATACGGTCAACCTCAGATGGAAGAATGGCCACCTTTTAATATTACCTTTTAGTACGGGAGCAAGAAGTGATGGGAGCAGATAGTACGGGCTTTCAGACCAACTGTGAACCATTTAGACATATGTACAACGGATGGTAGGAAATGTCTGTACGGCTCACCAAGTATAGGAAAGTATTAGCAGAGGATGAGTTTCTTTAAGATTATCTGGAAAACGATTATCAGAAAATGACTATACATGTGCATCCAGTGTCTCGTAAAATGGTAGATACATTAATTCCAGTTAACTGTTCTGAAACAAGAAAGGGTGCTGGTCATTACAGTATTTAAAACATATTCCAACTTTTGGAACTTCATTTGAAGGACAATCTGGAAGTTTATGTCTCTTAACCACCACACAAATGACATACAGGAATAAAAGAAGTATCTTTACGTTCTACTAGAGGCTTTGATTTTGAAGGTCTGTTGAACACCTTGCCCTTAGGGTTAGATTCCCTTTAGGTTTTTTATAGGAATTGTGAGCCTCAGCATTACAGGTCAGCAGCCTTCTGAGGACTTCCTATGCTTTATCAGGTTTCCGTTTCTCTGATGAATGTTCGTATATGAGGGGGAAAGCTGTGAGGAAACTGGTCAGCAAACATGAAGTATCTAAGAGATTCATAACTGTGGATCAATTCCTGAAACTCGCTATCCAAAAGGCGAACAAACGAACAGAGTGTTTTACCTGTAAATGCTGAAAGTTCTGGCCAGGCTGTAAGGTGGCATACCTGAAATCTTTCCTGTAAGAATTAGTGGTTTTCTGATATGCTTTGTAAGGATGGGCCTTGTTCAGTAGGTTTTTAATTACATATGATATCGTGCGGACAAAGTTGAATAGCATTCAAAGCTGTACCAGTAATATAATCTACCTAACCTGTAGCAAGGTGTCAGCAGGCCATTCCAGAGGGTAGTGGTATTTTCAAACTGATAATGTATGGAAGTTATGTCTCCCCCTCTGTATGCGGAGGTAAATTAGGTGTTGGAATATGTGCACTAGTTGCCGTTGTTCATTACTCCTTCATCTAATTGCTGTTGTGAGGAAAAGTTAACTTTTTATTCTCTAATTCTAAGGCGAGCTTGTTCGACGATCGCGATCCTTTTCTTACTCACCTTAAACTATATTCTCTTATCCTTTGTGTCTATTTCCACTCAAGTTCCCTTTATTAACTTGTTTCCTCCTCGTCTTTAGTCTTTACTCTTGATCAAGTCTATCATGATCTTTTTTGTCTTCTCTTTCGATTTCTCAATCTCTCCTTGTCTCTTTCTTTCGATTCTATCTCTCTCTCTCCTTTTCAATTCTTTCCTGGATTTTTGCACTAATGAAAGATTCTAAATTTTTCCCTGTTATTCCGAACTTACTTCCAGCGTTCATCCAAACTTGGTTTTACTCCATATTTGCAAGGAATAACTTAAACTTCAGGGGAAAATGAAACGGTATTAAAGGAAAACGGAGGGTTCAATTCCTGCTCGCTCAAACTGTAAATAAATCAGAGGGCTTTGATCCCTACTTCAATTAAACAATATGTATTAATGAAAACGAAGGGTTCTATGCCGGATCCGAGCAAACAAGTAAGTTAGGAATGGTGTCCCTTGACCATCCAATCTTCTCACTACAAATCAAGGAGTGTCTAACGGACAGTTACCCTTTAATATAATGAAGTGCTCAATGAAACAAATTGTCACTGGGAAAAATCTCGGGGGTCCTAGCCCTATGACTGTTTCCGACGTATAAAATACATCTACGAGCCTATGTTTTGTCGTATTTATTATCGCATCATAATTCTAGCGCTTCATATCAAGCCCAAAGGCCTGGTGGCCTACAGGAGTGAGATTGGGTCTCAGTGGTCGGTGTGCACCCTGTGAAAAAAATCTGGGACCCAGCGGTGCATTGTGGGAACGCCATGTTGTTAGTCTATTTTCACCATGCCTCTCGGTAGAAGTCCTCACTTCATATGCGGATTGGAGGTCGTTTGTTCCCAGTGATAGCTCTAACAGCGATGAAAATGTCAGTGACAGTGAATTCCAGGGTTTTAGAAGTGGTGTACCGGAATAAGTTGCCTGGATACGTATTTATTGATGAAAAACCAGATGACCCAACAACCTTCACTTGGTGCTGGCCTGGCTTGTTCTTCGTTCACGTTTCGCCTGATTACCAGGAAAAATGAGGAAAACTTATTGGGTCGTGTAAAACACCCAGATGTTAGCAGTGATTGTGATAGAATGAGAGTGATTTCAAGGTCATTGAAAGCAGTTCTAGTGGCAGTGAGAGTGATATTCCCGTGAAGCTGGCAGTATGTACTGCGTAGCTTGCGGTATGGTAAGTGTTTCTATGTTGTTCCCAAGGGAAGGAGAAACTCTGGGTGCACATCCTTGGCAAATACAAAACGACCTGATAGGGAAGATAGACGATATTGTAAACGATGGGTATGAATGGGTGCAGTGAGGGAGGAGGCAGTGGTGGTGTTGTGAGGGTGGCACGGCACTTGTAGGCACCATCAGCGGGCCATGCTACTACCCACGCTGCTGACGGCAGCACAACAACAGCTCACCCTACCCCCACACTCCCACAAACTGCACCACACAACCTGCACAACCTCGGTTCAATATCCAGTCCCCACCAGCAGAAGAATACATATGGGGATTGAAGGACAGTGTCGTGTTTGTTCCCAGTCCCCATCGACTTTGATGGAAACCAAAGTGGAAATTAAAGACATCTTGTCACTGGGAACAGTGCCCGTGAAATGGACTGCTTTGGTGTTATTCTTCGATTGATGAACCCATGATGATGGACATCATTGTCCAGGAAACAAACAACTTACTGTGAGACACATGGCAAATAACATTTTCTCTCACCAAAATCACGGCTACAAAGTGGAAGGAGACAAACTGTGGCAGAGATTGTACCTGGTTTTTGACACAATATGCTTTATGCCACATGTTGTATAAGCACCCTCATTGTAACCAACATACTGGGCACAGAACGCCTGATTTTCAACTACCAGGTTTTTAGTGACATTATCTGGTGTTCATCGTTCCTGATACTGTTAGTATGTTACATGTTTCACTTTCAGGGACAAAACCAGGCCTGACAGAAGCGACAGTTATATAAGATCAGAAATGTGTTTATGTACCTGAAACAAAGTGCTGCATGTATTTTTTATCCTTCAGGAAGATTGATTTATTGATGTGTCCTTGATTTATCTAAGGAGACTCTCATTAAAGCAATATATACCAAGCAAGGATGGAAACGCTTTGGTTTTAAAGCTATTTGTACGTGTGATTGCAGACGTGGTCTAGTTTTGGGATATCTTTGTGTACATGGCAGTAATACTTTGAGAGTACCATGAAGTTATTTGTGGTATTATTCTGGTGATGGTGGTTCGACAATGATGGAACCATATCTTGGTAAGGGGCATTGTTAATAATGTTTAATGGTAAAAAGCCCCTACTCTGTGTTTTCTTGCGAGTGAAACTTGACAGACGTGTGTGGCACAGTGCGTGGTAATCGTTAAACATTATGCAAGGTTCATCGCTTGTGGCACTCGAGAGGTGAGGTTGCAAGCCTTCTGCGCCAATGACATCATGGGCATTTCAGTGGGCATGACAAACGTGTGTTCACAATTGTTTGACATCAGTTCAACAGAAATCGAAATGGTACCACCAGTGGCAGCGGACAACAGAGAGACCAAGGAACACATTCTTTAGCATGCAAAGCTGTCTTGGACGACAACCTCCAATATGCGCTTAGTGGACAAATGTGAATTGCAGATTGGTGTTTGCTGACTGTGTACGCAAGAGTTATAAGTGGTATTTAAACTTTTTTTACATCTTGTTGATTTCTCTATGCTAAATGATTATAAACTTTATACAAGTTGAAGACCAACAAAAACACCCAAAAAATTGGTGAATTTTGCCTGTCAGTAATCAGACAAATATCTGCAAAGTACCAAGGAGCAACTCCTGCAATAGACCAGCGCCCACAGACGTCATCTCGTTTGAGGCCCTGGTGATCATACCCCATAACAAAATGTCCTCCTACTACTGCCAAGAAAAATGCTCAGAAGATGAGGTGTTATGTATGTATGCCTACCAAACGCCCACAAACACGCAGAGACACTGTTTTATGTGTGATGGAGTGTGTGAAAGTGCCCTCGGAATTTTACCCAGGTTTCAAAGGTTCCACATGCTTGCAGCGTTCTAGGAACGTGTTTATTGTCTGAAATATGTATATTATATTATGGACAATCAGTTATAAAACATTGTTTTGTTTTGTTTGTTTGTTGTAAACAAAGTGTATAAACAAATATTGTGATAAAGTTTTGATTTCTGTTATTGTGGTGTAAAACAATGAGTGTATATTTGAACAATGCACCTTACATTGGTCTCAAAGGCCACATAAAGTTAACTGGAACAGGAAAAATATGAAAAATGCAGAAACCTTGAATTAGTGTAAATAAAAGAATAACGGGTGGGGCGGCGGGTCGCCGCTAAGTTGCCGTACACAGGTCACTTTTGCAAACTTTGCGCTCTATATCTTGGTACGTACTGATGGGCAAAAAAATTTTTTTAGGCATAAAACACTACTAAAAATATTCCTAACATTTTCATAAGAAAAAATAATTTTTTTTTTTCGAATATTTGGCGACATAGAATGAGTTTCAGAGAGGGGCCTGAAACAGTCAAAGGGCTAGAGTCTAATCCTCCAATGTGTTTCAAGCTCACACAAAAAGGTGGCAGAATTAAATATTATATCCTGCCTGACTTGACTTACAATAAATTGAGACTATAACAATCACCAAATCTTTTAAATACCTGTACTGTAGTCCTACCATAGAGAATGATTACTCATGGTTGGTGGTAACCGTCTTTGGTATGCGGCGTTGAAGTTCCAATGGTAGATTCGAGATGGAGTTGAATCTTGATTCAGTCAAGTTGATCCTGCAAGGTCACCACTTGTGAAGGCTTACTCAGCCCTGTAACAACTTCAGTCAGTATTACTAAGGCTGGTTCCTCCTCAGGAAAATTAATGAATAGAAAAAGAACAAAAAAAACTGACAAATATAAACACTTTATTATTTAGGAAATATGAAATATAAAACACTTAAATATGAAATACTGATCCTACATGAAAGAAAATGAAAAATTAAAAATATAAAAGATATCTGAATTCAACGCTAAAAACTTGGGTGTCTGGTGTTGGTGACACTGCGTATTGTTGCAATAGAAGCCGTTGCTGATGTGGGTGGGGGGGGGGTCGCAGTTGTTGGTGACAACCCACTGGCTTATTCTAGTGGCGTAAGTAATCTTTCCCGATGACAGGAGATCAGGTTCTTGACCACTGTAATGATGACTTGGAGTTTACCTGGAAGAGTTCCGGGGGTCAACGCCCCCACGGCCCGTCTGTAACCAGGCCTCCTGGTGGATCAGAGCCTGATCAACCAGGCTGTTGCTGCTGGCTGCATGCAAACCAACGTACGAGCCACAGCCCGGCTGATCAGGAAACTGACTTTAGGTGCTTGTCCAGTGCCAGCTTGAAGACTGCCAGGGGTCTGTTGGTAATCCCCCTTATGTGTGCTGGGAGGCAGTTGAACAGTCTCGGGCCCCTGACACTTATTGTATGGTCTCTTAACGTGCTAGTGACACCCCTGCTTTTCATTGGGGGGATGGTGCATCGTCTGCCAAGTCTTTTGCTTTCGTAGTGAGTGATTTTCGTGTGCAAGTTCGGTACTAGTCCCTCTAGGATTTTCCAGGTGTATATAATCATGTATCTCTCCCTCCTGCGTTCCAGGGAATACAGGTTTAGGAACCTCAAGCGCTCCCAATAATTGAGGTGTTTTATCTCCATTATGCGTGCCGTGAAAGTTCTCTGTACATTTTCTAGGTTGGCAATATCACCTGCCTTGAAAGGTGCTGTTAGTGTGCAGCAATATTCCAGCCTAGATAGAACAAGTGACCTGAAGAGTGTCATCATGGGCTTGGCCTCCCTAGTTTTGAAGGTTCTCATTATCCATCCTGTCATTTTTCTAGCAGATGCGATTGATACAATGTTATGGTCCTTGAAGGTGAGATCCTCCGACATGATCACTCCCAGGTCTTTGACGTTGGTTGTTTCGCTCTATTTTGTGGCCAGAATTTGTTTTGTACTCTGATGAAGATTTAATTTCCTCATGTTTACCATATCTGAGTAATTGAAATTTTCCATCGTTGAACTTCATATTGTTTTCTGCAGCCACTGAAAGATTTGGTTGATGTCCGCCTGGAGCTTTGCAGTGTCTGCAATGGAAGACACTGTCATGCAGATTCGGGTGTCATCTGCAAAGGAAGACACGGTGCTGTGGCTGACATCCTTGTCTATGTCGGATATGAGGATGAGGAACAAGATGGGAGCGAGTACTGTGCCTTGTGGAACAGAGCTTTTCACCGTAGCTGCCTCGGACTTTACTCTGTTGACGACTACTCTCTGTGTTCTGTTAGTGAGGAAATTATAGATCCATCGACCGACTTTTCCTGTTATTCCTTTAGCACGCATTTTGTGCGCTATTACGCCATGGTCACACTTGTCGAAGGCTTTTGCAAAGTCTGTATATATTACATCTGCATTCTTTTTGTCTTCTAGTGCATTTAGGACCTTGTCGTAGTGATCCAATAGTTGAGACAGACAGGAGCGACCTGTTTCTAAACCATGTTGCCCTGGGTTGTGTAACTGATGGGTTTCTAGATGGGGTGGTGATCTTGCTTCTTAGGACCCTTTCAAAGATTTTATGATATGGGATGTTAGTGCTATTGGTCTGTAGTTCTTTACTGTTGCTTTACTGCCCCTTTGTGGAGTGGGGCTATGTCTGTTGTTTTTAGTAACTGTGGGACGACCCCGTGTCCATGCTCCTCTCCATAGGATGGAAAAGGCTTGTGATAGGGGCTTCTTGCAGTTGTTGATGAACACAGAGTTCCATGAGTCTGGCCCTGGGCAGAGTGCATGGGCATGTCATTTATCGCCTGTTCGAAGTCATTTGGCGTCAGGATAACATCGGATAGGCTTGTGTTAATCAAATTTTGTGGCTCTCTCATAAAAAATTAATTTTGATCTTCGACTCTCAGTCTGGTTAGCGGCTTGCTAAAAACTGAGTCATATTGGGACTTGAGTAGCTCACTCATTTCCTTGCTGTCATCTGTGTAGGACCCATCTTGTTTAAGTAGGGGCCCAATACTGGACGTTGTTCTCGATTTTGATTTGGCATAGGAGAAGAAATACTTTGGGTTTCTTTCGATTTCATTTATGGCTTTTAGTTCTTCCCGCGATTCCTGACTCCTAAAGGATTCTTTTAGCTTAAGTTCGATGCTTGCTTGAGGGGTTATGTCCTGATTCTTCATACAAGTGCATAGGCAAGTAAATCCAATATGGGACGTCTCCAGGGCGTTAGTCCGTCTCCTTCAGTTTTTCCTCGTTGATTGACAGGTGACCCTCTCTGTCATCCAAGCTGAAAAGATAGACAGGTTACCCACTGCTTAAATAATCACTCTCCATGATAAGTACAATACCTAAAAGATGTGGTGATTATTACAACAGTCAACTTAGAGCAAGGCTGAAAAGACTAAGTTTATTATTGGTCCAAAGTGAAGCTTTCAACCAATAAATCCACTAGAATACAAGGCAGGCATGTACTTACAGTAGTGTTGGGAGCTGTGAGTCGAGTGATTTACTGTTTGACCAGAGCCCCACACGTCACCTTTCGGGGGGGGGGGGGGGAAGAGGGAGGGGAAGGGATAGTGGGAGCTAGACTGACCCTACGTTAACAAGCAGCCGGCAATGAAACTATCACTTTAGGGGTGGGGGAGAAAAGGCGGGAATAGCGGGAGCTGGACTTACCCTGCCTTAACAAGTAGCCGGCAAGCAAACTATCACTTTCGGGGAGGGGGGAAAAAAAGGCGGGAATAGCGGGAGCTTGACTTACCCTACCTTAACAAGCAGCTGGCAATGAAACTATTGTTACTATATATTCCCTCGCTACTCCTATCTATTGAACTTTTCCCTCACACACCTCCTCGGTGATAGGTGAACATGGACAGCAGGTGTCTTAAGGAAATACTGTACTTCCTAGTGTTACCCCCTGTACGGGGGATCGAACTATGGACCTCGGTGTGTTAGCTGAGTGTGCTACTAACTGAGCTACGGAACACCTCAGCTTGTAGTGTGCAGCTGACTGTAGAACACATTTTAACAATTTGCCTATGGCTTAGGCCTTTCTCCTGTAGGGATCTTTGGAAACTTTCAGGAGAGTAGTTTGACACTGACATCTTAATCTGATTTTAAACTGATGCTGGATATTTTAACTTTGAGTGATAGTATTTATTTGTGTTGTATGTTTTATTCATGCTAATAAATTTTTATAGTTAATTTTGTTTTTGATTATCTTGTGTATTGTTTTTTTTTATGGCCATGAGTCACCAGGTAACCTACATGGTCAAAGTGCTCTTCAGACTTCAAAGCCTCCTCCTTACTCTTCTGTTCCTTTACTTCCCTTCCTTTCTTTCATTATAGCTGAAACAACAATTAACATTTTCTCTCTGCCTCCTCCCTCCCACTTTATTCCAGCCCCATACCACATAAAAAAAGAACTACATTCTCCGGCATTCTTACAATAGCTGTCTTGTCAGAGGTGTACTAACCACCAATTTTAATAAACTTCTGAACTGCAGTGTCCCCACCCATGCTTTAGAGTGCAGGCAGTGTACTTCTCACATCCAGAACTCAAAAATGTCAGACTTATTTTGAGTAAAAGGACACAAGTACAACTAATGTGACATTTTATTGTGGCAGCGTTTTGCTCTCCAGGAGTTTTATCAATCCATTACAAACAATACATGGACACAGAGGGTGTATACGTATAGGCTTATAGTGAAATGTAGTAGTTGTAATACTAGTGGTGGTAGAAGTAGTAATACTAGAGTTAGTAGAAGTAATACTAGTGGTAGAAAAATCAACTTGCACATCAATAAAAGGTTATAAAAACTATTACTGTGTCCATGTATTGTTTGTAACAGCTTAATAAAGCTCCTGGAGAGGAAAACGTTGCCACAATAAAATGTCACATTAGTTGTACTTGTGTCCTACTCAACATATTGTCAGTAATTCTACCAACATTAATACAGACTGATTTACTGAATCCCTTTAAAAAATGTTATCTTGCTCATACTCCAGCATGCCTTGATGCATGCCTTGAGAAGTTACATATAAAGACCCAGTTGTCTACATGCCTACAGTTGTCATAAGCATTCACAAATAACATTGTTGGTGTTTATATTTCTTTCTTGATTTTTCAGTGATGTGGCTAAGGATGTAGATGATGAACCTGGGCATCTGGTTATTGAAGATGATTCCCTAGAAGAAGGAGAATTTTTTGACAGCCCATGTCATGAGAACAGAAAGAGTCATTTTAAAGATGTTGGGAAACAAGTAAGATTGCATATTTGTTGCATTAATAATTTTGTTAGCTTGGGTAATGTTTGGGTTCGTGCAGTCGTGTTGCTTATAATTTTTTAAGTTACAGAATTTTTTAATTCATGTGTTCATTGCTTTGTAAGTGGCTAATGACATCACTGAAAGGAGTTGATAAGTTTGTCTTGATATCGTATGTCATGTGACTGGACTAAATCATTAGCAGTGAGATCTATGGATGATAACAGAGAGTAAATATTTCTGCAGTAAATCAAATAAGCCTAGACAGAACAAGCCTTAATAATAGACAAAGTTTTGCTCGGAGAAAAACATTTTAAAGTTACTGTTGAAAAACAATTTTTAACTCAATGAGAGCTCTTTCAAGATTATTCTCTCACTGTCTGTCTTTAACATACATTCATTGGAAAAAATAACGTAATTTTTTTTCAGGTAAATGTTCACGAATCTGTGATTCATGAACTAAATCATCTTTTTCAAATTAACCATATTGATGCTTTACGTATGGTTCATTCCAAGAAATTCCTCGCTGTGTCTGATGCTGCTATTTTGAAAACTCTTCACTATCTTAAAGACATAAATATCTCATCTCAACAGCTACAACGAATACCTTGGATAATGCTGCATTGTTCAGGTATGATATATATGATGTTGATAATGCTGCATTTTTCAGGTATGTTATATATGATGTTATTCATGGTAATGATAATGCTGCATTGTTCATATGTGTTATATATGACTATTAGTCCAAAATCTGCACATAAAATTACTCCCTTTGAGAGCAAGAGACTTGGCAGATGGTGAAAGGTATATATATAGTATCTCCAATGAAAAATAGGAGTTCACTGAACACACTATAACATAACTCAATAGATGTAAAGGGGTCAAGATTTTTCAACACCTTTCATGCATTAAGTGAATTACCAACAAACCCTATGCTGTCTTCAAGAGGGAACCAGATTAGTTGCTCAAGTTATCGCCTGATCAACGAGGCTATGGTGCTTACGTCGGATTGAATGCGACTGGCACCAACAGCCTGGTTGATCAGGCCATCAACCAGGAGGACTGATTTTGGACAAGGCCAGGGTGGTAGTGACCCCCTGAATCATTGTCGGGTAGGTAATTGTCAGGATGCCGTGTGCATTACTTTCGTGCACCTTTCTTACTATTTACATTTTCTTACTACATATTTTCATTTTCATTTACATTAAGGATATTTTTTTTATGGAAACATGATCACCTGAATGTTTGCCTTTGTCCTTTGTGCATATTGCTTAAAATCGAACATCAAAGGTAACCAGACTTGGGTGAGCTTTGATTTTATTCCATAATGTATCTTGTGTGCTTAGCAAAATTATATTCATTGAAATGTCATTGAACATGGGATGACTTTGTTAAAATTTTTATTATTATTATTATACTGTATTAGGATATTACCTATTTTGCTCTCCTTAATAATGGTGAATTCTTTAACAGATGATCTTCAAAGAAAATTGAGGAAGTTGAAAGAGCCGCATTTATTCCACACTGACTCAGAAGCCCTAGGGTTTTGTTACTTTACGTAAATATGATAATGAGATATCAGAAGTACTTCATGTCGGAGGTGAAAACTTTTCCGCATCACCCAAACCGTGTCTATTACCTGGCTGAAAGATTGGAGGTAATGTGATACTCTATTCCAATGGAAATTAAAATTTTACTGTAATGAGAAATTTTATAGCTATAGAAAAATGAATTATCAAATTGATGAAAATTCATAGTATGAAAAGTGAATGATTTATAAACATCCCACACTTTGGAGAGGAGACTTCAGACAATTTCTCAGTTTGTCATGGAATATTATCAAGCCCACTTGTGACTTAATAATGGTCGTGGACCATTATTTAGCCCACTTGTCACTTGATAATAGTTCATGATGGCCTAAGACATTTTCTAAAGTTTCCTATTCAAAGTGTTGAGCTAGTTGTGAATTATTTTGGCTATGACCTTGTGATTTTATTCACACAAGTGAATGGAGCAATTCAGTGGTTTACTCAGGCCCCAAACTGAAATCTCATGGTCTTAATTCTAGCTCTGCCTGACTGGTTGTTCAACATCTGAACACTCCATCAAGCAGAAACAATTGTTTATATGAAGACATAATAATGATAGCCTTGAAGTGTTATTTTGACTGAATATATTTTATGGGTTGAAGTTTGTTTGATGAAGTTAGGTAATTAATGATGATAACTTCCAGGTGCCAGTGGAACTTGTCACGGAGAAGATTGTCAAGACTAAGCAAATACTGACTATGTCATTAAACCGTATAGACCACATGCTCGATATTCTCTATGGTATGTACAGTATATGCATCGTGCACTTCTGGGAGCTTTATGCTAGACTCGGCACAACATCATCAATCACTGTCATAATCATTATAATCAGCACATCAGCAACTATTGTTATAAGCATAATAGCTGCATATTCCTCACTTTCATGGAAAAGGGCAGATAGTTGGCTACACAAACTAGATATAAAACTCATACTGTAACTCTTGCATTTGGAAGAATTCTTTCATGTTTGGGTCATACAGCAGAGAGTGGTGGAGGCTTGAGCCTCTGTCCTCTTAAGTGAGACAGACATGCTACAAATCAATGTACACTTTTCTGAGATGGTTAGCTTTGTACATGTTTTGATGATGATGCATGAGTTGCAACATTATATTTCTCACCTTCAGAGCTCAAAGTCTGGCTAACTGCTTTTCTTGGATTCCTTCATAAATGTTACCTTGCTCACACTCCACCAGCATCAGGCCATAAAAATACTTGTCTCCACTCATTCTGCTCAAACATTCTCACACAGGCCTGTTGGATGTTCAAGCCCCTAGGACTCAAAACTTTCTTTATGACCTTCTTCTAACCCCTCCTAGGACAACTCTTTTTCCTTCTTTCTTCCACTCAAGATAAATATAATGTATCTTCTTAAGTGGATACATGCTAGGAGCATCATACATTTTTAAATAGTGCTCAGTTCACATTGTGTATTTATGTAGGTGAATACAGCTGTAATGATATATTGCAGAGCATACCATTTTTAAGTAGTAGACAGGTCAAATTAATAGTTTGATTAGCTTATTTTGTTAAAATTCTATCAAACATTCTCATCGACTCTACAGAAGTTATTGAGGCTGTATGTAATGCGTACACATCCAGTCAAGAATACTTTCATCCCTTAAATAAGGATTAAAGTAAGCTCTCAGTGTATATACATCGAGAAATACACACTTCATAGTATAAATGCACTGAGATATACTCTACTTGGTGTATATAACCTTTACTGTAGAGTAAATTAATAGTAAATTATAACAATAATTTATCTACAGCATATGGGATGCAGCCAGAGGACATTGTGCCTGACTTATGGGTTTTCTACCACCAAATTAAAAGAGTGGAGGAGAGATTGCAGCGAGCTGCACAGGCAGGATGTAAGAGACCTAAGCCGTGGATTTGTCATGCAACTCATCAAGTTTTTGAGAGGTTGGTATCCAAGCAATGTAATTAAAGATATAGTAGTCAGACTGACCACCTCAGAACTACGTGTTAAAGGGTAATGGACTGATTGCATTGTCTTTATATTTCTACTGCTTCTGCTGCCTTCTCTGTATTTGACTGAAGAAGTCTACTGTGTAGGCGAAATGTTTTGGAATAAATATACCTAACTGTTGTATACCATTATCATAGTACGTAATGTGTGGTTGGCTTCACACCTGATTTTCTACATACATCATCATGTATTTATTACAGAAAGTCCTTACTTACCGTTGTTTCATTCAACATCATTTCATTATAATGTTGATGAGACAAAAAATTGATTCCTGGCTGGGGCCACTGTCTGTGTGGAGTTCGCATGTTCTCCACCATGTCTGCGAAGGTTTTCTCCGGGTACTCCGGTTTCCTCTCACAGCCCAAAGATGTGTGTGTTAGGTTAATTGGCTTGTCTAAATTGTCCAAGTATGAATGATTGTGGGTGTGTTTATGTGAGTGCTCCCTGCCATATTTGTTATTGTTTGTTTTTTTAATTGTGGGGGTAAGAGGTGCTCCTTACAAATTTTGCTTTGCAAACATTTATTTCTTTATTTAACCCTGTTGCAATGATTGCTAAAGGTGCACTGTGCACCCCTGATGTTTATATCAATTAGTCTATGGTAAAGTTGGTTTTGTTATACGTCATTTTGCTTAAAGTTGCAGTTTCCAAGAACCTATCATTAAGTAAGGACTACTGTATGTATATGCCATGTAGAGGTCATGAAGCACCTAGGGAATAAAAGGGTGTAAGTTAGCTCTAATTCTTTGGATCAAGAGCCCTTCACTAGCATCAAGGCATCCATCCACCTTGCAGGGCTACACTTTTAAAGAAATTGATTTAGTTTGCTTTCACTGGAAATGACAAGGAAAGGATGAAAGTCTTTGTAAACTACAGAGCTAATGAAGGCGGAAGATTCATAAACAAGTTTCTCGCTGATAAATATCACCAATAATGTGTAGGCATTCACTTTTTAAACTTTATTATGGTTTACTGTGGTTTTTGGGATTTTGGATACACACTGATGAAAAGGGGGTATTTGAACATCATTCTGTTTTTGCAAACTCCAGATCTATTATTCTACTCTTGCAGATTCTGTGAACGCCAACAGTCCCAGAAAGAGGAACTGACAGGGCACAAAAAATTTGGCAAGCTACTTATCACATAAGCTGGAGTTGTGACCGCTATGTGATTGAAGTATACTTTGAGCGCAAAACCCAAATTGGAGCGCATGCATGTTAGCATGTTTAAAAAGAACTTGATCTTTTGTTTTCTGTAGGATTTACCCCCCAGGATATCAGGTATGTTGTATATTGTGTCCAAGGAATTTAGACTAATACTGTTGTCTTTCATAATAACTTACAGTAGAACCCCGTATCCATTGATTTGGGTTTTTGTGGTTTCAGTTATCTGCTGTTTATTGTGGCCTGAAGGATAACCCTTAATAAAGGCCCCCTAGCACAATAGTAGTGATGCTGACAGTTCTTCAAAGCGTAAGAGAAGCC
>NC_069473.1:23636796-23727465 GCF_026875155.1 Cherax quadricarinatus | reverse complement strand
AAGGGGGCCCCAATGAAAAATTTCCCCGGGGGCCCCCCCCCCCCCTAACCGGGAGGACAGTACTGACAGAGTGAACCTGGAGTGACACAACTGACAGAGTGAACCTGGAGTGACAGTACTGACAGAGTGGACCTGGAGTGACAGTACTGACAGAGTGAACCTGGAGTGACAGTACTGACAGAGTGGACCTGAAGTGACAGAACTGACAGAGTGGACCTGAAGTGACAGAACTGACAGAGTGGACCTGAAGTGACAGAACTGACAGAGTGGACCTGAAGTGACAGAACTGACAGAGTGGACCTGAAGTGACAGAACTGACAGAGTGGGCCTGATAGCCGCCTCTCAAACACACAGGGTGTTTTTGAGGCGGGTATCAGGTACACGAGGGCAAAACTGGGCGTTCACAACACAGATGAGTCACAGAGATGTCAGGAAATACTTCTTAAGCCCTAGTGTTGTCTGGAAGTGGAACGACCTGTACAGTGAAGTGGTAGATGCAGAATCCATACATAGCTTTATGGAAAGGTATGATAGTGGTGACACTGTCAGGAGGGCGTACAAGCGGAGAGGAGGGGCCAGGAGCTGAGACTCAACCCCCTGTAACTACAAATAGGTAAGTACAAATAGGTTGTTGAGTACACACACATACAAAGGGAGAGAGAGAGAGAGAGAGAGAGAGAGAGAGTGAGATGCAAGAGCAAGCATCTCACTTCCGGTCGACCCCAGCACCCGCCTCAAGACACTCCCCCTCCCCCGCCCCCTCCAGCACTTCCTCTCCCCCCCCCAACTCCAGACTCAGGATATCACTTTCGATATACACTTACAATACCAACACTAATAATAATCTTTATTTCTACCAGTACATGATACAACTTATACAGACCATAGTTGACACCAATGACATACTACTGTATAGAAATTCCCTTGTTATGCTGAGCATTTCCCACAAATTAGGTTAATTTTATCCCCAGGATGCGGCACACACCAGTCGAGTAACACTCAGGTACCTACTTGCCGCTAGGTGAACGTGGACAGCAGGTGTAAGGTGACTTACACCCAGGTACCTACTTGCTGCTTAGTGAACGTGGACAGCAGGTGTAAGGTGACTTACACCCAGGTACCTACTTGCTACTTGGTGAACGTGGACAGCAGGTGTAAGGTGACTTACACCCAGGTACCTACTTGCTGCTTGGTGAACGTGGACAGCAGGTGTAAGGTGACTTACACCCAGGTACCTACTTGCTACTTGGTGAACGTGGACAGCAGGTGTAAGGTGACTTACACCCAGGTACCTACTTGCTACTTGGTGAACGTGGACAGCAGGTGTAAGGTGACTTACACCAGGTACCTACTTGCTGCTTGGTGAACGTGGACAGCAGGTGTAAGGTGACTTACACCCAGGTACCTACTTGCTGCTTGGTGAACGTGGACAGCAGGTGTAAGGTGACTTACACCCAGGTACCTACTTGCTGCTTGGTGAACGTGGACAGCAGGTGTAAGGTGACTTACACCCAGGTACCTACTTGCTGCTTGGTGAACGTGGACAGCAGGTGTAAGGTGACTTACACCCAGGTACCTACTTGCTACTTGGTGAACGTGGACAGCAGGTGTAAGGTGACTTACACCCAGGTACCTACTTGCTGCTTGGTGAACGTGGACAGCAGGTGTAAGGTGACTTACACCCAGGTACCTACTTGCTGCTTGGTGAACGTGGACAGCAGGTGTCTTAAGAAAACGCGCCCCCAGTGTTTTTCCACTCGTACCGGAGATCGAACCACGAACCTCATTGTGTGACCTGAGTGCGCTACCAAATTAGCCATCTAACCAAATGAGACAGAGGTACATATTTCTTTGTTACTGAACACTGTACATTCTTGTTACTTTGTTAACCTCGTCTCTGTACATAAAGACAAGAGAGTATCCCTGATAACGACGTTTGGGCCAGTCACAAGGTTAGCTTAAGTTAGGTTAAGTTAGGTTCAGTTAGGTTGAGTTAGGTTAAGTTAGGTTAAGTTAGGTTGAGTTAGGTTAGGTTAGGTTAGGTTAGGTTAAGTTAGGTTAAGTTAGGTTAAGTTAGGTTAGGTTAGGTTAGGTTAGGTTAGGTTAAGTTAGGTTAAGTTAGGTTAAGTTAGGTTAGGTTAGGTTAGGTTAGGTTAGGTTAAGTTAGGTTAAGTTAGGTTAAGTTAGGTTGAGTTAGGTTAGGTTAGGTTAGGTTAGGTTAAGTTAGGTTAAGTTAGGTTAAGTTAGGTTAGGTTAGGTTAGGTTAGGTTAGGTTAAGTTAAGTTAAGTTAAGTTAGGTTAAGTTAGGTTAGGTTAGGTTAGGTTAGGTTAGGTTAGGTTAAGTTAGGTTAAGTTAGGTTAAGTTAGGTTAGGTTAAGTTAGGTTAGGTTAGGTTAGGTTAGGTTAGGTTAGGTTAGGTTAAGTTAGGTTAAGTTAGGTTAGGTTAGGTTAGGTTAAGTTAAGTTAAGTTAGGTTAAATTAGGTTAGGTTAGGTTAGGTTAGGTTAGGTTAAGTTAGGTTAAGTTAGGTTAAGTTAGGTTAGGTTAGGATAGGTTAGGTTAAGTTAGGTTAGGTTAAGTTAGGTTAGGTTAGGTTAGGTTAGGTTAGGTTAGGTTAAGTTAGGTTAGGTTAAGTTAGGTTAGGTTAGGTTAGGTTAGGTTAGGTTAGGTTAAGTTAGGTTAAGTTAGGTTAAGTTAGGTTAGGTTAGGTTAGGTTAGGTTAGGTTAGGTTAGGTTAAGTTAGGTTAGGTTAGGTTAAGTTAGGTTAGGTTAGGTTAGGTTACGTTAGGTTAGGTTAAGTTAGGTTAGGTTAAGTTAGGTTAGGTTAGGTTAGGTTAGGTTAGGTTAAGTTAGGTTAAGTTAGGTTAAGTTAGGTTAGGTTAGGTTAGGTTAGGTTAGGTTAGGTTAGGTTAGGTTAGGTTAGGTTAGGTTAGGTTCGGTTAGGTTAGGTTAGGTTAAGTTAGGTTAGGTTAAGTTAGGTTAGGTTAGGTTAGGTTAGGTTAGGTTAGGTTAAGTTAGGTTAAGTTAGGTTAAGTTAGGTTAGGTTTGTCAGGAAACAAAACAGGTTTTTCCTGACGCGGGTCTTAGTCACATGATGACCAACAGCTAGAGCTTTTGGTCATCTGGCCGAGGCCTTTCCCTGGCTTACCCCTCCAACCCTTTAAAAATTAATGACCTTCTACTTAGACCCATCACAAGCCATTCATCACCTATATATATATATATATATATATATATATATATATATATATATATATATATATATATATATATATATATATATATATATATATATATATATATATATATATATAATGGGAAGACTGTAGAACTATGTGCAAATGGTGAGGTAATCAGTCCCTCAGTCACACACACACGCACACACACACACACACACACACACACACCACACACACACACACACACACACACACACACACACACACACACACACACACATACACACACACACACAGGGTGGTTCACTGCCTCAGGACACAGCAGCCTAGGGCACTTACCTAAGGCATCTTATCACCCTTCACCTCTAATCAACCCCCCTCCATCCTCCATTATCCCCCCTCCATCCTCCATCACTTCCCTCCAACCACCATCACCTTCCCTCCATCATCCTTACCTTACTCTCTCTCCACTATTGATCTGGAATCTTTGATCACTATTCCAGTTGTCACTCGTCAGTCAGTGCCCAGGATATAACTGTGTTGCTGCCCTCTAACCTACTCTATCAACCTACTCTATCAACCTACTCTATCAACCTACTCTATCAACCTACTCTATCAACCCACTTAATGAACCCATCTACGCTGCTCACCACCCCACACTACACATATATTCACACACCCCTCCTTCACAACGTCCCCAACCCCTCCCTCAGCACGTCCCCAACCCCTCCCTCAGCTCGTCCCCAACCCCCTCCCTCAGCTCGTCCTCAACCCCCTCCCTCAGTACGTCCTCACCCCCTCCCTTAGTTCGTCCTCACCCCCTCCCTTAGTTCGTTCTCACCCCCTCCCTCAGCACGTCCCCAACCCCTCCCTCAGCACGTCCCCAACCCCTCCCTCAGCTCGTCCCCAACCCCCTCCCTCAGCTAGTCCTCAACCCCCTCCCTCAGTACGTCCTCACCCACTCCCTTAGTTCGTCCTCACCCCCTCCCTTAGTTCGTTCTCACCCCCTCCCTCAGCACGTCCCCAACCCCTCCCTCAGCACGTCCTCACCCCCTCCCTCAGCACGTCCCCAACCCCTCCCTCAGCACGTCCCCAACCCCTCCCTCAGCTCGTCCCCAACCCCCTCCCTCAGCTAGTCCTCAACCCCCTCCCTCAGTACGTCCTCACCCCCTCCCTTAGTTCGTCCTCACCCCCTCCCTTAGTTCGTTCTCACCCCCTCCCTCAGCACGTCCCCAACCCCTCCCTCAGCACGTCCTCATCCCCTCCCTCAGCACGTCCCCAACCCCTCCCTCAGCTCGTCCCCAACCCCTCCCTCAGCTCGTCCCCAACCCCTCCCTCAGCTCGTCCTCAACCCCCTCCCTCAGTACGTCCTCACCCCCTCCCTTAGTTCGTCCTCACCCCCTCCCTTAGTTCGTCCTCACCCCCTCCCTCAGCACGTCCCCAACCCCTCCCTCAGCACGTCCTCACCCCCTCCCTCAGCACGTCCCCAACCCCCTCCCTCAGCACGTGCCTCCCCCATGGTCTAACCCCAGAAAGCACGTGCGTTACACATCTAACCTCCATTACCCCTTTACCCTCCCCTCCCACCCCCTTCTCCGAACGCTTCAGTGACGCGTTTGATGGGGACGTCGGCCCCCCTACCCTCAACTTACACCTGCCAGTTACCCCCTTCACCACACCTCCCCCTTACTCATTACACCTCCCACTTACACGGAATCTTGTTATTCTTGTTCTTGTTGCTATTGTTATTGTTGTTAGTTTCTAGGGCCACTGGCAACTCGCGCCGTATGGATCAGTGTCTCTTGGTCACTTCAGATTGAATATTCCTCAAATCTGGGAGTCGAAATGAAAAATAAACAGTTCCGTTGGGAATAAAAACGGGTAAAAAGTGTTCCCATTTAGGCTACGTGGACATAATCCAACCTCTGCCTGCCATTAATGTCCTTATTTCCATTATTACTAAGTGTCCACAACCTTAATTGAGTCAGTGACAGGCTTTTCCTTTGTGTCGGAGATCATTGTCAATATTTCAGCTACAGGGACGACTTAAGCTGTTGTGGCCCCTATAACACAACAACAACAAACACTGCATACATACACACACACACACACACACACACACACACACACACACACACACACACACACACACACACACACACACACACACACACACGCACACAGCATTGCAAGCTCCTGACGTCTTATTTTTGATGAATCCCAGGAAATTCCACATGTGTGTGTGTGCTCACCTATTTGTACTCACCTATTTTTGGTTTCAGGGGTCGAGTCGTAGCTCCTGGCCCCCGCCTCTTCGCTGATGGCTACCAGGTTAATTCTGTCTCTCCTCCAAGATCCTAATCGTGTGTGTTTGTGTGTGTGTGTACTCAACTAATTGTGGTTGCAGGGGTCGAGACTCAGCTCCTGTGGTGTGTGTGTAAATCGAACTTCGAGAAAGAAAGAGGGAGAGAGAGAGAGAAGAGAGAGAGAGAGAGAGTTACAAGACACAAAAGAAGAGAGCACCTTTATCATCACTCACTTCCTAGCTGTTTCTACCACAGAGCCAAGGATAGCTCACCCAACCACTACATCCCTATCCCACTGAGAGTACAGGCACCGTGATTCCCCCACTTACAAAAGTCAAGTCAACCACGTCAAATCATCTCCCCCGAAATACCACCACCTCAAGATTCACTGGTCTATCACAATCACGCAAAACATGCTGGGTGCTCAAGACAGTGCTCGTAAACCTTCTCTCCACCCATTCAACTTTCCCTAAAGTTATCAGGGCATTTTTCTTCCGTAACGATCTAACTGACTCCAACATTGCAACACCATGAAAGGTATCTTCAATCCCCGTGTTGTTTGCTATAGTATATATATATATTTAAATATATATATATATAATATTTTATATTATATATATATATATATTATATATATATGCAATATCATATTATGTATATAAATATATATATATTATATATATATATATATATATATATATATATATATAATATATATTTCTTTCTTGAGAGAAACATCGTTGATGGGCGCAATAAAACAAAAAAGGAACACTACATTTATTAGTGAGAAGTTTCGCCCACTGGGATCTCCGTCATACGTGAAGGACACAACACCACGGGTTGGAACACCTCACAAACATCTCGCACCCCTGTGAAGAACGTTTCTGTCTTTGTTGCACCGAAACGTCGCTTGAATATTTGATACTAGATACTAGGACATTTATCATTGCAATGTTTCGCTCAAGGGTAGCTTTGTCATTGAATTTAAAAAGCTGCTAGTGAGCGAAAAGTCTCATGAAAGTCCTAGTAATAGTGGTTCAATTGTTTGCCTGTGTTCGAGACTGTTCCGTGGCCGTGGCTTTAGCAACTCATAAATGACCCGGTCCCGGTTATATCTGGGTTTCTTTCAGTTTTCTCGTTCAGTTGTGAGTTGATAATGGTTCTGGAAGGAGCGAAACGTCGTGTAAGGTTCACTCTCAGGATTGTTTGTTGTTCGTGAATGACAGTTGTATTTGTCTTTAGTAATGTCCGAACCTATTAAATATTTCTTGGCTACGACTCACAACTAAACTGAAAGAGGGATATATACACCGTGAGGTGTATATATCTTAGTGTATATACACTGAGAGGTGCACATCTCTCAGTGTATATACACTGAGAGGTGTATATCCCTCAGAGTATATACACTGAGAGGTGTATATCCCTCAGAGTATATACACTGAGAGGTGTATATCCCTCAGAGTATATACACTGAAGGTGTATATCCCTCAGAGTATATACACTGAGAGGTGTATATCCCTCAGAGTATATACACTGAGAGGTGTATATCCCTCAGAGTATATACACTGAGAGGTGTATATCCCTCAGAGTATATACACTGAGAGGTGTATATCCCTCAGAGTATATACACTGACAGTTTACTTTAATTCTTTAATTAAAGTTGAAAGCATTCTTGATTGGTGGTGAAAAGGTTACACACAGTATTAATGACCCTCGTGTAGTCGATAGACTTCAAACTCCCATTAACTTAAATTTGTATCACCTAATTTTGACATTGTTAAATTGCTTTCTTTCCATCCATATTTTTTTCGCCTTTCTCTAACTCTATTTTCCATTTTATACTAAGATAACGTCTGTCTCAGCGCATTCCTCATTCTCCAGAAGTCTTCGTGACTTTGTAGGTCTTTGGAAGAGATCCAGATGGGACTCATTCCTCACGTCATTGTGACTTACTTCAGCTGGATTAAGTGTCTTAGGTACCGGAGACACTTTGCTGTGGAAGTTGGAGTGTGCTGTCATGGGCGGCTGTGAGCAACTGAATTCCTCTCTGCTGTTGACTGCTGTTACTGTGGACTTCTGGCAGCCAGCGCAGCGCGCAACAGGCGCCAGAGACTTCGAGGTCTTGAGTTCTTCGCTCTTGTTGATGTGCTTAACACAGGGGGAAGTCTGGAGAGTGATGGCCGTCGTGGTAGTAATTGTATCCTTCCTCGATGGACCACTGTTCTTTGAATGTCCGTGGATCGCAGATATGTTGGCTGCATTCTCTAGGGATGCTGGGTGACTCTGCTCTGTCTCAGCAGACGCCGATGGAGGGGAGATAACGGGAACACCGGCCCTGGCATTCTCCCCAGCTGACACCGATGAAGGTGTCAGCTCCTGGACCTTCGAAGACAGATGCTGCACAAGTTCCTGACGGAGGCACTCTGCGTCTGGTCCTTCACTGGCCTTCAGTACATCATTAACCACTTGTATACACTGCTTGTACCCTTTCAGGTAGCTACTGTTACCCGGGTCTGAAGTGTGGCCACTTCTTTCAGTTCCTGCCTCCTTGTCACTGCTCCTGGCACTGCTTACAGCCATGGCACTCTGCCAGTGCCTCATTGTCAGCTCCAGCATGTCAGTTTTCTCCTGCGTGGCACTTTTGCAGCCATCATCAGTCTTAGCACGACGTTCTTCAGCCAACAGAGCTGACAGTTCCTCCATGCAACTGCTGATCCGATCAAGTCTCTTCTCCTCAGTCGACTTCATCACCTGGAACATTGACAGTTGTTAATACCAATCATAATGCTTGAATCAAAGTGTCATAAATGCTAGGATTAATGTCATAAATACATCAGTAAAACTGTCATAAATGCTAAAATTAAAGTGTTATAAATACATCAGTCATAAATACTTGGGCCAAAGTGTCATAAATGCCCTGATTAACCATAAATGCTTGGAAGAAAAATGCGACAAACGTTCACCTATTGAAACCAGAAGAAGGTCTCTTACTATAGCCGAAATCTACGGCTTTCTCCAGGTGACTACCTTCTTTTCACTTACAGCAATAATAACATAGGGTATTTCAGGTCAATCTACTTTGACATTATGTTTATTGTTTTGAAACACCCTGTGTATATTTGTAGGTTGTCTTGCCAGGAGCCCAAATGATTTCTTTTTTTCTAAAATATAAATAATTGTCTGAATTCTAAATAAAAAAATACTTTGTTTAAAGTCTAGTTACTTTGTTTGGAGATTTGCCTCGCTTTTCGTCCATCCTGACTCCCTTTACGTCTATCCTGACTCGCTTTTCGCTCATCCTGACTCACTTTTCGTCCATCCTGACTCACTTTTTGCTCATCCTGACTCGCTTTCCTTCCATCCTGACTCACCTCTCTTCGATCCTAGCTCACCTTTCGTCCATCCTGACTCACTTTTCCTCCATCTGTCACAGGTCCAGTAGAAGCACTCTCGTCCTGGCCCATCTTTGGTACTCCCATCTTCTCAGTTCCTCTCTTCTGTATGGACTCTTCTTTACCAGTCCCTCTCTTCTCTACTAGTCCCTCTCTTCTCTATTAGTCCCTCTCTTCTCTATTAGTCCCTCTCTTCTCTATTAGTCCCTCTCTTCTCTATTAGTCCCTCTCTTCTCTATTAGTCCCTTTCCTCTCAGCAGTTATCATTACATTCTATTTATATCCACATCTCACATCTCAACTCTCTCCTTCTCAGTTACTCAAAGCAACTTTCTCCTTACATAAAAGTGTTAAAAGTGTCTTTAAGTGTTGCTGAATTCACTTTTTAAGCGCTCTTTAAGTTGCTCTAAGTGTTCCACATCACTTTATGTCATACCACATGTCTTTTCCTTCTTTTGAACAAACACACAAACGTAACGCTGAAGTCACTGGAACTCTTATCTACTGAAGAGGGGCTCAGATTGAGGCCCTAATATATGGGTTTCTTTCGCCTGGGTTTCAGTTATCAGTCCAGGTTTCGTTTTTATCTTTTGCACACTGATTATTTTGATATATAATAATTTTTTTATTCAAGATAAGTAAAAATTAATGTTATAATTCCGTTAATCAGGTTTATTGACGACCTGTAATTAATTCACCGGATATTTTCACCTGATATTTTCAATTAATCTATTTTTTTCACTGTTAGATTCATGTAGGGTCCCAGTGTAGGACATTCACCTGAGGTTACTGGAGAGACAGTGCCAGTGCCACTCCAGTACGACACGTGACACGCACACAGGAGTTCACGGCACGCGATGAGTATCACCTGTGGACGGCACCTTTGTCAGTCGTTCGTAAGGTAGAATGAGTTATCAGTCATCTGGGTGAGATCGTGGGTTGTTAGGTGAGTTATTTGGTGGTCTGTTGGTCTTCAGTTTGGTACAGACTCTGGTGGTCTGTTGGCACAGACCCTGGTGGTCTGTTGGCACAGACCCTGGTGGTCTGTTGGTACAGACACCGGTGATCTGTCGGTACAAACCCTGGTGATCTGTCGGTACAGACTCTTGTGGTCTGTCGGTACAGACCCTGGTGATATTGTGGTCTGCAGCTAGGTACAGACCCTGGTGGTCTTCAGCTCGGTACAGACCCTAGTGGTGTACAGCTCGGTACAGACCCTGGTGATATTGTGGTCTGCAGCTAGGTACAGACCCTGGTGGTCTACAGCTCGGTACAGACCCTGGTGGTCTACAGCTAGGTACAGACCCTGGTGGTGTACAGCTAGGTACAGACCCTGGTGGTGCGTGAACTGAAGGGAAGCAACAGCACACACACAACGTACAGATCACAGCTCCAGCACGCACACAACGTACAGATCACAGCTCCAGCACACGAGGTCAGAGACGGGCTGGTGGGGCGTTCGGTTGTGGGTGGGCGAGCCTCCGCCCACCAGGAGGGCGTGTGGGCGGGAAGACAGCCTCGGGGGTGATGACGGGAGCTTGTGGTTGCAAGGGGCGTCACGCTTGGCTCTCCACCCGCACACGACCAACACGCGACGGATGTTGAGAAGCACACACGCCATTTCCTCCAGCGCTCTACCTTATCAAAAGACCAGTTTCCCCCTCCACTTTCCTGCGTAATCTCACAATCCATGCCCTTAACAATGCTCTTCCACCGCTCTACGTATACATACGTATATATACACCTATATATACGTATATACACGCCTGTATATACTCATATATTGCCCAAACTTGAGGCAAAAAAGGAGTATTTTTGAGCATGGTCGCCCGAGGCTAGGGATATATCCTCGCCACTGACAACAAAGCCGGGTAATTTTCAGCTCACTTCCGCTTTCCTCGCTCGCCATTGGCTGCCTCCCCGGCTTCATGTGTACTCTGATTGGCTGCATGTTTACTGCCGGGGAAATTAGCGGTTTGACCCTCTAGGAAAAAATTCCGTACAATTCCCCCCCAAGATTATTTTCTTGGCCAACACAGCTTGCATCACGGACGACCTTGAAGTACGTACGTACGTACAATTTTACAAGCGTTGAAGTTTGTTAACTCATTCCACTAATTAGACTATCCAGCTCACTCTAAATAAGTCATTTAAAAAAATATGACGTAAAACAATTCTAACGAATGGAGATAAACAGCCCAGAAAACCGACAAGTTTATAAATTAGACACTTAGGCAACTCTTTTGTATCTTTATTGTGGAGACGTTTCTCCACACAGTGGCTTCATCAGTCAAATACAGAGACGAATGGTTGAAGATCAGAAGAAGATTGAGGTAATCAGTCCATTAATCTCAAGATTGATGGACTGATTACATCGACTCCAGGCTGAGGGACTGTAAGCCTGAAACTCCTTCTCAAATGGACTGATGAAGCCACTGTCTGGCGAAACGTGTTGCCCATGTGTCTTAACACTAAGAGAAGCTCAACACACTCAAGTATCTTCAAGACTTTTCTCAGTAATTATGGCAACACAACAAATAGTCGTCATTTATCAAGAGTGTCTTAGTCAGTCAAGGACCCCAATGGAGGTAAATCAAGGACCCCAATGGAGGTAAGTCAAGGACCCCAATGGGGGTAAGTCAAGGACCCCAATGGAGGTAAGTCAAGGACCCCAATGGAGGTAAATCAAGGACCCCAATGGAGGTAAGTCAAGGACCCCAATGGGGGTAAGTCAAGGACCCCAATGGAGGTAAGTCAAGGACCCCAGTGGAGGTAAATCAAGAACCCCAATGGAGGTAAGTCAAGGACCCCAATGGGGGTAAGTCAAGGACCCCAATGGAGGTAAGTCAAGGATCCCAATGGAGGTAAGTCAAGGACCCCAATGGAGGTAAATCAAGGACCCCAATGGAGGTAAATCAAGGACTCCAATGGAGGTAAATCAAAGACCCAAATGGAGGTAAATCAAGGACCCCAATGGAGGTAAATCAAGGACCCCAATGGAGGTAAGTCAAGGACCCCAATAGAGGTAAATCAAGGACCCCAATGGAGGTAAGTCAAGAACCCCAATGGAGGTAAATCAAGGACCCCAATGGAGGTAAATCAAGAACCCCAATAGAGGTAAATCAAGGACCCCAATGGAGGTAAGTCAAGGACCCCAATGAAGGTAAGTCAAGAACCCCAATAGAGGTAAATCAAGGACCCCAATGGAGGTAAGTCAAGGACCCCAATGGAGGTAAGTCAAGAACCCCAAAGGAGGTAAATCAAGGACCCCAATGGAGGTAAGTCAAGGACCCCAATGGGGGTAACTCAAGGACCCCAATGGAGGTAAGTCAAGAACCCCAAAGGAGGTAAATCAAGGACCCCAATGGAAATAAGTCAAGGACCCCAATGGAGGTAAGTCAAGGACCCCAATGGAGGTAAATCAAGGACCCCAATGGAAATAAGTCACTTAGTGTGACTCTTGTGGGTTATCCGGGCAGGTAATTTACAAATACAGAACAGAAGACACAATACAGTGACAGGAACAATACACAAATAACCCGCACATAGGAGAGAGAAGCTTACGACGACGTTTCGGTCCGCCTTGGACCATTCACTGGTCACACTGACACAAGGTGGTAAGGGAGCCAGTATATATCCTGTCCAACTCGGACCCAAACGTCGTCGTAACCTTCTCTCTCCTATATGAGGGGTTACGTGCGTATTTATACTCATGTTACTATGTGTGTTTATTACACTTACATGTACCTGTACCTAAATCAGTTTTATTACACTGAATTGAAATCGGTAAGATCTAACGTATTCAGCTCGTTGACATCAATGACATACTACTATATAGAAAGTCCTTTGTTATGCAGAGCATTTCCCGAAAATTAGGTTAATTTTTGTCCCCAGGATGCGACTCACACCAGTCCACTAACACCCAGGTATCTGTTTTACTTCTAGGTGAACAGGGACACAGATGTTTTAAGGAAACACGTCCTAATGTTTCCACCCGTACTGGGGATCAAGCCCGGACACTCAGCGTGTGAAGCGAGAGCTTTTGCCACCAAGCCACGGGCCGCCGTGGTTAATGGAGGGTTTGAAGCCTATCGACTAACGACAGGATGTTCCAGAGATGGGACACAACAACAAGGGGTCATGTTACAAAAAACGCGATTCTAAAAGCTTAGAGATCTCCAGTGAACACTAGGAAGGACTGCCCTTCTAGCATCCAGCCTGTTACTGGGTTTTCGTAACAATTAGTCAGTATCCTTGTCCAATTATCCATTAGAATTCAATAAGAATTAATAGTGCTTCAGGATTACAACTGGTAGGCTACTAACTAGAGAAATTAAAATTTAATATATTTATTAATTAAGTTGTCTAGGCGTATATCAAATTAAATTAAATCAATATCAACAAAATAAGAATAATCACTTCTCTCGTGTACAGTAATATTGTGCTAATAGCACTGTTATGTACAAGGCCAATATTGTCAAAATACCACACTTGGATCCACTTCGAGGACAGCGTGAAACAAGCTTTTATGCCACAAGACGGGCAGAAAGCAGCAACTTCACTCTGGCTGTACCCTTCTCCAGAACATCACTCCATCTGAGATCATACATACCCAGGATGACTCGAGTATGGAACACATTCGTACAGCATAATGATGTCAACGAGATAAAGTCAGTTGATCAAATGAAAATGCTGGCCCACAGATGGCTCCAACTTCATCCTGTTTCCTACTTGTATGTCTCATAACAATAAAAATGCTTTCAAATGAGCTGATGTAGGTAACAGCTCTTAGCTTGCCAATAAAGTTAGGAATCCTTAACCTGTAACATAGCTGTCAATAAAGCTAGGGATCCTTAACCTGTCAAACCCTGTGTAAAAAAAAAAAAAAAAAAAAAAATAAATCACATTTATGTCTTAAGTACCGTCTGGTACATTAACATTTAATAATACAATATACAAATAAGTTTGTGTGTATGTGTGTAAGTGCTCTAAGTAGTTCGCTGTCTCACGACTCGACTAGACTTAAACAAGTGATTGACAAAGTCTTCACATAAACTAACTTCTTGACCAACTGGCAATCAGAACAGTCTGCTTGAACAATAAAAAGAATGCTAAGCCTCATGGCAATATAACAAGCAAAAGTGACACAGAATCAGGAACAAGGAGATAATATAACGACACTAAGTTGGGAGCATCAGCAGATCCTCCACAAAAGTCACAAAACTCCCATACTACTGAAGCTAAGTTCAGCATAAGAAAACCCCCGACTGTGATAATACACAGATACCAGTACAAGTTAGGTCAGAAGCTACAGCTCAGGACCTGAGTTGTTTAGAGTGTCTATGCGACACACAACCTCAGTACAACGTCGAAAATCACTAAGTCTATACAAGGTTCTGTGAACAGAGTCTCCAGAACTAACAACAATAATAAGAAAGAGACAATCTTCCAACAAGGGCCAATAAGGGAGATTTAGGCTCGTCTTGTTTAGAATACGTCCAACCACCAAGCGAGTCTAGACCAGACTGAATACTTCAGGCGAGGTGAGGACACCCCCCCCCTCTATCACGTGATAGCTCCGTGGACAGTTGCTGCCCAGCAACAACGAGAAGCCGGCAGGGAAACGAGCAAAGAGCGATAATTACAGTAGTTAGACAAGACGAACTATGAGCACATAATAATATGTTACATCCTACCTAACAAAAGTAACTAAGACAAATAATATAAAGCAATATATTCACGATTTAGCTATTATCGCAAATATAAACAATATAAAATTATTTGAAAAGGTAATAATTATACACATACACATTATATACATCATATACATTGTAACCCATTCAGGGGTTGCAACAGGTCACAACTGGAAGTTGAAGACTCAGATGAGTCACAGGGATATTAAGAAGTATTTCTTCAGCCATAGAATTGTCAGGAAGTGGAATAATGTGGAGAGTGATGTAGTGGAGGCAGGATCCATACATAGCTTTAAGGAAAAGCATGATAAAGCTCATGAAGCAGGGAGAGAGTGGGCCTAGTAGCGACCAGTGAAGAGGAGGGACCAGGAGCTGTAACCCGACTCCTGCAACCACAAACAGATAAGAACTAGGACCATTTAAACTGAGTATAAACAAGTCACCACCAGACAAGAATACTTTAACCCCTAAAATAGGGATCAAAGAAAACTCTTTCTCCATATATACACACCCTGAGAGAAATACACATCTCGGTGTATATACCCCGTGGCAAAGAAGGCACATATATATTTTTTTGGTGATAAAAATCAGTCTACATAATTCTACGTCACGAGGACCCCAGTGGAAACAAATATCATTTCTGACTTTATTGGGTTAAATTATACACAATTTACTAATTAAAAACCATTGTGAAAGTTCAAAATTATGTATAATACCGAAATAAAAACTTACTAAGTTTATATAAACTTACTATTTATTTATGAGGTAAGAAATATATAAATGTTACCCAAGATATATATCCGTTTTCTCTAATTTAGAAAGCATTAAAGAAAACGAATAAACTTCTGTAAATGAATTTATTGGGGTATGTAACATTTTTTGTATGATGATACTTATCTTACACAGTAACAGATACCTAGGATAACCATCTAGGATAACAACGTAGGATAACCATCTAGGATAACCGTCTAGGATAACAACCTAGGATAACCATCTAGGAAAACCATTTAGGATAACCATCTAGGACATCCATGTAGCATAACCATCTAGGAAAACAACCTAGGATAACAACCTAGGATAACCATCTAGGATAACTCACCTTGGATAACCCACGTAGGATAACCACCTAGGATAACACACCTAGGATAACCACCTAGGAAAACTCACCTAGGATAACCACCTAGGATAAGCACCTAGGATAACATCTATTATGAAACTGCATAACTATTCTTATTAGGTACCTGGTTATGTGACTTAACTTGGTACCTGGAGTTTACCTGGAGAGAGTTCCGGGGGTCAACGCCCCGCGGCCCGGTCTGTGACCAGGCCTCCTGGTGGATCAGAGCCTGATCAACCAGGCTGTTACTGCTGGCTGCACGCAAACCAACGTACGAGCCACAGCCCGGCTGATCAGGAACTGACTTTAGGTGCTTGTCCAGTGCCAGCTTGAAGACTGCCAGGGGTCTGTTGGTAATCCCCCTTATGTATGCTGGGAGGCAGTTGAACAGTCTCGGGCCCCTGACACTTATTGTATGGTCTCTTAACGTGCTAGTGACACCCCTGCTTTTCATTGGGGGGATGTGTGCATCGTCTGCCAAGTCTTTTGCTTTCGTAGTGAGTGATTTTCGTGTGCAAGTTCGGTACTAGTCCCTCTAGGATTTTCCAGGTGTATATAATCATGTATCTCTCCCGCCTGCGTTCCAGGGAATACAGGTTCAGGAACCTCAAGCGCTCCCAGTAATTGAGGTGTTTTATCTCCGTTATGCGCGCCGTGAAGGTTCTCTGTACATTTTCTAGGTCAGCAATTTCACCTGCCTTGAAAGGTGCTGTTAGTGTGCAGCAATATTCCAGCCTAGATAAAACAAGTGACCTGAAGAGTGTCATCATGGGCTTGGCATCCCTCGTTTTGAAGGTTCTCATTATCCATCCTGTCATTTTTCTAGCAGATGCTATTGATACAATGTTATGGTCCTTGAAGGTGAGATCCTCCGACATGATCACTCCCAGGTCTTTGACGTGGTCTTTGACCTGGTTGATATGTGACCTATCTTGGTACCTGGTTGATATGTGACCTACCTTGGTACCTGGTTGATATGTGACTTACCTTGGTACCTGGTTGATATGTGACCTACCTTGGTACCTCGTTGATATGTGACTTAACTTGGTACCTGGTTGATATGTGACCTACCTTGGTACCTGGTTGATATGTGACCTACCTTGGTACCTGGTTGATATGTGACCTACCTTGGTACCTCGTTGATATGTGACTTAACTTGGTACCTGGTTGATATGTGACTTAACTTGGTACCTGGTTGATATGTGACCTACCTTGGTACCTGGTTGATATGTGACCTACCATGTTACCTGGTTGATATGTGACCTACCTTGGTACCTGGTTGATGTGTGACCTACCTTGGTACCTGGTTGATATGTGACCTAACTTGGTACCTGGTTGATATGTGACCTACCATGTTACCTGGTTGATATGTGACCTACCTTGGTACCTGGTTGATATGTGACCTAACTTGGTACCTGGTTGATATGTGACCTAACTTGGTACCTGGTTGATATGTGACCTACTTTGGTACCTGGTTGATATGTGACCTACCTTGGTACCTGGTTGATATGTGACCTAACTTGGTACCTGGTTGATATGTGACCTACCTTGGTACCTGGTTGATATGTGACTTACCTTGGTACCTGGTTGATATGTGACCTACCTTGGTACCTGGCTGATATGTGACCTAACATGGTACCTGGTTGATATGTGACCTACCTTCATCACAAGACCTACTTTACGCCCACGACCTATTTTCTAGTGAAAACACCCGGACAGTTCTTCCTGACCTTCAAGTCTCTTATGGAGACAAGAAATTGGAAATTCTTTGATGTTCTGTCACAAGACGGCTGAGAACTGCTGTTATTACGGTGAAAAATTCAGTGTTGGCGCTAGATCTTCCGGCAAATTAATGGGGAGTTATTCATTGTCAGGGAGATGACGGTAAGAATGATCTCATTAGTCAGGGACGTCTTGAGCTGCTTGAAGGAACTGGAATCCTGACTCAAGGTGGTGTGTTTGTGTGTGTGTACTCACCAGTTTTTGTTGCAGGGGTAGAGTCATAGTTCCTGGGCCCGCCTCTTCACTGGTCGTTACTAGGTCCTCTCCCTGCTCTATGAGTTTTATCATACCTCTTCTTAAAGCTACGTATGGATCCTGCCTCCACTACATCACTTCCCAAACTATTCCACTTCCTGACAACTCTGTGACTGAAGAAATACTTCCTAACATCAATAAAAGTTTATCTTCACGCACACACGATATATAAAAATGTTATACACACACAGGAGCTAAGACTCGACCCCTGCAACCACAAATAGGTGAGTACACACACACACACACACACACACACACACACACACACACACACACACACACATTGGTAATATATAAAAACCAGGAAAATAGCCTCGTATAAAGTTATCTAGTGCCCAGACGGGTATTAGGAAGCGCTCCAGTGATAGCTTCCTCCTGTTATCCTATCAAGGTGTGATGATAGCCACCAGCATCCTCATCTCTGATACTCACAGCATCTTCACTCCTCGCTAAGATAATCTCACTCATTTAATGACTTCTTACCATGGGATGCTCCGTAGCTAGGTTGGTAGTGCACTCAGCTCACACACTGCGGACCGGGGTTCGATCCCCGGTACGGGTGAAAAACATTAGACGTGTTTCCTTAAGACACCTGCTGTCCATGTTCACCTAGCAGGAAATAGGTACCTGGGTGTTAGTTGACTGGTGTGGGTCGCATCCTGGGGATAAAATTAACCTAATTTGCGGGAAATACTCAGCATAACAAGGAACTTTCTATATAGTAGTATGTCACTGGTGTCAACTATGGTCTGTATAAGTTGTATCATGTACTGGTAAATTATTATTATTGTTAAAACAGCTGTTTTTTTGTCAATTTTTTTTGTTAATCTATAACAATGATTAAGTTAGGTTAGGTTAGGTTAGGTTAGGTTAGGTTAGGTTAAGTTAGGTTAAGTTAGGTTAGGTTAGGTTAGGTTAGGTTAGGTTAGGTTAGGTTAAGTTACGTTAGGTTAGGTGAGGTTTGTCAGGAAACAGGACAAGTGTTTCCTGACGCTGGTCTTAGTCCTATGATGACCCACAGCTGGAGCTTGTGGTCATCTGACCGAGGCCTTCTCCTGGCTTACCCCTCCACCAGTTTAAAAATTATGCTCTTGTTTGTTAGTAGTATCAGTGTTGCTGCAAGTGTTGCCAGTGTTGCTGCAAGTGTTGTGAGTCAGTGTTGCTGCAAGTGTTGCCAGTGTTGCTGCAAGTGTTGTGAGTCAGTGTTGCTGCAAGTGTTGTCAGTGTTGCTGCAAGTGTTGTGAGTCAGTTTTGCTGCAAGTGTTGCCAGTGTTGCTGAAAGTGTTGTGAGTCAGTGTTGCTGCAAGTGTTGTGAGTCAGTGTTGCTGCAAGTGTTGTGAGTCAGTGTTGCTGCAAGTTATGTGAGTCAGTGTTGCTGCAAGTGTTGTGAGTCAGTGTTGCTGCAAGTGTTGTGAGTCAGTGTTGCTGCAAGTGTTGTGAGTCAGTGTTGCTGCAAGTGTTGTGAGTCAGTGTTGCTGCAAGTGTTGTGAGTCAGTGTTGCTGCAAGCGTTGTGAGTCAGTGTTGCTGCAAGTGTTGTGAGTCAGTGTTGCTGCAAGTGTTGTGAGTCAGTGTTGCTGCAAGTGTTGTGAGTCAGTGTTGCTGCAAGTGTTGTGAGTCAGTATTGCTGCAAGTGTTGTGAGTCAGTGTTGCTGCAAGTGTTGTGAGTCAGTGTTGCTGCAAGTGTTGTGAGTCAGTGTTGCTGCAAGCGTTGTGAGTCAGTGTTGCTGCAAGTGTTGTGAGTCAGTGTTGCTGCAAGTGTTGTGAGTCAGTGTTGCTGCAAGTGTTGTGAGTCAGTGTTGCTGCAAGTGTTGTGAGTCATGTTGCTGCAAGTGTTGTGGTCAGTGTTGCTGCAAGTGTTGTGAGTCAGTGTTGCTGCAAGTGTTGTGAGTCAGTGTTGCTGCAAGTGTTGTGAGTCAGTGTTGCTGCAAGTGTTGTGAGTCAGTGTTGCTGCAAGTGTTGTGAGTCAGTGTTGCTGCAAGTGTTGTGAGTCAGTGTTGCTGAAGTCTGATGTCTAGACGTCAGACTTCAGAAGACGTCAGGAGGACGATGCTGACGTCTGGTGAGTGATGTATCTGACATCGTAGGGACATCTCCCCGTCCACCAGCATCATAACATCTGATCCCAGCACTCCAGAACTAGCACCAGGTCACCGGTCATTGCTGACCCCAGCGCTCCAGAACTAGCACCAGGTCACCGGTCATTGCTGACCCCAGCACTCCAGAACTAGCACCAGGTCACCGGTCATTGCTGACCCCAGCGCTCCAGAACTAGCACCAGGTCACCGGTCATTGCTGACCCCAGCGCTCCAGAACTAGCACCAGGTCACCGGTCATTGCTGACCCCAGCACTCCAGAACTAGCACCAGGTCACCGGTCATTGCTGACCCCAGCGCTCCAGAACTAGCACCAGCTCACCAGTCATTGCTGACAGCAGCGCTCCAGAACTAGCACCAGCTCACCAGTCATTGCTGACCCCAGCGCTCCAGAACTAGCACCAGCTCACCAGTCATTGCTGACCCCAGCGCTCCAGAACTAGCACCAGCTCACCAGTCAGTGCTGACCCCAGCGCTCCAGAACTAGCACCAGCTCACCAGTCATTGCTGACCCCAGCACTCCAGAACTAGCACCAGCTCACCGGTCATTGCTGACCCCAGCACTCCAGAACTAGCACCAGCTCACCAGTCATTGCTGACCCCAGCGCTCCAGAACTAGCACCAGCTCACCAGTCATTGCTGACCCCAGCGCTCCAGAACTAGCACCAGCTCACCAGTCATTGCTGACAGCAGCGCTCCAGAACTAGCACCAGCTCACCAGTCATTGCTGACCCCAGCGCTCCAGAACTAGCACCAGCTCACCAGTCATTGCTGACAGCAGCGCTCCAGAACTAGCACCAGCTCACCAGTCATTGCTGACCCCAGTTCTCCAGAACTAGCACCAGGTCACCGGTCATTGCTGACCCCAGCGCTCCAGAACTAGCACCAGCTCACCAGTCATTGCTGACCCCAGCGCTCCAGAACTAGCACCAGCTCACCAGTCATTGCTGACCCCAGCGCTCCAGAACTAGCACCAACTCACCGGTCATTGCTGACCCCAGCACTCCAGAACTAGCACCAGCTCACCGGTCATTGCTGACCCCAGCACTCCAGAACTAGCACCAGCTCACCAGTCATTGCTGACCCCAGCACTCCAGAACTAGCACCAGCTCACCAGTCATTGCTGACCCCAGCACTCCAGAACTAGCACCAGCTCACCAGTCATTGCTGACCCCAGCGCTCCAGAACTAGCACCAGGTCACCGGTCATTGCTGACCCCAGCGCTCCAGAACTAGCACCAGCTCACCAGTCATTGCTGACCCCAGCACTCCAGAACTAGCACCAGCTCAGGAGTCACTGCTGATCCACTCATCTGATCTCCAGGACACTGTTTTTACTCCTGGCGAAGAAAAAGGCCAGATGTAGACAGTCGGCCAGACGGAACCTGGAGATATGTCTACGTTAGACGTGGCTGACGGGTGAGTGTTGTAGACAGCAGGATGACGAGGTTGACGAATGGATTGTAAACAGGAAGAGGTGGGTGAAGAGATGATGTAGGAAGAGACAGAAACTGTATAAACAAGGGAGAGACTGTATAAACAAGGGAGAGACTGTATAAACAGGGGAGAGACTGTATAAACAAGGGAGAGACTGTATAAACGAGGGAGAGACTGTATAAACAGGGGAGAGACTGTATAAACAAGGGAGAGACTGTATAAACAAGGGAGAGACTGTATAAACAGGGGAGAGACTGTATAAACAAGGGAGAGACTGTATAAACAGGGGAGAGACTGTATAAACAAGGGAGAGACTGTATAAACAGGGGAGAGACTGTATAAACAAGGGAGAGACTGTATAAACAGGGGAGAGACTGTATAAACAGGGGAGAGACTGTATAAACAAGGGAGAGACTGTATAAACAGGGGAGAAACGGTAGATGCATATCAAAAGACAGTTTACAGGGAAGGGGGACGGAGGGGGAGACTGTGAGGAGAGGGGGGTGGGGATGGTTAGGGAAAAGGAAAACCACTCCCATCTCACGAAGTTTAAAAATCACCCCAAGGAAAGAACAAGCTCATCGCTCCTTTAAAAAGGAGTTTGAAGCGGAGGAGCAGCGCAGCCAGCAACAACAGTAACGCAGCAGCAGCAGCAACAACAGCGCAGCAGCCAGCGCAAAACAGTAACACAGCGCAGCAGCACAGCCAGCAACAACAGAACAGCAGCAGCAGCACAACAACGCAGCAGCCACAGCAGCAAAAACAGAACAGCAGCAGCCACAACAACAGCACAGCAGGAGCACAAAACAGTAACAGCACAGCATAAAGTAACACACAAAAGTAACACAGCAACAGAACAGCAGCAGCACAGCGCCAACATAACGCAGCATCAGAACAGAAGAACAGTAACAGAAGCAAAAGAACGCCAACAGTACACAGCAACAGTAAAGCAGTAACAATAACAGCACACACATACAGCAAAATTAAAAAGCAGCAACTAACAGCAGCAGCACAGCAACAACGTAACAGCAGCAGCAGCAGCAGTAATAGTAACGCAGCAACAGTAACAGCAGCGCAGCGTAACAGCAGCAACAGCAGCGCAACAACAGAAACCAACAACAGTAAAAAGCAGCAGCACGCAGTAGCAGCAAACAGTAACAGCCAGCAGCAACATAACAAAACCCAAAATAACAGCAGCAGCAGTAACAATAAAAGCAGCAACAATAACAGCAGCAAAAGTAACAGCAGCACGCAGTAACAGCAGCACAGCGTAACAGCATAAGAGCAGCACAGCAGCAGCAGCAGTAAAACCCCAACAGTAAAAACGCGCAATAACAGCAACTAACAGCAACAGCAGCAACATAACAGCAGCAAAATAACACAGCGCATAACAGTAACAACACAACAGTAACAGCGCAACAAACAGGCCGCAGTAACAGCACGTAACAGCAACAGCGAGTAACGTTCAGCAGAACAGTAACACGCAGCACAGCAACAGAACGCGCAACAGAAAAAAACAGCAAAAAGCAACAAACAGCAAACCCAACAGTAACCCAGCAACATAACAGCAGCAGCAGCAACAGTAAAAAGCACAGTAGTAACAGCACAGCAGCAACAGTAGCATAACAGCAGCAACTTAAAACACAGAGTAACAGCAGCATAAACCAAACACAGCATAACAGTAGCAGCACAACATAAAACATAACAAAGCAACAGCAGCAACAGCAACTAAAAGCAGCAACGTAACAGCAGCAGCGCAACAGTAACAGCAGCAGCAGTAACAGCAGCAGCAACAAACCACAACATTAACACACACATAACAGCAGCAGCAGTAACAGTAACAAAGCAACAGTAAAGAGCAACAGTAAAAGAGCAGGGAGCAAAAGTAACAGCAGTAACAGTAACAGCGCACACAACAGTAGCAGCAGCAGCGTAAAAGCAGCAGCGCAACAGTAACGCAGCAGCAGCAAAACGTAACGCAGCCCACAACGTAAACGCAGGCAGAACAGTAACAGAAGCAACGTAACCACAGCAGCAACAGTACAGCAGCCCAAAAGTAACAACAGCAGCAGAACATACAGCAGCAACAATAACACGCCCCAAAAGTAACAGCGCACAGCAAAGTAGCAGCAGCAACATAACGCAGCAAGAACACAGCAGCAGCAAAAAAGCGAGCAGCAGTAAACAGAGCCAGCAACAGTAACGCAGCAGCGCAACATACAGCAGCAGCTAACAGCCAGCACAACAAACAGCACGCAGCAATAGTCCAGCAGGCCCGCATAACGCAGCATAGAACAGCAGCATAAAGCAGCACAGCAACAGTAACAGCACGCAGTAACACACAGCGCAGTAACAGCAACAGAGCAACATAACACAGCCAACAGAACAGCCAGCAGCAACTTAAAAGCAGCAACAGTAACACGCGCACAGCAAACGCACAGCAGCAACAATATCAGCAGCAACAGAAGCAAAGTAAACAGCACAGAGCAGCAGAAACAGAACGCGCAGCAGTAAAAAAAAACACAGCAAGCAGTAACACGAGCAAAAAGTAACAGCAGCAACAGCAGCAGCAGCAGCAGCAGAACAGTAACACACAGCACAGTAACAGCAGCAGCAGTAACAGAACAGCACAGAGCGTAACAGCAGAGCAGCAGCAGCCAGCAGCAGGACAACCAGCGCGGCGCACAGCATTACGAAAAAACGCAGCAAAAACAGCAGCAGCAAACAGTAACAGCAGCACGCATAAACCCCGCGCAACGTAACACGCAGCATAAAAGTAACAGCAGCACAGCAGTAACAGCACAGCAGCAGCAGCAGCAGCACACACCCGCTCAGCAGCAGCAGCATAAAACACGCCACAGCAGCAGCACAGCAGCACAGCAGCAGCATAACAGCAAAAACAGAGCAGCACAGCAGCAGCAGCCACACGACTTCCCTTTTCTCCTTAATGCTTAAAAAAAAAGCTCCCCTGAGCAGGGAGGAATCCCCCACTTTAAATTCTCACATCTTGAGTGCTTGGCCAGCCTCCGTGATCATCTCAGCCCATCCCCAAGCACATTTACTCTCAGATAACTAAGTGATACTTCCTCCCTCTCTTCCCCTCTCTCTCCTCCCCTCTCTCTCTCCTCTCTCTCTCCTCTCTCCTTCTCTCTCCTCCCCTCTCTCTCCTCTCCTCTCTCTCTCTCTCTCTCCTCCTCTTCTCTCTCTCTCCCCTCCTCCTCTCTCTCCTTCTCCCCTCTCTCTTCTCCTTCCCCTCTCTCTCCCTCTTTCCCTCCCCTCTCCCCCTCCCCTTTTCTCTCCTCTCTCTCCTCTTTCTTCCCCTTTCCCCTCTCTTCCCCCTCTCTCTCCTCTCTCTCCTCTCACCCTTTCCCCCTCTCTCTCTCTCCTCCTCTGTTCCTCCCCCTGCTGCTGCTATTATTATTACTATTATATTATTTTTTATTATTATTATTATTATTCTTTTATTATTATTATTATTATTATTATTATTATTATTATTATTATTATTATTATTATTATTATTATTATTATTTATTTTTATTGTTTTATTATTACTATTTTTATTATTATTATTATTATTATAAATTTTTATTATTATTATTATTATTATTATTATTATTATTATTATTATTTATTATTGTTATTTTTATTATTATTATTATTATTATATTATTACTATTTTTATTTATTATTATTATTATTTTTATTATTATTATTATTATTATTATTTTTACTATTATTATTATTATTATTATTATTATATTATTATCTTTTTTTTTATCACACTGGCCGATTCCCACCAAGGCTGGGTGGCCCACCAAGGCTGGGTGGTTCACCAAGGCAGGGTGGCCCACCAAGGCTGGGTGGCCCACCAAGGTGGTGGTTCACCAAGGCAGGGTGGCCCACCAAGGCTGGGTGGCCCACCAAGGCTGGGTGGCTCACCAAGGCTGGGTGGCCCACCAAGGCAGGGTGGCCCACCAAGGCAGGGTGGCCCACCAAGGCAGGGTGGCCCACCAAGGCAGGGTGGCCCACCAAGGCAGGGTGGCCCACCAAGGCAGGGTGACCCACCAAAGCAGGGTGGCCCACCAAGGCAGGGTGGCCCACCAAGGCAGGGTGACCCACCAAGGCAGGGTGACCCACCAAGGCAGGGTGGCCCACCAAGGCAGGGTGGCTCACCAAGGCAGGGTGACCCACCAAGGCAGGGTGGCCCGAAAAAGAAAAACTTTCACCATCATTCACTCCATCACTGTCTTGCCAGAAGGGTGCTTTACACTACAGTTTTTAAACTGCAACATTAACACCCCTCCTTCAGAGTGCAGGCACTGTACTTCCCATCTCCAGGACTCAAGTCCGGCCTGCCGGTTTCCCTGAACCCTTTCATAAATGTTACTTTGCTCACACTCCAACAGCACGTCAAGTATTAAAAACCATTTGTCTCCATTCACTCCTATCAAACACGCTCACGCATGCCTGCTGGAAGTCCAAGCCCCTCGCACACAAAACCTTCTTTACCCCCTCCCTCCAACCTATCCTAGGCCGACCCCTACCCCGCCTTCCTTCCACTACTGAAACTACTATTGGAAGCTCCTGTAAGCAGAAGTTGAGAAATGTCAGATATTTGGTGGTTTTTGCTGGTGTGTCCCTGGCTTGTGTGTCCCTGTCTGGTGTGTCCCTGGCTGGTGTGTCCCTGGCTGGTGTGTCCCTGGCTGGTGTGTCCCTGGCTGGTGTGTCCCTCTTTGGTGTGTCCCTGGCTGGTGTGTCCCTCTCTGGTGTGTACCTGGCTGGTGTGTCCCTGGCTGGTATGTCCCTGGCTGGTGTGTCCCTGGCTGGTGTGTCCCTGGCTGGTGACACTGGCTAGGAAGGTCTTAACACCCAGCTATATGTCTCACTCCCTGGCTGTGTGTCCCTGGCTGGTGACACTGGCTAGGAAGGTCTTAACACCCAGCTATATGTCTCACTCCCTGGCTGTGTGTCCCTGGCTGGTGACACTGGCTAGGAAGGTCTTAACACCCAGCTATATGTCTCACTCCCTGGCTGTGTGTCCCTGGATGGTGACACTGGCTAGGAAGGTCTTAACACCTAGCTTTATGTCTCACTCCCTGGCTGGTGTGTCCCTGGCTGGTGACACTGGCTAGGAAGCTCTTAACACCCAGCTATATGTCTCACTCCCTGGCTGTGTGTCCCTGGCTTGTGACACTGGCTAGGAAGGTCTTAACACCCAGCTATATGTCTCACTCCCTGGCTGTGTGTCCCTGGCTGGTGACACTGGCTAGGAAGGTCTTAACACCCAGCTATATGTCTCACTCCCTGGCTGTGTGTCCCTGGCTGGTGACACTGGCTAGGAAGGTCTTAACACCCAGCTATATGTCTCACTCCCTGGCTGTGTGTCCCTGGCTGGTGACACTGGCTAGGAAGCTCTTAACACCCAGCTATATGTCTCACTCCCTGGCTGTGTGTCCCTGGCTGGTGACACTGGCTAGGAAGGTCTTAACACCCAGCTATATGTCTCACTCCCTGGCTGTGTGTCCCTGGCTGGTGACACTGGCTAGGAAGGTCTTAACACCCAGCTATATGTCTCACTCCCTGGCTGTGTGTCCTGGCTGGTGACACTGGCTAGGAAGGTCTTAACACCCAGCTATATGTCTCACTCCCTGGCTGTGTGTCCCTGGCTGGTGACACTGGCTAGGAAGGTCTTAACACCCAGCTATATGTCTCACTCCCTGGCACACACCATCAGTGTGGAAAGTTAGACCATTCTGAAAATATATATGCGAAGGTATGTACAGACAGTGTAAGGTATGTCGGGGAGAGGTGAGAGAGAGAGAGAGAGAGAGAGAGAGAGAGAGAGAGAGAGAGAGAGAGAGAGAGAGAGAGAGAGAGAGAGAGAGAGAGAGAGAGAGAGAGAGAGAGAGAGAGAGAGAGAGAGAGATTGCTGTTCTCCCCTTTGTGTGGATTTCTAAGATTTTCTCTCAAGATCAGAGTTAGGGATGCTGTGTCACTCGTTCTGTACTCACAGAACGAGTTACATTTACTTTCCTTCAGTGGTGGATGGTGGCCCGGTGGCCTGGTGGCTAAAGCTTCCGCTTCACACACGGAGGGCCCGGGTTCGATTCCCGGCGGGTGGAAACATTCCGACACGTTTCCTTACACCTGTTGTCCTGTTCACCTAGCAGCAAATAGGTACCTGGGTGTTAGTCGACTGGTGTGGGTCGCATCCTGGGGGACAAGATTAAGGACCCCAATGGAAATAAGTTAGACAGTCCTCGATGACGCACTGACTTTCTTGGGTTATCCTGGGTGGCTAACCCTCCGGGGTTAAAAATCCGAACGAAATCTTATCTTATCTTATCTTATCTTGCACTCTGTGGTACAGTAGAGGAGAGTTTTGATCACTCTCTCCACTCACTGTACCTCAATACATGGTCACAATGTGCTTATTATCCGCTTATTGAGGCATACAGAGATAAACAGTATAGTAACCAATGTGACATGTAGGAGATAAGTGAACTGTAGATATAAATCCAGATGTACTCCTGTTAACCCTTTTAGGGCCTAGTTCCTAGGCCTATTGTGTATCCATATGGTCTTGCTATCCTCCACAGGATATATATGGGATGCACAGTAATCTAGCATCTTCGGAAGTAAATTTTAAAACTCTGAGGATTACACTGTTATCCTCTCTTGTAGTTGCTACATCTACCTGCTGTCTAGCCTCTTATAACTCCATATTTATTTTCTTACACACACAATTCATGCCCTTTTAGCCATCTGGAAAAGACATAATATACAAAATGACGCTTTATTTTGTCTCAGTAACATTCTCAAGAAATTCCTTGGGGATATAATTCAGGGAACTGGAAATCTCTTGGAATTTAATTCCCTCTCAAAGTGGTTAAATTCTTTAACAAATTATCACTCGTTTCTGGTGACCTAGTTGCTCGTGTGTTGTAAATACAGTGTCAAACTATTCGTAAAACTGTGCAAGTTCGCTGTTTTCTGGTGAGGTGTCGCTGTCATCTCGTCCTCAGGGAAATTCTGACATTGCAAAACTCGGCTCAAGATTATTCTCATTAGTAATTACGGGTGAAAACAATGGGACGTGTTTCCTTAAGACACCTGCTGTCCATGTTCACCTATCAGTAAAATAGGTACCTGGGTGTTAGTGGACTGGTGTGGGTCGCATCCTGGGGACAAAATTGACCTAATTTGTGGGAAATGCTCAGCATAACAAGGAACTTTCTATATAGTAGTATGTCACTGATGTCAGCTATGGTCTGTATAAGTTGTATAATGTACTTGTAGAAATAAGGATTATTATTATTATTATTATTATTATTATTATTATTATTATTATTATTATTATTATTAACAGTCCACGGAACAGTGACCCAGGGAATCAACTACAGATTAACGGGAACTGCGTAGTTGTTGTAACGACAGCAGAGGGAGCTGTTGGATACAACTAAGTGATACTAGATGGCCTCTCTGGCTGGTAATCCAGGGAGATGGATGTCCTAGAACACCAGGCATTAATGCCGCTGGTTTAGACATGGTAAGGACGCATTTATGCAGCTTCCTGCGTCGGCAGGACCAGAGGCCACCCGCTAGCAGACATGTGTCAGGATGTGGGCCGCAGGAAGCAGGATTATGTGGGATTTGAAGGATGATGAGAGTGGAGGCTACACACACACACACACACACACACACACACACACACACACACACACACACACACGTCCAAGCCTTCCCCTCCTGCCATCAACGTCAGCCTTGTAAAGTGTGGGGTGTCCAGAGAGAGTGTGTAAAAGTGCTTATGACTCTGCCAGTGATGCAGCATCCAGCACAGGTGCTGCAGTTCCTGGAACTTCCTAAACACAAAAGGATCAACAGCACTCATTTACCCGAGGTTACTCACCTGAACTAAGAGAGAGAAACTGAGAGAGAAGAGAGAGAGAGAGAGAGAGAGAGAGAGAGAGAGAGAGAGAGAGAGAGAGAGAGAGAGAGAGAGAGAGAGAGAGAGAGAGAGAGAGAGAGAGAGAGAGAGAGAGACAGACAGACAGACAGATAGAGACAGAGACAGAGACAGAGAGAGACAGAGAAACAGACAGAAGTAACTTTGGCAGTTACAAGTTATCCATCAATTCTTAGATAAAAAAAACTTGTTATCAAAGTCTGAATCAGTAAAATCTGCTACACAAAAGTTCTCATTTAAACTTGATGTAAGAAAACCATACGAGAAACTTTAGCTTAATAAACTGAAGGAGAACTTTGAGAGGGACGTTCACTTGTTCAGACTAAATGACCGGCCTCTGAACAACCACCATCTGAACAACCACCATCTGAACAACCACCATCTGAACAACCACCATCTGAACAACCACCATCTGGAACAACCACCATCTGAACAACCACCATCTGAACAACCACCATCTGAACAACTACCATCTGGAACAGCCACCATCTGAACAACCGCCCTCTGAACAACCACCACCTGGAACAACCACCATCTGAACAAACACCATCTGAACAACCACCATCTGAATAACCACCATCTGAACAACCACCACCTGGAACAATCACCATCTGGAACAACCACCATTTGGACCAACCACCATCTGGAACAACCGCCATCTGGAACAACCACCATCTGGAACAACCACCATCTGAACAACCACCATCTGAACAACCACCATCTGAACAACCACCATCTGGAACAACCACCATCTGAACAACCACCATCTGAATAACCACCATCTGAACAACCACTACCTGGAACAACCACCATCTGAACAACCACCATCTGGAACAACCACCATCTGGAACAACCACCATCTGGAACAACCACCATCTGGAACAACCACAATCTGAACAACCACCATCTGAACAACCACCATCTGAGCAATCGCCATCTGGAACAACCACCATATGAACAACCACCATCTGAACAACCACCATCTGAACAACCACAATCTGGAACAACCACCATCTGGACCAACCACCATCTGGAACAATCACCATCTGGAACAACCACCATCTAGAACAACCATCATCTGAACAACCACCATCTGAACAACCACCATCTGGAGCAACCATCATCTGAACAACCACCATCTGAACAACCACCATCTGAACAACCACCATCTGAACAACCACCATCTGGAACAACCACCATCTGGACAACCATCATCTGGAACTACCACCATCTGGAACAACCACCACCTGGAACAACCACCATCTGAACAACCACCATCTGAACAACCACCATCCGGAACAACCACCATCTGGAACTACCACCATCTGGAACTACCACCATCTGAACAACCACCATCTGAACAACCACCATCTGAACAACCACCATCTGGAACAACCACAATCTGAACAACCACCATCTGAACAATCACCATCTGAACAACCACCATCTGAACAACCACCATCTGGAACAACCACCATCTGAACAACCATCATCTGGAACTACCACCATCTGGAACAACCACCATCTAGAACAACCACCATCTGAACAACCACCATCTGAACAACCACCATCTGAACAACCACCATCTGGAACAACCACCATCTGGACCAACCACCATTTGGAACAACCACCACCTTGAACAACCACCATCTAGAACAACCACCATGTGAACAACCACCATGTGAACAACCACCATCTGGAACAACCACCATCTGAACAACCACCACCTGGAACAATCACCATCTGGAACAACCATCATCTGGACCAACCACCATTTGGAACAACCACCACCTTGAACTATCGTAGGGGTTCTTAAATGGAGATATCGGGGGTTGAAGGTAGACACACTTATTGGATGGTAACATATATTGTCAGACTGAGTTGATGGGAGATGGAGCCCAGCCTAGCCGTGTACTAGCCTGGATGGTCTACTGCCGAGTGAGGCCGGGGCAGAGGTACGAGCGTACACATGCGCACCCCGTGACGTCACACAAAGTCACAGGCCTACAAGGGATCTCCTATCTAAAGCACATGGATGATACTATATGCTATGCTATATAACACAGGGATCAGCAACTATGCTGACAGCTCGGTCATGTTACGTATGTCGTCTCGACATACACTACTATCTATAGGCTGAACAGGCAGGCGGTTCTGGGCTGATTCTATACAATAACAAATTCATATATAACTTAGAACTAATGGCTGGTATCATAATGGATGTTAACAAAATGAGTTTTACGTAATGGGTGTTAACGTAATCACTTTTAACGTAATGCATTACAAACTATAAGAACAAATCATTATACAGTATGGATGGAATTGATCGATCGATCTGTATTCATGCACTCTACGGATTCTGAGGAAGAATAAATATATATAAAAAGGGTGAAATTAACAGCAAAGGCATCTGGTGCACTCAATCATTACTGTCAAATTCTCAAAAATACGGAGGGAACGGAACACGAAAATTTCTACAAACTGATCAGCTAATAACAAAACACACAGTTGATAATTTCATTCATCTCGGACATCTAATTATACAGGCTGTTTACACTTAAACCCAATTCTGCGAGGGTGAGGTTTACGTATGCAGAAGGGTTTATCATCTCTGGAGGATCGAATTCCTCTGCAATGGCTAACACATGCCTTGACTGAGGGAGATCTGAACGAGTATCTACAAAAGATACTTGTGGGTTTCTCATTACTTGTCGAGTACGGAAGGAGTAACGACATTCAGGTTGGTTATCTAACTGAGTATTTGAGGTAGAGGGTACAGAGTCAAGAGGATTTTCAGCATCTGTCACATTAGTCTGGGTAGCAATACCATCAACATCGCATACTAATTTCATATGATCTAAATGCGATTCTTTGTATTTGCCAGTACTAATTTCTCTAACTTGACTCAAGAAATCGTAATGACACGATCGCAAATGGATGAATCTTATTGTGGCTAGCTGGTCTAGTGGCTAACGCGACGGGCTGGAGTTTTGAGACTCTATGACCGCGGGTTCAATCCCGGCCGGGGGTATGGTTTAATTTCTCTAACCTTATACTTATAGCACATGGATGACACTATATGCTATGCTATATAACACAGGGATCAGCAACTATACTGACAGAACAACCACCATCTAGAACAGCCACCATGTGAACAACCACCATCTGAACAACAACCATCTGGAACAACCACCATCTGAACAACCACCATCTGAACAACCACCATCTGAACAACCACCATCTGGAACAACCACCATCTGGACCAACCACCATCTGGAACAACCACCATGTGAACAACCACCATCTGAACAACCACCATCTGGAACAACCACCATCTGAACAACCACCATCTGAAAAACCACCATCTGAACAACCGCCATCTGGACCAACCACCATCTGGACCAACCCCCAAATCTGGAACAACCACCATCTGAACAACCACCATCGAACAACCCCCCATTTTGAACAACCACCATCTGAACAACCACCACTGAACAACCACCATCTGGAACAACCACCATCTGGAACAACCACCATCTGAAAAACCACCATCTGAACAACCACCATCTGGAACAACCACCATCTGAACAACCACCATCTGAACAACCACCATCTGAACAACCACCATCTGAACAACCACCATCTGGAACAACCACCATCTGGAACAACCACCATCTGGAACAACCACCATCTGGAACAACCACCATCTGAACAACCACCATCTGAACAACCACCATCTGATCACAGCTGGGGACAAATTTTACGGCTCCGCTCAGAGATGAGACAGATAATGAGGAACGGAATGAGAGATGTGAAGGAAGGAAGGGGGAAGATGAGGAAGCATTCGATCACATCTGCCTCACGGCATAAATGACCATTATAGCACGCTTCGACCACGCAGGGTGCGCGAAACGTCTTCAAAATAGGTATTCACCCTCCTTGTGTGTATATCTGAGTGTATAATACACAGAGAAGTGTATTAATATACATTTTTCCATAGATCACAAGAGATAGATAGTTTTAAAAATGGGAAAAAAGATAAGAGAGGAGAGAGAGAGAAGAGAGAGAGAGAGAGAAGAAAAGAGAAGAGAGAGAGATTTGGGAGAGAGCCCAGCTTTTACTTCCCTAGAGTCCCAAAGTTACAGAATCTTGAAACCCCTTAATCAAGATAGGATAATTGTATTTACAGTAAAAGAGGTATAATTATTCTCTTTCCTCTTTAATGAGTTCTCTGACGAGACAGTGGGAGTCATGGGAGACAGTGGGAGTCTTGGGAGACAGTGGGAGTCTTGGGAGACAGTGAGAGTATTGGGAGACAGTGGGAGTCTTGGGAGACAGTGGGAGTCTTGGAGACAGTGAGAGTTTTGGGGAGACAGTGGAGTCTTGGGAAACAGTGGGAGTCTTGGGAGACAGTGGGAGTCTTGGGAGACAGTGGGAGTCTTGGGAGACAGTGGGAGTCTTGGGAGACAGTGGGAGTCTTGGGAGACAGTGGGAGTCTTGGGAGACAGTGGGAGTCTTGGGAGACAGTGGGAGTCTTGGGAAAACAGTGGAGATCTTGGAGACAGGGGGAGCCCTTGGAGACAGTGGGAGTCTTGGGAACAGGGGGAGTTTTGGGAACAGTGGAGTCTTGGGAGACAGGGGGATCTTGGGAACAGGGGAGTCTGGAGACAGTGGAGTTTTTGGAGAAGTGGATTTCTTGGGAACAGTGGGAGCCCTTTGGAGACAGTGGGAGTTTTGGAGACAGGGGGAGTCTTGGGAGACATTTGGGATCTTGGGAACAGTGGAGTCTTGGAGACAGTGGGAGTTTTGGGAGACAGTGGGAGTCTTGGGAACAGGGGGGAGTCTTGGGAGACAGTGGGCCCTTGGGAGACAGTGGGAGTCTTGGGAGACAGTGGGAGTTTTGGAGACAGTGGGAGCCCTTGGGAACAGTGAGAGTTTTGGGAGACAGTGGAGTCTTGGAGACAGTGGGAGTCTTGGAGACAGGGGGAGTCTGGAGAGTGGGAGTCTTGGGAAGAACAGTGGAGTCTTGGAGACAGTGGGAGTCTTGGGAGACAGGGGGAGTCTTGGGAGACAGTGAGAGTTTTGGGGAGACAGTGGGTCTGGGAGACAGGGGGAGTCTTGGGAGACAGTGGGAGTTTTGGGAACAGTGGGAGTCTTGGGAGACAGTGGGAGTATTGGAAAACATGGGAGTTTTGGAGACAGGGGGAGTCTTGGAGACAGTGGGAGTCTTGGGAACAGTGGAGTCTTGGGAGACAGTGGGAGTATTGGAGACAGTGGGAGTCTGGAGACAGTGGAGTCTTGGGGAGACAGTGGGAGTCTTGGGAGACAGTGGGAGTTTTGGGGAGGGAACAGTGGAGTCTTGGGAGACAGTGGGAGTCTTGGGAGACAGTGGGAGTCTTGGGAGACAGTGGGAGTCTTGGGAGGGAGACAGTGGGAGTCTTGGGAGACAGTGGGAGTCTTGGGAGACAGTGGGAGTCTTGGAGACAGTGAGAGCCCTTGGAGACAGGGAGTCTTGGAGACAGTGGAGTCTTGGGAGACATGAGAGTCTTGGGAGACAGTGGGAGTCTGGGAGGGAGACAGTGGGAGTTTTGGGGAGACAGTGGGAGTCTTGGAGACAGGGGAGTTTTGGGGAGACAGTGAGAGTCTTGGGGAGACAGTGGGACCCTGGGAGACAGGGGGAGTCTTGGGACAGTGGGAGTCGGGGAGACAGTGGAGCCCTTGGAGACAGTGGGAGTCTTGGGAGACAGTGGGAGTCTTGGGAGACAGTGGGAGTCTTGGGAGACAGTGGGAGTCTTGGGAGACAGTGAGAGTCTTGGGAGACAGTGGGAGTCTTGGGAGACAGTGGGAGTCTTGGGAGACAGTGGGAGTCTTGGGAGACAGTGGGGAAATTGGGAGACATGGAGTCTTGGGAGACAGTGGATCTTGGGAACAGTGGGAGTTTTGGGAGACAGTGGGAGTCTTGGGAGACAGTGGAGTATTGGGAGACTGTGGAGTTTTGGGAGAGTGGGAGTTTTGGGGAGAGGGGGAGTTTTGGGGAGACATTGGGAGTCTTGGAACAGTGGGAGTCTTGGGAGAAAAGTGGGAGTATTGGAGACAGTGGAGTCTTGGGAGACAGTGGAGTCTGGGAGACAGTGGAGTCTGGGAGACAGTGGGTTTTTGGGAGACAGGGGGAGCCCTTGGGGAGACAGTGGGAGTATTGGGAGACAGTGGGATCTTGAGACAGTGGGAGTATTGGAGACAGTGGAGTCTTGGGAGAGTGGGAGTCTTGGGAGAGTGAGTCTTGAGACAGTGGAGTCTTGGGAGACAGTGGATCTTGGAGACAGTGGATTTTGGGGAGACATGGGATCTGGAGACAGTGGGAGTCTTGGGAGACAGTGAGAGTTTTGGGGAGACAGTGAGAGTCTTGGAGAAAAGTGAGTCTTGGAGAGGGGGAGTCTTGGAGATTGGGAGTCTTGGGAGACAGTGGGAGTCTTGGAGACAGTGGAGTCTTGGGAGACAGTGGGGTCTTGGAGACAGTGAGAGTCTTGGAGACAGTGAGAGTTTTGGGGAGACAGTGGAGTCTTGGAGACAGTGGAGTCTTGGGAGACAGTGGAGTCTTGGGGAGACAGTGAGAGTCTTGGAGACAGTGAGAGTCTTGGGAGACAGTGGGAGTCTTGGGAGACAGTGAGAGTCTTGGGAGACAGTGAGAGTCTTGGGAGACAGTGAGAGTCTTGGGAGACAGTGAGAGTCTTGGGAGACAGTGAGAGTCTTGGAGACAGGGGAGATCTTGGAGACAGTGAGAGTCTTGGGAGACAGTGAGAGTCTGGTACAAAGGCTCTTCCTTGTGATCGTATTTGCTTGGACATCATCTGCTTTTCTGTAACATTGCAAGCTCCTGATGATGACTGCAATGCGAAAGGCCTAGAGCTATCATTGTTATTACTGTTCTTCCTGCTGAACAGCGGTTTAGTGCTGATGAAGGTAGCATAGGTAGCAATAAACCCATTAAACATTGGTAGCAGCGGTGGTCGCAGCAGTGTGTTTGCCTGGAGAGAGGAAGGAAGGAATGAAGTCATCTTCACTTCATCATCCCATGCAAGCAGCATCCGTCTCTCAACGAGTTATCCTGATGTCGTGTCTGCACGTTTGAGCATCGAGACACAGGTACAAGCAGGATCCAGGCCGAAATTTGCCGAAATTCTTCGAGAATTGTAAGTGGCGTCCCAGTGACCCCACGCTACAGCGTCCCACACTGTTTCCCAAGTCACGTGTTCAGCGTCACTTGTATGTTGCTGCTGTTGTTGTTCAGCTCAGCACAGCTGTTTCAGCAAGCCAGAGGTGAGTTTTGTGGCGATTCTGCGTCCAGTGTGATTTCCCCCGTGCTTGTGGGAGGGGAAGTGGGCCCCTCCTTGCCTCGCCCTGCTGTACTCTCACACCTCACCACCTATCATACACCACCACCACTACTCACCCCCCTCTGCTTGTTTTCTGTGTTTTTTCCCTGTGAATTCATTGCCAGAGCTTGTATCCAGTGCCCGAGGCCCCTCGAAGCTACGTGGATCAGCATGCCACGTAGATCACGACACCACGTGGGTCACGATGCCACATTGGGTGTGGGCGATGTCACGTGGACCTACGAGCTACGTGAGTTACCAGATGTCCCAGGCCACATGCTGTGGTCTGCTGCCCGCATCACATTAACGTCACCGACGATGCTGCCCGACTTCATGACGTCACTATGTCTGCTGACGTCACCTCACGATGTCTGCCTGACGTCACCTCGAGATGTCTGCTGACGTCACAGTGCTGCTGACGTCACCGCGACATCACGCCTGACATCACATGATGTCACCATCTAGTGTTCAGTAATTATTTCAGTATTGTCGAGAAGACTGAGAGAAGATATATGTCATGTTAATTAATTCCTCTCAGTCAGTGTTCTCACATTTTATTTTATTCCCTTAGTGTCAGCTTTGTGCACAAAAAAAGTATCATTTGCAGTTTAAGCCATGTTGTACCGCATGTACCGCGGGTGTGTGTAGTTTCCATGTGTCCAGTGAGGTCTGAGCCAGACCTGACTAGCACCACTGTGCTAAGTCACCCGTGTGACCAGTGCGTATGACAGCTGATGTCAAGACAGCCCCGAGTGACCGAGCCCTCTTGTACAGAAAGCTTTTATGCTCGTCGCTCGTGATGTTCTGCAGAATCGTACTTGCTACGATTCCCATCGAGATTTGTTTCACTTCACCTCCAGACCGTCAGAGTGCAGTTATATATAGAGAAACAAGTCTGGGGACGCTTAGACTAACCTCTGCTATAACTCCAACTGCCGAGAGAATGACGCGCTGTGTCAGCCTCGTGTCACAAGCTTCAGTGAGCAGCCTGCACAAAGAAGATGTCACTTTGACAGCTAGCTCTCTCACTGCAGTCCCGGTGTATGATGTTATGCTCCCAGATGTTTCGCCCAGTCGTCTCTGCCACGACTCGCTCCACAACTCGCTCCACGCTCGCCGGCAGTGATAGCCCAGCGACAGTACCAGTCGAGAAGTGTCCTCCTGAGTCGCTTGCCAGAAGTCCTGCCCAGTTGCTGAGTTTTGGGCGACGCCTTTACTCGAGGGCACCAGCATGTCGTGCCCCAGGTTTGAGTGAAACCTGCAGCGACTCCTACGTTGTCTGCTTCAAAGTTGCAAGGAGACCGTACCCTGTTACGTCACAGCTCAGCCGCAGCGATGTCTCCCGTGTTGCAGTTATCTGTCCAGACGCAGAAGTCGTGCAGTGATGCCCATCGACCTCACTGCCTTTGACCCTGATGTTTAGCACACCCCACATGTTTTTTCTTCCCTCCCTGTAGGAAGTTTTTTTTTCCATGTCCATATTATATATATGTTTTTATTTTGTGTTCTGTGCCCCGTTCCTACGAGAGAGAGAGACCGAGTTTTCTTTTACTACCAGTATGTCGCGTCGGGACGACGCGCGGGGAGGTGGCCGAGCGTATGTAGACAGCCTGTACTGTCTGCACAGACAGCCCATGCTGTCTGCCAGCTTAGTTCATATTTTGCGCCACTCAGGTGCTGCCATCTATAGGCCTTGCCACTTCAGTATGCCCAGACTTGCCTCACTCTCACTCACACAGCGGCCTGGCATCAACACACAAGTACTCCCAGCTCTCTCTCGTGGGCATGGCCCTGCCCAGGCCATGGGCACAAACACACAAGCCTGTGTAACCCACCTACGACTTAACAATAAAGTAAGAAGCCTCCGAAGAAGTATATCATTCACACCCGCTACCAGAATACTAAATAAGCCCGTTATATTGCCACTTCAGCCTGCCTGCCCTTGCCTCGCTCTCACTCACACAGCGGCCTTGCAGGAAGACACACGGCCTACTCCTAGCTCCTCTCGTGGGATGGCCCTGCCTGGGCCATGGGCACAACACACAAGCCTGTGTACCCACCACGACTTAACAATAAAGTAAGAAGCCTCCGAAGACGTCTATCATTAACCACCCGCTTACAGCCTACCAAACAACCCATTAAACATTCAGCCTCCCTCCTGTATCATTTGTTCACAATTTTTCCATTATATATTTTATATATATATTAAAATATATATATATATATATATATATATATAAAAATATTATATATATATATATATATATATATTATTTATATATATATATATATATATATGGAAATTGGAACAGGAGTTTAATAGGATTCAATCCCATGTAACTTTGTTTTTCCAAAATTTTAGTTGTAAGTCAACAGATGGCGCCACCTGTTACTCTCTTTACTGATAGTTTTAAAAATCCTTAGACCGAGAGGGGTTGAAGGACCTTAGCTTGTGTTGCTATGTTCCCGCCGGGCTTATTGGTCAGCCTGGGTCAGCCTGGGTCAGCCTGGGTCAGCCTGGGTCAGCCTGGGTCAGCCTGGGTCAGCCTGGGTCAGTCTGGGTCAGCCTGGGTCAGCCTGGGTCAGCCTGGGTCAGCCTGGGTCAGCCTGGGTCAGCCTGGGTCACTTGTTGAAAAAGACGGAAAGATGGAAGTAGTCGGCTAATTGGTTTTCCATGACTGCTTTCATAGTTGTTACTGTGCTTACACCTTCAACAGCTTGTCTAGTATTGCTGTGCTTACACCTTCAACAGCTTGTCTAGTATTACTGTGCTTACACCTTCAACAGCTTGTCTAGTATTGCTGTGCTTACACCTTCAACAGCTTGTCTAGTATTGCTGTGCTTACACCTTCAACAGCTTGTCTAGTATTGCTGTGCTTACACCTTCAACAGCTTGTCTAGTATTGCTGTGCTTACACCTTCAACAGCTTGTCTAGTATTGCTGTGCTTACACCTACAACAGCATAATTTTATAATTTTGTTAATTACAGGTGTGAGCAGGTGAACACCTGGGGCACAGACATACAGAGATATACCTAGATGCACAGACACGGGCGTACAGGTTGACGTAGATATACGCACATACAGAAACACTAACAGACAGAAGCAGACATACGCTGGATATCTCATGCTGGATTCTTGAAGACCAATAGAAAGTCTGGTAAGGCTGAAGTCAGCATGAGTAAGGTCCGAGGCCTGGTCATAGACCGGGCCGTGGAGCATTGACCCCTGGAACACCCTCCAGGTATACTCCAGGCATACTCCAGGTATACCACCGGTAGTAAGACTTCCCTAAGGTCGACGACCACTAGATCAAGTCTTAGTCTTACTGATACACACGCCACAATGACGTGTTTTTCAAGTGACTGGTGTTGCCCGAGTCTTCCACGGCTTCAGCAAACACCTCTTCTCCCTTTGTTAATAACAGTCAAATTTAATGTGGTGTTCTTTACTCTCTCTCTCTCTCTCTCTCTCTCTCTCTCTCTCTCTCTCTCTCTCTCTCTCTCTCTCTCTCTCTCTCTCTCTCTCTCTCTCTCTCTCTCTCTCTCTCTCTATCTCTCTCTCTTTCTCTCTCCTTTGTCTTTCTAATTTCTGTCTGCGTTCTTTTCTTCCATTTATCTGTTTCTTGGTCTCTGGCTTTTCTGTTCCATTTTTTGTCCACTCGTATCTTTGTTTTCGTCTCTTCTTCTCTCTTTCTTTCTCTCTCTGTTTATCTCTTTGCTTATCTTCCTCACTATTCCCATTTCTCTGTTTATTTCCTTTTTTTGCCCCTCTAATTTTGTGTTTCTTTCATTTAAAAAGACCTTGTCATTCTCTTTGTCTTTGCATCTCTCACTCTTTCTCTCCTTTTTTCCTCTGTCTCTCTTTTTTTTTTCCCGCCCTTCAAAAACAGGCGGTCTTGAAGCTCTTTTAGAGTTTTGTCTGTTGCTATCAGACACAGCCTGGATTGGCCCTGAAAACCCAAAGGGGGGAACCCTGGACATACGCCGGGCCCCTTTTTGAGGTACAAGACACATGTGAAAACACCTGGATTGTTTGGCCTAGGTGGCCCAGTCCCCCAGTTTGGCAGAAGAAGGTGGTCAGTCCCCCAGTCTTGGCGGGAAGGTGATCAGTCCCCCAGTTTGGGGCAGAAGGTAAATCGGGCCCCCATTTTGGGCAGAAGGTGGTCAGCCCCCCATTTCTTGGCAGAAGTGGTGATCGCCCCCCAGTTTTGGCAAAAGGTGATAGCCCCCCAGCTTGGCAGAAGGTGTTCACCCCCCAGTTTGGCAAAAAGGGTGATCAGGCCCCCAGTTTGGAAAGAAGGTGATCAGTCCCCCAGTTTTGGGCAGAAGGTGATCAGCCCCTCAGTCTTGGCGAAGGGTGTCAGCCCCTCAGTCTTGGAAAGGAAGGTGATCGTCCTCAGTCTTGGCGGGAAGGGTGTTAAAGTCCCCCAGTCTTGGCAAAAGGGTTGATCAGCCCCCCTTAGTTTTTTGGCGAAGGTGATCAGCCCCCCATTTCTTGGCAGAAGGTGATCAGTCCCCAGTCTTGGAAAAAGGTGATCGGGTCCCTCAGTCTTGGAAGAAGGTGATCGCCCCTCAGTTTGGCAGAAGGTGATCAGTCCCCCCAGTTTTGGGCGAAGGTGTTCAGTCCCCCCCAAGGTCTTGGCAAAAAGGTGATCGTCCCCCAAAAGTTTTGGGCGAGGTGATCAGCCCCCCCCCCCAGTCCTTGGAAAAGGGTGACCCAGCCCCCCCGGTTTTGGCAGAAGGTGTTCGGGCCCCCCGTTTTGGGCCCAGAAGGTGATCAGTCCCTCAGTTTGGCAGGAAGGGGTTCGGGCCCCCTCGTCTTGGCAGAAGGTGTTTAGTCCCTCAGTCTTGGGGGAGGTGATCAGCCCCTCAGTCTTGGCAAAAGGGGATCAGCCCCCTCAGTCTTGGCAAAAGGTGATCAGTCCCCCAGTTTTGGCCAAAAAGGTGATCAGCCCCTCGTTTGGCAAAAGGGTGATCAGCCCCTCTTTTGGGAAAAAAGGTGATCGTCCCTCAGTTTTGGGCAGAAGGTGTTCGTTCCCTAGGTCTTGGCAAAAGGTGATCAGCCCCTCGTTTTGGCAAAAGGTGATCAGCCCCTCAGTTTGGCAGAAGGGGGTTCAGCCCCTCAGTCTTGGAAGGGAAAGGTAAATCTTCCCTCAGTCTTGGCAGAAGGTGATCAGCCCCTCAGTTTTGGAGAAGGTGACCCAGCCCCTCAGTCTTGGCAAAAAGGTGATCAGTCCCTCAGTTTTTGGCAAAAAGGTGATCAGCCCCTCAGTCTTGGCAAAAGGTGATCGGCCCCTCAGTTTGGCGGGAAGGTGATCATTTCCCTATTTGGCGGGAAGGGGGATCAGTCCCTCAGTTTTTGGCAAAAGGTGATCAGTCCCTCAGTTTTTGGGCCCAAAAGGGTTGATCAGCCCCTCTTTCTTGGCAAAAAAGGTGTTTCAGTCCCCCCAGTCTTGGAGGTGATAACCCCCCTCGGTTTTGGCAAAAAGGTAAATCAGTCCCTCAGTCTTGGCAGAAGGTGATCGGGCCCCTTCAGTTTGGCAAAAGGTGAAAAATCCCTAATTTCTTGGGGGAAGGGGTGTCAGTCCCTCGTCTTGGCAGAAGGGATCAGTCCCCCCGTCTTGGCAAAGGTGATCAGCCCCCTCAGTCTTGGCGGAAGGTGATCGTCCCCAGTTTTGGCAGAAGGTGATCGGTCCCCAGTTTTGGCGGGAAGGGTGATCAGCCCCCCAAGTCTTGGCAAAAGGTTTGTCTTTTCCCCAGTCTTGGCAGAAGGTGACAACCCCTCAGTTTGGCAAAAGGTGACGTCCCTCAGTCTTGGCAAAAAGGGTGTAAACCCCTCAGTTTGGGGAAAAGGGTTTAAATCAGCCCCCCAGTCTTGGCAGAAGGTGTTTCGTCCCTCAGTTTGGCAGAAGGTGATCAGCCCCCCAGTCTTGGCAAAAAGGTTGATCAGTCCCCCATCTTGCAGAAGGTGATCAGCCCCCCAGCCCTTGGCAAAAGGGTTTACCCAGCCCCCCCCCAGTTTTGGGAGCCGAAGGTGATCAGCCCCTCATTTTGGGCGGGAAGGTGTTAAATTTCCCTCAGTCTTGGCAGAAGGTGATCAGCCCCTAAGTCTTGGCAAAGGTGATCGGCCCCTCAGTTTGGCGAAAGGTGTTTCCAACCCCCTCATTTCTTGGCAGAAGGTTTCAATTTTTTAAGTTTTAAAAAGAAGGTAAATGGGCCCCCAGTTTTGGGCAGAAGGTGACCCGGGCCCCCCAGTCTTGGCAAAAGGTGTTCAGTCCCCCATTTTCTTGGCAGAAGGGGGATCAGTCCCTAAGTTTTGGCAAAAAGGTGATCGGGTCCCTCAGTTTGGGCAAAAGGTGATCATTTCCTCAGTGGGGGGCGGGGGAAGGTGACAGTCCCCCGGGGTTTTGGAAAGGAAGGTGTCAGTCCCTCAGTTTTTGGCAGAAGGGTTCAGCCCTCAGTTTTGGCAGAAGGTGACACCCCTAAATTTTGGAAGAAGGTGATCGCCCTCAGTTTTGCAGAAGGGGGATCAGTCCTCAGTCTTGGCAAAAGGTGAATCGGGCCCCTCAGCCCTTGGGCAGAAGGTGATCAGCCCCTCATTTTCTTGGCAAAAGGGTGATCAGCCCCCCAGTTTGGCAGAGGTGATCACCCCCCCCCAGTCTTGGAAAGAAGGTGATCAATCCCCAGTCTTGGCGGGAAGGTGTTAAACCCCTCAGTTTTTGGGCAAAAGGGTGATCAATCCCTAGTTTGGCAGAAGGTGATCGTCCCTCGGGTTTTTGGAAAGAAAGGGTGATCAATCCCCCCGTCTTGGCAGAAAGGGGGGTTCAATCCCTCGGGTTTTGGGAAAGAAGGTGTTCAGCCCCCCAGTCTTGGCAAAAAGGGTTGATCGCCCCCTCAGTCTTGGCAAAAGGGTTAAACCCGGCCCCCTCAGTTTTTGGCAAAAGGGGTTGATCAACCCCTCAGTTTTGGGCAAAAGGTGATCAGTCCCCCCCATTCCTTGGAAAAGGGTGCCCAACCCCTCAGTCTTGGCAAAAGGGTTTGATCAGCCCCTCAGCTTGGAAAAAGGGTGATCGGGCCCCCAGTCTTGGCCCAGAAAGGGTGATCGGGGTTTTCCCTTTTTTAAAAAGTTTTGGCGGGAAGGTGTTCGTCCCCCCAGTTTTGGGCCCAGAAGGGGGACCCGGGTCTCCCGTTTGGCAGAAGGTGATCAATCCCCAGTCTTGGAAAGAAGGTGTTTCAGCCCCTCAGTTTTGGGAAAAAAGGTTTAAATCAGTCCCCAGTTTTGGCAGAAGGTGACCCGTCCCCCCTGTTTGGCAAAAGGGTTTGATCAGTTTTTCCCAGTTTGGCAAAAGGGTGATAAAACCCTTTCAGTTTTGGGCAAAAGGTGTTTCAAGCCCCTTAAAGCCCTTGGCGAAGGTGGATCATTTCCCTCAGTCTTGGCAAAAGGGGTTTGTTGTTTTCCCCAGTCTTGGCGAAAGGTGATCAATCCCTCAGTTTTGGCAAAAGGGTTTGATCAGCCCCTATTTTTGGGCGAAGGTGTTCAATCCCTCAGTCTTGGCAGAAGGGTGATAAAGCCCCTCAGTCTTGGCAAAAGGGATCAGTCCCCAGTCTTGGCGGGAAGGTGATCAGTCCCTCAGTCTTGGAAAAAAAGGTGATCAGTCCCCAGTCTTGGCAAAAAGGTGATCGGGTTCCCAGTTTTGGGCGAAGGTGATCAACCCCTCAGTCTTGGCAAAAGGTGTTCAGTCCCTAAATTTTGGGCAGAAGGGGGGAATTTCAGTCCCCAGTCTTGGCGAAGGTGATCAGTCCCTCATTTCTTGGCAGAAGGTGATCAGTCCCCCAGTCTTGGGGGAAGGTGATCAATCCCTCTTTTGGGAAAAGGGGTGATCAGTCCCTCAGTTTTTGGGCAAAAAGGGTGTTCAGTCCCTCAGTTTTGGCAGAAGGTGATCAGTCCCCCCATTTCTTGGCAGAAGGGTGTTTCCAATCCCTCAGTTTTGGCAGAAGGGGGATCAGCCCCTCGTCTTGGAAGAAGGTGTCAACCCCTCAGTTTTTGGGCCCAGAAGGTGATCGGGCCCCCCAGTTTTTGGCAAAAGGGTTTAAATCAGCCCCCTCAGTTTGGCAAAAGGGGTGATAAGCCCCAACAGTTTTGGGCAAAAGGGTTGTTTTCGCCCTAAAAATTTCTTGGCAAAAGGGTGATCAATCCCTCAGTCTTGGCAAAAAAGGTGTTCGGGCCCTCAGTCTTGGCAAAAGGTGATCAGCCCCTTTCCAGTTTTGGGGAAAAAAGGTGATCAGTCCCTCAGTCGGGGCAGAGGTGATCGTCTCCCAGTCTTGGCGAAGGTGATAAAATCCCTCAGTTTTTGGCAGCAAAGGTGATCATTTCCCCGCTTGGGGGAAGGTGATTATTTCCCACAGTCTTGGCAGAAGGTGATCAGTCCCCCAGCCCTTGGCAAAAGGGGTTAAAACCCCTCGTTTTGGGCCCAGAAGGTGATCAGTCCCTCAGTTTTTGGCCAGAAGGTGTTTCAGTCCCCCATTTCTTGGCGGGAAGGTGATCAGTCCCCGTCTTGGGGAAGGGTAAAAAATTCCCTCAGTCTTGGAAAGGTAATCAGCCCCTCAGTCTTGGCAAAAGGTAAATCAACCCCTTTCATTTTTGGGCCCGGGAAGGTGATCAGTCCCTCAGTCTTGGCAGAAGGTGATCGCCCCCGGCCCTTGGCGAAGGTGATCAGTCTCCCAGTCTTGGCAGAAAAAGGTGATAAATCCCTCAGTTTTGGGAGAAGGGATCAGTCCCTCGGGTCTTGGCAAAAAGGTGATAAATTCCCTCAGTTTTTCATCAAGAATGCAAACCCCCCAAAAGCCCTTCACCAGCCTCCTCCGGGCACATCTGCATTGGGATTTTCTTTGGGTCTGCACGTTTATATATCTCAGTCACGACCTCTTCATCATTCTTACGGATTTTGGTTTTCTTCCCCATCCATCTTCACCCTTTTTCTGCAGGGTCCGTGAACCATCATGGTGGGGGTCCCCAGGTCCGTGACTCTTGGGGGAGTCTTCGGGTTTCCCCGGGGCTTATGGTGGAGTCTTTGGGCCCGGGGCCCATCATGGGGATTTTCTTCGGGTTTCCGTGGAAATTATGGTGGAGTCTCCAGGTCCGGGGCATTATGGGGGAAAGGTCTAAAGGTCCGTGGCACATGGGGGGGGTCTCCAGGTCCGTGGCTTTTCTGGTAGAGGTCAATCATCTTTCCCAGGGTTTTTTGGGAAATTTGTACGTCCCCCGGCCTAGCCAGCTAGGACATTTTTTTTCCCTTTGGTTTTGAAGCCGGGTCTACAAACTTTGGATTTTCATTAAGGTGGTGCCCAAACTTGTTCCCCACCATAGTAAATTTAAATTTTAAACCCCTTTAAAATGTGGGGGGTTTTTTTAAACTCGGGGTTTATGTGTTCGTGGGGGAAAAGGGTTTTGGCAGATTTTCCCTTTTTGGGGTTTTTTTACTTTTGGGGTTATATGCTGAGAGGTGTGTAATCTTTGGGGTATATTACAGGGGGGGTGAAATATCTCAAAAATGTACATACAGGGGGGAGGTTAATATCCTCGTGTACTTTTCCCAAGGGGGAGGTTTTTTCCTCGTGATAATTACCACGGGGGGGTTTGATTATCTCCAATTACATATACCGTCTGTCAGAAAAATTTTCCCACTCCCGAAAAAAAACTCATAAGAAAACCTCACTAAGAAAAAACAATTTTACTAAGAAAAACCTCAAAAAGGGAAAACCTCACAAAAGACAACAACCTCATAAGAAAAACTAAGGGAACCCGCGTGGACACCACCAAGGGCGGTGACCAAGCGGGTTTTTTACTGTTTATTTTTGATTACCCAAGTGCTTTTTAAGGGCCGAACGAGCACGTAAATACGTTTCCAGCCACTGGGGTGTGTGTGTGGTGTTTGGAGGCTGTTCCCCTTCCCTGAAAACCCCTTTAGGTGAAAAAAATACTTCCCCCGACGTCCTCTTATCTCCTCCCTGTCTTTAAAAGTCCGTTTTGCCCCAAAATGCACCCGGTTTTTCCCCCTTGCGTATAGGCTCTCCCTTTTCCGTTTATCAAAATTCCCCTTGTTTTTGTACATTATCAAAAATTTTCGGGTCCCATCCTTTATTCTCGTCTAAATTTAATTCCTTTTTAAACTCTCTTTCAAGGTCAGTTCCTTTACAAATTTAAGGGCTAGTTTGTTTGTAAAAATTTTTTTATTTTTTCCAGTTTTTTTTCCTCCTCCCGTGAGGTGCACATCCTTTCCCCTTACTTGCGTGGAGTTGCACAACCCTCTGTAAAACCCCCACTGTTTCAATATCTACTTTTGATTCTCCTTGTTAGCATCACGTCTTCCCCTCAGCAGGGTTTTAAAGGCCCAAAGGGGCTATTTTTTTCTCAAGTTGTTGGGGCTAGCTAAAAAACAGCATCGGTTCCCGTTACCCTACCTTGTTTGGAAAGGGCCCCTTGTCCACTTGGGCCCTTCTGGGCCCCCTTACACCCCAAATCTTGGTGTCCCCTTTCTTGGGTGCCCTTTTTGAAGGCCCCGGTGCCGTCCCTGGTATCCGTACTTGCCAAAGGGTCCCCCCTAGTGTTTCTCCTTTCTTTTCCTAAGTTTGGGGTCACGGGCTCCTCAAGGGAAAACTTCAAAAAAAGTTTTTTGCTGTCCAAGGGGGTGCGTTCCTTTTTCCCGCCTCGGTTTTTTCTTAATTTTTGTCATTGTCTCCAGCAGAAATTTATGAAAACTTTTTAAATAGGTAAAACAAAACACACACAACCAAAAACACACACACACACACCACACACAAAACCCCAAAACACTCACACATACAACTCCAAAATCTCCCGGTTTATTTTTTGAATAAGAAAAAAAATTTCCAACCCCCCTTTTTTACCCGAAGAAAAAAAAACATGAGTGTTGAGGGGGATAGACTCAGCAGATTTCAGGCGATCCCAAAACTTTCCCCGAATTTTGTAAGGGGGGAAAAACCCAAAAGGGGCATTTGGCTCCCGAAGGGATCTAAGAGCCTGGGGGGAAATTTCAGAGAGTTTCCAAAAATTTATCTAAAAATGCGTCAGTCATTTAAATATTTTTTAAATTTTCTTTAAAAAAGGGAAAAAATTTTTCCGCGGTGGTTTTATATACAGTGAGTTAATGATTTGTGTTACGAAATGTTTTTTGAGGGGAGAAAACCCTTTAGCAAATCCCGATAGAGCTTATTAAAAAAAAGGGTGGGATGTTGGTACAATGTGAGATTGGGTTTTTGTTGTTCCAATCTCTCTCTCTCCTCTCTCCCCTCTCTCTCTCTCTCTCTCCCCTCTCTCTTTTTTTAAAACGGGTTTGGCAAGGTTAAGGTCCCCAGCTTTATTGGGAAAAACTTTTAAGGTTAAAAGGTTTCCTAACTTAATTGGCAAGTAAGAGCTGTTTCTCTCTCCCCCTCTCTCTGTCTCTGTCCCCTTTTCTCTGTCCCCCTGTTTCTTTTTTCTCTGTCTTTTTTCTCCTCCTGTTTCTCTCTCTCTCTCTGTATTCAGGGTAAATAGTTTCTAGTGAAAGGGGTCGGGAGAGTTTTAAAGGGAAATCGCTTCAAAAACATTTTACAAGTCTTATTTGGGGAAAACGGGAACGAATATTTTTCACTGGAAGTTTCTGGAAAACAGCATCCTTAAGATAAGCGCACACACACACACACACACACACACACACACACACACACACACACACACACACACACACACACACACACACACACACACACACACACACACACACACACACACACACACACACACACACACACACACACACACATGACGGAAGGAATAGACTCTGAGGTGTCCCTGTTTGCAGATGACGTGAAGTTGATGAGAAGAATACACTCGATCGAAGACCAGGCAGAACTACAAAGGGATCTGGACAGGCTGCAGAACTGGTCCAGCAATTGGCTCCTGGAGTTCAATCCCACCAAGTGCAAAGTCATGAAGATTGGGGAAGGGCAAAGAAGGCCGCAGACGGAGTACAGTCTAGGGGGTCAGAGACTACAAACCTCACTCAAGGAAAAAGATCTTGGGGTGAGTATAACACCAGGCACATCTCCTGAAGCGCACATCAACCAAATAACTGCTGCAGCATATGGGGCCCTAGCAAACCTCAGAACAGCATTCCGACATCTTAATAAGGAATCGTTCAGGACCCTGTACACCGTATACGTTAGGCCCATATTGGAGTATGCGGCACCAGTTTGGAACCCACACCTAGCCAAGCACGTAAAGAAACTAGAGAAAGTGCAAAGGTTTGCAACAAGACTAGTCCCAGAGCTAAGAGGTATGTCCTACGAGGAGAGGTTAAGGGAAATCAACCTGACGACACTGGAGGACAGGAGAGATAGGGGGGACATGATAACGACATACAAAATACTGAGAGGAATTGACAAGGTGGACAAAAACAGGATGTTCCAGAGATTGGACACAGTAACAAGGGGACACAGTTGGAAGCTAAAGACACAGATGAATCACAGGGATGTTAGGAAGTATTTCTTCAGCCACAGAGTAGTCAGTAAGTGGAATAGTTTTTGGGGAAACGATGTAGTGGAGGCAGGATCCATACATAGCTTTAAGCAGAGGTACGATAAAGCTCACGGCTCAGGGAGAGTGACCTAGTAGCGATCAGTGAAGAGGCGGGGCCAGGGGGCTCGGACTCGACCCCCGCAACCTCAACTAGGTGAGTACAACTAGGTGAGTACACACACACACACATCACACACACACACACACAACACACACACACACACACACACACACACACTCACACACACACACACACACACACACACACACACACCACACACACACACACACACACACACACACCACACTCACACCACACACACACACACACACACACACACACACACACTCAACACACACACTCACACACACACACACACACACACACACACACACACCACACACACACACACACCCACTCACACACACACACACACACACACACACACACACACACACACACACACACCACACACACCACACACCACACACACACACACACACACTCACACACACACACACACACACAACACACCCACACTCACACTCAACACACACACACACACACACACACTCACACACACACACACACACACACACACACACACACACACACACACACACACACACACTCACACACACACACACACACCACACACACACACACACTCACACACACACACACACACACACACTCACACACACACACACACACACACACACACACACACACACAAATTTATCAAGCAAGATCAAAGAGTTTGCATGACCTGGAGATTGGAATAAGGACTGCTAATGCTGGAAGTTAAGAATGATTAGCAGTTAAGAAGCTGTAGACAGAATGAGAGAGAGATAGAGACGTAAAATGAGAAAGTAAGGGAGATTGGAAACAGTATATTGTCGTCAGGGTAGAGAGGAGATGACAAGAGACAGATCTCTCATGGTGTTGGGCATAAACGAAGATGCTGGTTCATAGGCGATACTGGTTGTCGGAGATGGTGGTTGCTGGTAGACAGTGGTTGCTGGTAGACAGTGGTTGTTGGTAGACAGTGGTTGTTGATAGACAGTGGTTGCTGGTAGACAGTGATTGCTGGTAGACAGTGATTGCTGGTAGACAGTGGTTGCTGGTAGACAGTGGTTGCTGGTAGACAGTGATTGCTGGTAGACAGTGATTGCTGGTAGACAGTGGTTGCTGGTAGACAGTGGTTGCTGGTAGACAGTGATTGCTGGTAGACAGTGATTGCTGGTACACAGTGGCTGCTGGTAGACAGTGGTTGCTGGTAGACAGTGATTGTTGGTAGACAGTGATTGCTGGTAGACAGTGGTTGCTGGTACACAGTGATTGCTGGTAGACAGTGATTGCTGGTAGACAGTGGTTGCTGGTAGACAGTGATTGCTGGTAGACAGTGGTTGCTGGTAGACAGTGGTTGCTGGTAGAGAGTGATTGCTGGTAGACAGTGATTGCTGGTAGACAGTGGTTGCTGGTACACAGTAGTTGCTGGAAGACAGTGATTGCTGGTAGACAGTGATTGTATATTTTGTTTATTTTTTACTGGTAAAACAGTTATTGCTGGTAGACCAGTGGTTGCTCGTTGAAGTGGTTGCTGAGTATAGAGAGTGATTGCTGGTAGACAGTGATTGCTGGTAGACAGTGCAGTTGCTGCTACACAGTAGTTGCTGGAAGACAGTGATTGCTGGTAGACAGTGATTTGCTGGTTAGGGACAGTGGTTGCTGGTAGAAAGTGGTTGCCTGATAGACAGTGAATTGGTGGTAGGACAGGATTGCTGGTAAACAGTTATTTGCTGGGTGCAGTGATTGTGGTAGACACGTGATTGCTGGTAGACTGTGATGCTGGTAGCAGTGATTGTGGTAGGACAGTGTTTGCTGGTTAGACAGTGGATGCTGGTAGGACAGTGGGTTGCTGATAGACAGTGAATGTGGTTAGAAGTGATTGCTGGTAGACAGTGGTTGCTGGTAGACCATGGATGCTGGTAGACAGTGGGTTGCTGATAGTACAGTGATTGATGGTAGACAGTGATTGCTGGTAGACAGTGGTTGTGGTAGGAATAGACAGTGATGCTGGTAGACAGTGATTGATGGTAGACAGTGGCTGCTGGTGAGAACACAGTGGTGCGGTAGAAAGTGGTTGCTGGTAGACAGTGATTACTGGTAGGACAGTGGCTGCTGGGTAGACAGTGGCTGCTGGTAGTAAGTGGTTGCTGGTAGACAGTGGTGCCTGGTAAATAGGTGGTTGCTGGGAGACGGTTGTTTGGGGAGAGATGATGGTGCTTAGGGAAAATGGTGGTGGACTTTTAGGAGAGTGATTGCTAGGAGTAGATGGGGTTGCTAGAAGATAGTGATTACTAGAGACAGTGGTTGCTAGGGAGTGGTGGTTTACTAGAAGTTACTAGTTGCTCGGAGATAGTGGTGCTTACTTAGAAAATAGTGGTTTGCTAGAGATGGCTAATTACTACAAGATACTGGTTGATAGAAGATGCTGCTGCTAGGAGATGGTGTTTGCTAGGAGGATGGGTGGTTGCTAGGAGACAGTGGATGCTGGTGAGATTGCTGGGGAGATAAGAGGGATTTTTACTGCAGAGAACTTGTGGGATTAGTGTGGTCATTTGATAGGAGAAAAATACCGCTATAGTTTGTCTGACTTTCGGTAGTGTCCTGATAAGGCGTTTACTCGGTTCGATATTTACCAGAAAATTTACGGTGATATTTTACAAGGAACAAGAAGAAGAGGCGTAGAGCTTTAATTGGGTCAGCATTTGGCATTTTAGAGCTTAATCATGACTTAATGAAGCTCTACGTAGAGTGATGAGTGTTGGATACAGCTCCACACACTCTCACACACACGTTCTGGAAGACGGGTTTGCTACACGAAATAGCAGCCACCAGCTATACTGTATGATAGTTACATAGTGGGGACAAGAGCTAGCTGTGTCTCACTGTCACTATTCCACCACACATCGATGTGTCTTCACTGTCAAACATTCACCACACTAGATGGTGTCCACTGTCACAATCCTCCAACACAAGATGGTGTCTCACTGTCAACATTCACACACAAGGATGGCTGTGTCTCACTGTCACATTCCACCACACAAGATGGTGTCTCACTGTCACATTCCACCACACAAGATGGTGTCTCACTGTCACATTCCACCACACAAGATGGTGTCTCACTGTCACATTCCACCACACAAGATGGTGTCTCACTGTCACATTCCACCACACAAGATGGTGTCTCACTGTTACATTCCACCACACAAGAGAAGTCTTGCACAGGAGGTAATGCAGTGCGTCAGTCTGAGCTGGAAGACTTCTATAACTCATCACAGATATCATCAAATGTTTAAATATGGTTCAGTAGTTACGTCTGTTTCAGAGATTTCATTCCAGCAGAGCTGAAGAGATTACTTGAATGCAAGGGTAAGCAGAGCAAGAGGGAGGAAGGCAGGAGGAAAGAAAGGAAGGGTGTATGGTGAAAGTGGTTGAGGATAGAGCCTCTGGAGTTGACTCTGGGTGTATGGTGAAAGTGGTTGAGGATAGAGCCTGTGAGTTGACTCTGGGTGTATGGTGAAAGTGGATGAGGATAGAGCGTCTGGAGTTGACTCTGGGTGTATGGTGAAAGTGGTTGAGGATAGAGCCTCGGAGTTGACCTGGGGTTTCCAAGCCAGTAGTTAGCACACACACACCACACACACACAACACACACACACACACACACACACACACACACACACACACCACACAAACATACACACACACACACACACACACACAACACACAACAACACACACACACACCACACACACACCACAACCACAGCAAGCCAGCCCTGGCCAGCAGCAGCAGGCAGACACACACAGCAAAAGCCATTCCCTGGCCAAGCAGCAACAGCAGCAGACACCACAGCATGGGCCCAGCCTGGCCGCAGCAAGCGAGCAGCACTCACACACAGCAAGCCAGCCCTGGCCAGCAGCAACAGCAGCAGACACACACAGCATGCCAGCCCTGGCCAGCAGCAGCAGCAGACACACACAGCAAGCCATCCCTGGCCAGCAGCAACAGCAGCAGACACACACAGCATGCCAGCCCTGGCCAGCAGCCAGCAGCCCAGGACACACACAGCAAGCCTTCCCTGGCCAGCAGCAGCAGCGACACATCACAGCAAGCCAGGCCCTGGGCAGCAGGCAGCAGCAGACACAACAGCATGCCAGCCCGGGCCAGCTCTAGCAGCGCAGGACACACACAGCAAGCCATCCCTGGCCAGCAGCAACAGCAGCAGACACACACAGCATGCCAGCCCTGGCCAGCAGCAGCAGCAGCAGACACACACAGCAAGCCAGCCCTGGCCAGCAGCAGCAGCAGACACACACAGCAAGCCAGCCCTGGCCAGCAGCAACAGCAGCAGACACACACAGCAAGCCAGCCCTGGCCAGCAGCAGCAGCAGACACACACAGCAAGCCAGCCCTGGCCAGCAGCAGCAGCAGACACACACAGCAAGCCAGCCTGCCAGGCAACAGCAGCAGACACACACAGCAAGCCGCCCTGGCCGCAGCAGCAGCTGCAGCAGCAGCAGCAGCAGCAAGCAGACGTACAGCAGCAGCAGCAGCAGCAGCAGCAGGCAGCAGCTGCAACAAAAAACAGCAGCAGCAGCAGCAGCAGCAGCCGCAGCAGCAGCAGCAGCAACAGCAGCAGCAGCAGCAGCAGCAGCAGCAGCAGCAGCAGCAGCAGCAGCAGCGCAGCACGCTGCCAGAGCGGGCAGCACCAGCAGCAGCAGCAACAGCAGCGCAGCAGCAGCAGCCAGCAGCAGCAGCAGCACAGCAGCAGCAGCGAGTAGCAGCAGCAGCAGCAGCAGCAGCAGCAGCAAGCGAGCCAGCAACAACAGCAGCAGCAGCAGCAGCTGCAGCCAGCAGCTAGCCAGCAAGCAGCAGTAGCAGCAGCTAGCAAGCCAGACAGCAGCAGCAGCAACGCAGCAGCTGCAGCGCCAGCAAGCTAGCAGCAGCAGCAGCAGCATCAGCAGAGCAGCAGCAGCAGCGCCAGAGCAGCAGCTGCAGCAGCAACAGCAGCAGCAGCAGAGCAGCAGCAGCTGCAGCAGCAGCGCTAACAGCAGGCATGCAGCAGCAGCAGCTGCAGCAGCAGCAGCAGCAGCGCAGCAGCAGCAGCAGCAGCAGCTGCAGCAGCAGCAGCAGCAAGCAGCACAGCAGCAGAAGCAGCGCCGCCCTCCCTACATTACGGTCTAACATACTGGTGTTGGATCTACAGAACGGTCTCATCCGTGAATAGTTTTTCCTGGCCATAAAATACCGTAACAATAACACAAGCGACCACACGTGCCGGAATCCCACTGATTTACTAGTAGCTTGTTGCTGCTTGTGATAGTGTTGTTATTGTGGGTGGTAGTGGTAGTGTTGGTGGTGGTGGTGGTGTTGGTGGTGGTGGTTGGTGGTGGTAGTGGTTAGTGTTGGTGGTGGTGTTATGTGGTGTGTGGTAGTGGGTGGTGGTGTGGTAAGTGTTGGTGGTGGTGTTAGTGGTGGTGGTTAGTGGTAGTGTTTTGGGGGTGGTGTTAGTGGCGATGGTAGTGGTAGTGTTGGTTGGTGTTAGTGGTGGTGGTAGTGGTGGTGGTGGTGGTAGTGTTGGTGGTGGTGGGTATGTTGGTGGTGGGGTTAGTGGTGGTGGTAGTGGTGGTGGTAGTGGTAGTGTTGGTGGTGGTGTTAGTTTGGTGGGGGTAGTGGTAGTGTTGGTGGTGGTGTTAGTGGCGATGGTTTGTGGTTAGTGTTGGTGGTGGTGTTAGTGGTGGAGGTAGTGGTAGTGGTGGTGGTAGTGTTTTGGTTTGGTGGTGGTGTGGTTGGGTGTGGTGTTAGTGGTGGGGGTAGTGGTAGTGGTGGTGGTAGTGGGTTTGGGGGTGGTGGTAGTGTTGGTGGTGGTGTTAGTGGTGGTGGTATGGTGGTGGTAGTGGTAGTGTTTTGGTGGTGGTGTTGTTAGTGGTGGTGGTAGTGGTAGTGTTGGTGGTGGTGTTAGTGGTGGTGGTAGTGGTAGTGTTGGTGGTGGTTTTTAGTGTGGTGGTATGGTGTGTTTGGGGGTGTTTGTGGTGGTGGTAGTGTAGTGGTGGTGGTGGTAGTGGTAGTGTTGGTGGTGGTGTTTTGTGGGTGGTGGTAGTGGTAGTGTTTGTGGTGGTGTTAGTGGTGTGGTGGGTGGTGTTAGTGGGGTGGTAGTGGTAGTGTTGGTGGTTTTGGGTTTGTGGGTGGTGTGGTAGTGTTGGTGGGTGGTTAGTGGTGGTGGTTTGTGGTAGTGGGTTTGGGGGTTGTGTTGTGGGGTGGTAGTGGTTGTTGGTGGTGTTTTGTGGTGGTGTAGTGGTGGTGGTAGTGGTAGTGGGTTTGGGGGTGGTGTGTTGTGGTGGTGTAGTGGTAGTGTTGGTGGTGGTGTTTTGTGGGGGGTGGGTAGTGGTGGTGGTAGGGGGGTAGTGTTTTTGGGGGTGGTGGTAGTGGTGGTGGTAGTGGTAGTGTTGGTGGTGGTGTTAGTGGTGGGTGGTAGTGGTGTGGTTGGTGGTGGGGGTGTTAGTGGTGGTGTAGTGGTGTAGTGTTGGTGGTGGTGTTTAGTGGTGGTGGTAGTGGTAGTGTTTGGTGGTGGTGTTAGTGGTGGTGGTAGTGGTAGTGTGGTGGTTTGGTGTTAGTGGTGGTGGTAGTGGTAGTGTTTGGTGGTGGTGTTAGTGGTGGTGGTAGTGGTAGTGGGTGGTGTGTGGTGGTGGTGTTAGTGGTGGTGGTAGTGGTAGTGTTGGTGGTAGTGGGGGTGGTGGTAGTATTGGTAGTGGTGGTGGTAGTGGTAATGGTGGTGGTGGTAGTACTGGTGGTAGTAGTAGTGTTGGTGGTAGTGGTAGTGGTGGTGGTAGTGGTAGTGTTGGTGGTGGTGGTAGTGGTGGGTGGTGGGTGGTAGTGTTGGTGGTGGTGGTGTGTTGGTGGTGGGGTAGTGGTGGTAGTGTTGGTGGTATTGGTAGTGTTGTTTGGGGGGTGGTAGGTGGTAGTGGTGGTGGTAATGGTAGTGTTGGTGGTGGTGGTAGGGTGGTGGTAGTGGCAGTGTTGGTGGGGGTGGAAGTGGTTGTGGTAGTGGTAGTGTGGAGTAGTGGTGGGGGTATCTGGTGGGGGTGTAGTGTGGGGTGGTGGTAGTTGGTGTAGGTAGTGGCAGTGTTGGAGGTGGTGGTAGTGGTGGTGGTAGTGGTAGTGCTGGTAGTAGTGGGGGGTGGTAGTGCTGGTGGTAGTGTTGGTGGTGGTGGTAGTGGTGGTGGTAGTGGTAGTGCTGGTAGTAGTGTGTGGGTAGTGTGGTTTGGGAGTGTTGGTGGTGGTGGTAGTGGTGGTGTAGTGGTGGTGGTTTGTGGTGGTGGTAGTGGTGGGAGTTGCGGTGGTAGTGGTAGTGTTGGTGGTGGTGGTAGTTTGGGGGTAGTGGTGGGGGTAGTGGTAGTGTTGGTGGTGGTGGTAGTGGTGGTGGTTTGTGGTAGTGTTGGGGGTGGTGGTAGTGGTGGTAGTGGGGTGGTAGTGGTATTGTTGGTGGTGGTGGTAGTGGTGGGGGGGTAGTGTTGGGGTGGGGTAGTGGGGTGTTGGTGGTGGGGTTTATTTGGTTTGGTGGTGAGTGGTGGGGGTATGTGGTGGTGGGGTAGTGGTGGTTTTGGGGGGTGGGGGGGATTGTTGGGGTGGTGGTATGGTTGTGGTAGTGTTGGGTGGGGCGGGGGGTGGATGTTGGTGGTAGGGTGTGGGGGGGGAGTTTGGTGTGTTGTAGGGGTTTGGTGGTAGTGGAGTTTTGGTGGGGGTTTGGGGGGTATGCGGGGTTGGTGTGGGGGGGGGTTTGTGCTGGGGGGGGGGTAGGGGTGGTGGGGGTAGGGTTGTGGTAGGGGTGTGGTAGGGGGTTTTTGGTGGGGGTGGTGGGGTATCGGGTGTGAGGGTGGTACCTGTAGTTTTGGGGGTTTTGGATTTAGGGGGTGGAGTTTTTTTGGGGTAGGGGTATGGGGTTGGTTTGGGGTAAATTTTAGGTGGTGGGGGGGGGGTTGGTGAGGGAGTGTTGGTATAGGGTGTGGTAGGGGTTGGTGGGGTTTTAAAAAATTCCCCCAGGTCTGGGTCCCCCCCAAAAAGAAGGGTCAGGGGGGATTTGGGGAAAGAAGTTTAAGGAGGGAGGGTTGGGCCCCAAAGGTCCTGGCAAAATTGGTTTTGGGTAAATTTAGTTCCCCGGGAGGTGTCTGGGGCCCCGGGGGGTGTTGGGTACTCGGAGGTGGCTGGGTCCCCCGGGGGTGTTAGGTACCCAGGAGGGTCTAGGTCACCCGGGGGGTCGGGTCCCCGGGGGAGGTCTAGGCCCCGGGAGTGTCTAGGCACCCAGGGGGTTCTGGTCCCCCGGAGGTGTTAGGCACCGGAGGGTCTTCACCCGGGGGGTGTCAGGTCCCCGGGGGTGTCTAGGTCCCCGGAGGTGTTAGGTCACCCAGGATGCTAGGTCACCCGAGAGGTCGGGGCCGGAGGTGTCGGTCACCCGGGGAAAATGTCTGTCACTCTTTTAAGGGGGGTTTCTGGACCCGGAGTTTCTAGGTCACCCGGAGTGTCAATCAACCCGGAGGGTCTGGGTTTTACCCGGGGGTGTCTATTCCCCGGGGGGTGTCTGGGGTCCCCCCAGGGGGGTTGTCTAGGTCCCCCGGGAAGGTTGGGCACCCGGGGGTGTCTAGGTCCCCGGGAGTGTTGGGTCCCCTTTTAACTTTCTGGGTAACCCGGGGGGTTTCTAGGTCCCCGGGAATTTTTGGTCCCCCCGGGTCCCAACCCCGGAGGGTAAAAGGTCCCCCGGGAGGTGTTAGGTCCCCCGGAGGTGTCTGGGTCCCCCGGGAGGTGTCTGGCCCCGGGGAGGTGTCTAGGCACCGGGAGGTGTCTAGGCCCCCTAAGTTTTTGGGGAAAACCCCGGAGGTTCTAGGTCCCCCGGGAGGTGTTTGGGTCACCCGGAGGGGTCTGGGGTCACCGGGGAGGTGTCGGGTCACTTGGGAGGGTCTGGCACCGGGGAGGTGTCTGGGTCACCGGGAATTTTTGTCTAGGCCCCCCGGGAGGTGTCTGGTCCCCCTTAAGGTGTCTGGGGTAACCCCGGGGTGTCTAGGTCACCCGGGAGGTTCCAGGGGGTTTACCCGGAGGTGTTAGGTCCACCCCTGGGAGGGTTGTCTAGGCACCCGGGGGGTCTAGGTCCCCCTTTAAGGTGCGGGGTAACCCGGGAGGGTTTGGGTCACCCGGAGGTGTTGGTTCCCAAATGAGGTCCCCTAGGTCACCCCGGGAGGTGTCTGGGTCACCCAAAGGGTCGGGGCCCCCGGGGGTGTCAAAGGTCCCCCCGGGAGGGGTCTTTCCCCGGGTTTTCCCCCGGGAGGTGTCAAGGTACCCCTTTGGGAGGTGTCTAGGTCACCCGGGGGGTTTCGTCACCGGGAGGTGTCTAGGCCCCGGTTCATGGGAGGTGCTAGCCCCCCGGGTTTGCACTTTTTCTAGGTTCCCGGGGAGGTTGGGTTCCCTGGGAGGGGGGGTTAGGTTCCCTGGGAGGTGCTATTTCACCCCGGGATGTTAGGTCCCCGGGGGGGGGGTCGGGTCACCCGGGGGGTGTCTGGGTCCCCCGATAGGGTCTGGGTCTCCACGGGGTTTGTCTGGCACCCGGGAGGTGTCTAGGTCACATGGAAGTTTTGGGCCCCGGGGAAGTGTCTAGTCACCCGGGGGTGTCTTGGCCCCCGGGGGAGGTGTCTGGGGCCCAGGAGATTCTTCAAGGGAGGTGCCCTAGGTCACCCTGGAGGGCCTAGGCCCCCCGGAGGTGTCAGGTCCCCCGGGAATGTCTAGGTCACCGGGAGGTGTCTAGGTCCCCCTGGGGGGGTGCCTAGGCCCCCCAGGGGGCCCTAGGTCCCCCTGGAAGTGCTGGGTCCCCAGGAGGGGGTCTAGGCCCCCCGGGAGGTGTCTAGGGTCATTGGCAGGTGTTGGGTCCCCGGGGGGAGGTGTCTGGGCCACCCGGGAGATGTTCGGACCGGGGAGGTGTCTGGGCCCCCCAGGAGGTGTCATGTATCGGAGGTGTCTGGGCACCGGGGGGGTGTCAAGCCCCCCCGGGGAGATGTCTAGGTCCCCGGGGGAGGTGCTAGGACACCCAGGAGGTGTCTATGTCACTGGCAGGTGTCTAGGTCACCAGGGTGGTGTCTAGTCCCCCCTGGGGGTGCCTAGGCCACCCAGGAGGTGTCAAGTCACCCTGGAAGTGTCTGGTCCCCAGGATGTGTTAGGTCACCCGGAGGGCTAGGTCACCCGGGGAAGTTCTGGGGTCCCCCGGGGGGTGTCTGGGGTCCCCGGGGGAGGTGCTAGGCACCCAGGAGGTGTCATGTCATCTGGCAGGTGCCTAGGTCCCCCGGGAGGGTCTGGGCCCCCCGGGGAGATGTCAGGTCACCGGGGGGGTGTCTGGGAACCCAGGAGATGTCCTGGGTCACCGGGGAGGTGTTTGGCCACCCGGGAGGTGTCTAGGTTTTGACGGCTGAATCCCCCCTATCCCCCTTCTATCTGGACGCACACAACGCACACAACACACAAAAAACACACACACACACACACACACACCCCCACACACACACACACACAACACACACAAAACACACCTGCAACCTCAATAGGTGAGACACACACACACACACACACACACACACGCCCCAGTAAACAGAGGGGAATATCTAAGCATTGTCCTATTATCAAGATTACCCCCCACCTTTAACTCATCCCCCTCTCTCCCCATTAACTCTTCACCCTTCTCTCCCCCCCATTAACTCACTACCCTTTGTGGTGTATTTCAACGTGTTTTTTGAGGTCGCAAGGGCAAAATTTAAACCTAATAAATGGCCCACCTTGCTTTGGAAAAATATGTCAGACACACCTTCATTTTTGTCTCAGGTTTTTGTTCTTGACGGGGGCAGATTCGGCGGGCCCGGTCAAAACACGTGGTGCACACCCCCTTTTGGAGGTGTTTGAAAATAAGAAATAAAACGAAAGGAAAACCCGAGAAAAGGCCCACTGGGCCCCTCGAGGCGGGCCAAATCTCCTACCGCTTAAGCCAATGCACCCAACCTAGTCAGGGCAGGCAATTGACTTAAGGGAGGAACCGGCAACCCACCTGGTACAAAGCTATCAGGGCTAACTCACACCCACCCCCATCCCCTCATTTTTTATCCAACCTATTTTTTAAAACACACAACGTTTCTGGCCCCTTAAGGTACTTTTGGGGGGGTTTGTTCCACTCATCCCCAATCTTTTACCAAAAACCGTATTTTTCCCTTTTCCTTCCTGAATCGAATTTTTCCAACTTAAAAACCCCTTGCTGCGAGTCCTGTCTAGGCTAGATATTTTCAGACACATTTACATCCCCTTATTTTTTCCTGTCTTCCCCTTATAAAACCCCAATATATCCCCCCTAATTCTACGTCTTTTTAAGAGTGAGATTCAGGGCCCTTTTCTATCCTCATAGGGAAGGTTTTGATACATGGGTCAACTTTGTCATCCCCCTTTTTTACATTTTCCCGAGAATTTATATCCATTTGTAAAAAACGGGGACCCAAAAATGTGCACATAATCTAAATGGGCCTAACCAAGGGTGTATAGAGTTGAAAAACAACCTGAGGACTCCTATTTTTTATGTTCTTGATATGAAGCCAAGGATTCTATTAGCTTATTGCGAACACTTTTGCACGTTTCTTGGTTTTTTGATTTCTGCTAACCAAACTCCCAAAAACTTTTTCGCAATCCCTAATTTAAGATTTACTTATTTAGTTTATATGTGGCCCTGGTTTTTTGTCCCGGGCCCCCCATTTAGAATTTGCATTTGTCTATATTAAACTGCATCTGCCCTTCTCCCCACCACTGCATCAGTCATTCAAATCTTCCGGAGTGCTCGAAAAGTCCCCCGTCAAATGAATTCGACGGCCCCCATTTTGGTGTCATCGGCAAACTTGCCAATGTCGTTTTATGCCCCCATCTATGGTTTTGTGATTTGGGAAAAGCAGGGGGCCCAAAACGACCCCCGTGAACACCCCTGTGAACTTCCCCACTCTGATTTTTTCCCATTTATGCAAAATCTCTGCTGCCCCATTTTTTTAAAACCACCTCATCCCGGGAAAAATTTTCCCCCTATTTCCCTGTGCTTTAATTTTCCTCAATGTCTCTGATGTGGGGGCCTTGCAAAAGCCCTTTTGAAGTCCTATACACAAATCATATCATTTCCATATTACCCCTCTTTTCCTTATGAAAAAATTAAAAATTCGTAAGGCAGGAACGCCCCTTTGTAAAAAACCCTGCTGAATTCGTTTATTAATTTTTTTTTCAAGGGGGTACGAATGCCCCGGCAATTATTATTCCCTAAATTTTCCCACTATGGGGTTAGGTTTTTGGGTTTTAGTTTTGAAGCTAAGGACCTGTCACCTGTTTTGAAAAAAGGTATCCTTTGCCATTTTCCATTTCTGGCACCATGCCAGTTTGTAGTATATGTTGAAAAAAATTAGCCAAAGGTGTGAAAAATCCCCTTTACATTCCCCTTTTGAACCCTTGCATACATTCATCAGGGGCCCGGGGATTTTTTAGGTTTTAATTTATCTATTTGCCCAAGGACCATGTCACTTGTGACCCTAATAGTGCACAGTTTATTATCGCCCCTGTTCTACATAATTTATCATTACTGGAATATCGCTGGTATCCTCCTGTGTAAAAACTGAGAGGAAGTATGTGTTAAAAATTCTACACATTTCCTTATCACTGTCAGTGAGCTGACCCAGGAACTTTTGAGTGGGCCTATCTTGTCCTGATCTTACTTCTGTATACCTGAAAGAACCCTTTTTGGGGTTAGTCTTCGATTCTCTTGCAACTTTAACCTCATAATCTCTTTTTGCTTTTCTAATTCCCTTTTTTATTTCTCTCTTTAACTGAATATATCGATTTCTCAATTGCCCCTCACCTCTTTTGATTTGCCTATATATGCCTCTCTTTTGACCAATCAGATATTTTAATCTATTGTTCATCCATTTAGGATCATTTTTGTTTGATCTGATTTCCCTATTTGGAACATAATTTGACTGAGCAGCTAGTACTATGCCCTGGAAAGCATCATATCGGCAACCATCACCACCTACCTGACCCTTAGTCAGGTCATTCCAGTTCAGCCCACCTAAGTAATTTTTCAGTCTATGAAATCAGCCAAGCGAAAGTCAGGGACGGAGACTTGATTGCCATTATTAGGGGAATTCCATGATAATTAAAACTGAGTGATTTGTGATCATTTTCCCCCAAGCTCATCATAACCTCAAGATTATTAATTAGTGTTTCCCTACTGGCAAGAACCAAGTCAAGGAGGTTATTTCCCTAGTTGGCTCTGTCACAAACTGTTTTAAAAAACAATCCTGATCGTATCAAGAAAGTCACCTGACTCTAAATTTCCTGTCAAATTGCTCCAGTCAATCTGGTCTATAGTTGAAATCTCCCATTAGCACAAAAATTTTCGTATGTAGATGCTTACGAATTTCGTCCCATAGAAGTTTACTGCACTCCCTATCAAGATTTGGGGCCCTGTAAATCACACCCAAAATTAGTTTTTCTCGGCCCTCGAGAAGCTGTAACCAAACAGATTCAGTGGCTGACGCTTCTAATTTAATATCTTGTCTAACACAACAATTTAAATTGTCTCTGACATACATCGCTACTCCACCACCTTTCCTGTTGACCCTGTCAGTGTGGAATAATTTATAGCCTTGTATGTGACATTCAGAGGGCATCTCTCTATCTTTCAGATTGAGCCAGGTCTCTGTTATAGCAATAATATCTATGTTTCCTGCACTTGCAATTAATCTTAGCTCATCTATCTTATTTCTTACACTCCTGCTATTAGTATAGTAAACCTTAAGGGAGCTAGTCCCTTGCTGCCCTCTGCTGTCCCCCTTTGTTTGCTGACCAAGGAACAGCTGAGAAGGGGAGATTCGAGCGGAGCTGCTGCTGTGTGTAGAGCTCTGAGCAGCAGAGACTCTGGCAGAGCTCGGGCCTGTGTGCAGAGCTCGGGAGAAGGCTGCTGGAGAGTCTCTGGAGGAGACTGTTGGAGACACTGGGCAGAGTACTGGCTTGGAGCAGTACTCGGCTGTGTAGGTCTTGGGACCTGTGGCTAGTGTGTGACTTAGTTCCTGTGGTGGTAAAGGTAATGAGAGGTGATGTTCCTGTGGTAGTGACCTGACATTACCTCTACTAATTACTCGACTCACCTCTCCTGCCTATCACCTGCCCTTTTCCCTACCTTTACTCCCATATTCCCCAATTATCACTACATGTTCCATTACCCCCGTACATGACACTCTCTCCCCACCATTAACTCCTCACCATTAACTCCCCACCCCTCTCTCCCCACCATTAACTCCCCACCCCTCTCTCCCCACCCCTCTCTCCCCACCATTAACTCCCCTCTCCTCTCTCCCCGTTGTCCTCATACATTAAAATATATGTTTTGTGCCCAGGTTTAATTTCAGTAATATTTCAGAATTTTAATTTACATTTCTCAATTAATAAAAAAATGAATTATGTATAAAATAATACACTTGAAATACACCTTGAGGTGTATGTCTCTGTGTATACACATCCTGAGGTGTATACCCTACGGTGTATATACATAGAGAGGTGTATACATGGGTGACAGTGCCAGAAGAAATACTTAGATTATCCTGACATTCTTCTCGGGTCAAGTTGGTGAGGATGACCGCGTCTGCAGGCTGCGGATGGCAATAGTCTGGTGGATCAGCAGACGCTAGCAGAGTTCCGAGGGAGGATGGAAGGCAGTCGTAATTTTTTGGTAAATTGTGAGTTGATAATTGATGGTATGAGTGAGTATATTGAGTACAGGTTGAGTACAGGTGGCGACTGATGAAGACCAGAGTACAAACTCTCCTAAAGTCTGTCAATGTTATCACAGAAGATTTATATACATATCTCAGCAGCCATCATGCACACTGTGCATGATGGCTGCTGAGGCAGCTTCCTATAGCCTCGGCAATTATTGATTCCATAATTTTTTTGTCCCTCAATGGAGATTAGGTTTATTGGTCTGTAGTTGGAAGCTGCGGACTTATCACCTGCTTTGTAGATAGGTATCGCACTTGTCATTTTCCACTTTATTTAACACTTTGCCACTTTCTAATGATATGTTGACAAGACTAACCATAGGTCAAAGATTCAAGATTCTTTACTACATCATGATTCAATGTTTATATATAGATGTGTATGCAGGAAGCTCCTTAGTATGCAGATCACTGCAGGCTAAGTTCCACTTTAAATTAATTGATAATCGCTACAGACTATCCAGTTCTGTCTATACTTCTGTCTATACTATGTGAGTCTGCCTGCCCATGGGCAGGCAGACTCACCATGGGCAGGCAGACTCACCATGGGCAGGCAGACTCACCATGGGCAGGCAGACTCACCATGGGCAGGCAGACTCACCATGGGCAGGCAGACTCACCATGGGCAGGCAGACTCACCATGGGCAAGCAGACTCACCATGGGCAGGCAGACTCACCATGGGCAAGCAGACTCACCAGCTCGGTCAGCTATTCAGAACTTTCCCGTTCTTTATCCATTTTCTTCCAGTAGCCTCTCAGCAGTGCAGCTCCTGGCGGCAGTCTTGGTCTGAGATAGAATGTATCAAATCGTTTTCTATCTAGGTGTTAGTCGACTGGTGTGGGTCGCATCCTGGGGGCAAAATTAACCCATGTTACCCGAAATGCTCTGCATAACCAGGAGCTTTCTGTATAATTTGTCGTTGATGTTAGCTATGGTCTGTATAAGTTGTGTCATGTACTTGTAGATATAAAGATTATTATAATTATTATTATTATTATTAAATCACGACTGGAATTTTTGTTGTCCTTCCACCTACGTTGAGTTAGGGGGACTACACTCTCATGGTAACGAATCGGACACACGCGACTCACTCACGGATGCCCCTCACGCAGACCGCACCGCTCTGAGATGAATGTCAGGATGCACTGTCACTCCACCACGTCTTAATAAATTGTCCTGTCTATCGGCAGGCACACAGGACTCGCTTCTGACGCCCCAACACACACACTCTGACTGACCTCCTCGCTGAAGGCCCTTCCTTTGATACACACTCTCTTTGAATTGCTTTATTTAAACTGACCTGTTACATCAACTTTGATTTTAATTTTGAGCTCACAGTAATCCACACCTCCACTAACCCTAACCCCACACTTTACCCTTTGCACACCCCTTACCCACAGCTCTGTAACCCACAGCTCTGTGACCCACATCTCTGTAACCCACAGCTCTGTAATACATAGCTCTGTAACCCACAGTTCTGTAACACAGCTCTGTTATTTACATCTCTGTTATTCACAGCTCTGTTATTCACAGCTCTGTTATTCACAGCTCTGTTATTCATAGCTCTGTTATTGACAGCTCTGTTATTCACAGCTCTGTTATTCACAGTTCTGTTACTCACAGCTCTGTTATTCACAGCTCTGTTATTCACAGCTCTGTTATCCACAGCTCTGTTATTCACAGCTCTGTTATTCACAGCTCTGTTACACACAGCTCTGTTATTCACAGCTCTGTTATTCACAGCTCTGTTACTCACAGCTCTGTTATTCACAGCTCTGTTATTCACAGCTCTGTTATTCACAGCTCTGTTACTCACAGCTCTGTTATTCACAGCTCTGTTATTCACAGCTCTGTTATTCACAGCTCTGTTATTCACAGCTCTGTTATTCACACCTCTGTTATTCACAGCTCTGTTACTCACAGCTCTGTTATTCACAGCTCTGTTATTCACAGCTCTGTTATTCACAGCTCTGTTATTCACAGCTCTGTATTCACAGCTCTGTTATTCACAGCTCTGTTATTCACAGCTCTGTTATTCACAGCTCTGTTATTCACAGCTCTGTTATTCACAGCTCTGTTACTCACAGCTCTGTTATTCACAGCTCTGTTATTCACAGCTCTGTTATTCACAGCTCTGTTATTCACAGCTCTGTTATTCACAGCTCTGTTATTCACAGCTCTGTTATTCACAGCTCTGTTATTCACAGCTCTGTTTTTTCACAGCTCTGTTATTCACAGCTCTGTTATTCACTGCTCTGTTATTCACAGCTCTGTTATTCACAGCTCTGTTATTCACAGCTCTGTTACTCACAGCTCTGTTATTCACAGCTCTGTTATTCACAGCTCTGTTACTCACAGCTCTGTTATTCACAGCTCTGTTATTCACAGCTCTGTTATTCACAGCTCTGTTATTCACAGCTCTGTTATTTCACAGCTCTGTTATTCACAGCTCATTCACGCTTGTTATCACAGCTCTGTTAATTCACAGCTCTGTTATTCACAGCTCTGTTATTCACAGCTCTGTTACTCACAGCTCTGTTATTCACAGCTCTGTTATTCACAGCTCTGTTATTCACAGCTCTGTTATTCACAGCTCTGTTATTCACAGCTCTGTTATTCACAGCTCTGTTATTCACAGCTCTGTTATTCACAGCTCTGTTACTCACAGCTCTGTTATTCACAGCTCTGTTATCTGAGTGGCCCCTGTGCTCTGAGTGGCCCCTATGCTCTGAGTGGCCCCTATGCTCTGAGTGGCCCCTGTGCTCTGAGTGGCCCCTATGCTCTGAGTGGCCCCTGTGCTCTGAGTGGCCCCTGTGCTCTGAGTGGCCCCTGTGCTCTGAGTGGCCCCTGTGCTCTGAGTGGCCCCTGTGCTCTGAGTGGCCCCTATGCTCTGAGTGGCCCCTATGCTCTGAGTGGCCCCTATGCTCTGAGTGGCCCCTGTGCTCTGAGTGGACCCTATGCTCTGAGTGGCCCCTATGTTCTGAGTGGCCCCTGTGCTCTGAGTGGCCCCTATGCTCTGAGTGGCCCCTGTGCTCTGAGTGGCTCCTATGCTCTGAGTGGCCCCTGTGCTCTGAGTGGCCCCTGTGCTCTGAGTGGCCCCTATGCTCTGAGTGGCCCCTATGCTCTGAGTGCCCCTATGCTCTGAGTGCCCCTATGCTCTGAGTGGCCCCTATGCTCTGAGTGGCCCCTATGCTCTGAGTGGCTCCTATGCTCTGAGTGGCCCCTATGCTCTGAGTGGCCCCTATGCTCTGAGTGGCCCCTATGCTCTGAGTGGCCCCTATGCTCTGAGTGGCCCCTGTGCTCTGAGTGGCCCCTATGCTCTGAGTGGCCCCTATGCTCTGAGTGGCCCCTATGCTCTGAGTGGCCCCTATGCTCTGAGTGGCCCCTATGCTCTGAGTGGTCCCTATGCTCTGAGTGGCCCCTATGCTCTGAGTGGCCCCTGTGCTCTGAGTGGCCCCTGTGCCTGAGTGGCCCCTGTGCTCTGAGTGGCCCTATCTCTGATGGCCCCTGTGCCCCTGAGTGGCCCCTGTGACTGATGGCCACTATGCCATTGAGTGGTCCCTGTGCTCTGAGTGGCCCCTATGCTCGAGGGCCCCTGTCCTGAGTGGCCCCTGTGTCTGAGTGGCCCTGTGCTCTGAGTGTCCCTGTGCTCTAAGTGGCCCCTGTGCTCTGAGTGGCCCCTGTGCTCTGAGTGGCCCCTATGCTCTGAGTGGCCCCTATGCTCTGAGTGGCCCCTGTGCTCTGAGTGGCCCCTATGCTCTGAGTGGCCCCTGTGCTCTGAGTGGCCCCTGTGCTCTGAGTGGCCCCTGTGCTCTGAGTGGCCAGTAACCACAATTGTTACCTCATTCCATCAAACTCTCGCTGGAACAACTTCAACAGTAAGAGCATCGCAGTTAGCAACAGTTTGCTGGTAATTAAAACAACCCGCTGGTTCAGACTGTCCTTAACGAGGCAATTAACGCCGGAGATGAGAATCATTGCAATGTATTCACTGATTACAATTGTCTCATTAAGGGTCATTAGAAGCATAGCCACGAGACTGTTATACCTGTTTCTCACTCCTGTTAACGGTGCAACGGTCTGTTACAGCAAATTTCTGTGGAATTTACGGTGGAATTTCTCTCACACTCTTGTGAAAATCCAAATATAATTTCTCTCAGTATTTTCCCTTATATAATCCTTAAAACCCTTATCTTTTAATCCATCTAAAAATCCTTATGTAAATCCTGTGCCAAAAATCCTTATTCATCTCAAGTTAATCTGTTATTCTGAATCTTACGATTATTTTTCTTGTCACACTCCAACAGCACGTCAACTCTTCAAAATACACTCGTCTCCACCCACTCTGATCTAATATACTCAACACACACACAGGCCTGCTGGATGCTCAAGACACTACCTCTTAAAACCACCTTCACACACCCTCCCAGCCCCCTCACCTCTCTCTCCTTACCAACTCTGATTTACACACGTACACAGCTTAAGTCATCCTATTCTGCTCTATGCTCTCTAACTGTCCAAACAACCTCAACAACCTCTCCTCAGAATTATACCCCTACGTCAGTTTTTACCCATTAAGTTCCCTGCATGATATCCACACAGTAAACAAGGTCGAAACGTCTCACTACCAAAAATATCAGTCAACCTACAGCTGTCTGCAGCTGTCTGCAGCTGTCTGCAGCTGTCTGCAGCTGTCTGCCGTACGACGTGAAGGAGATATACATGATGTATTGATTGTACACTGTTATTAACTATCTTATCAATATGTTGTTCTATGGCACTAATAACAATAATAATAATAATAATAATAATAATAATAATAATAATAAATAATAATAATAATAATAACAATAATAATAATAATAATAATAATAACAATAATAATAATAATAATAATAATAACAATATAATAATAATAATAATAATAATAATAATAACAATAATAATAATAATAATAATAATAATAATAATAATAATAATAATGATAATAATAATAATAATAATAATATAATAATAATAATAATAATAATAATAATATAATAATAATAGTAATAATAATAGTAATAATAATAATAGTAATAATAATAATAATAATAATAATAATAATAATAATAATAATAATAATAATAATAATAATAATAGTAATAATAATAATAGTAATAATAGCGTATATATTGGAGAAGTAAAGCACAGTGGACTAGTCTTTCTCAGCTGTTGACAGTTGCTGACAGCTGTTGACAGCTGTTGACAGCTGCTGGAAGTTGTTGACAGCTGTTGACAGCTGCTGGAAGTTGTTGACAGCTGTTGACAGCTGTTGACAGCTGCTGGAAGTTGTTGACAGCTGTTGACAGCTGTCAACATACAATCTTTCACTGTTACGGTGTTTCTAGCTGTTAACACCTTGATTTGGTTAATATGAGAGAGAGTCAGGGTGAGGGAGAGAGTCAGGGTGAGGGAGAGAGTCAGGGTGAGGGAGAGAGTCAGGGTGAGGGAGAGAGTCAGGGTGAGGGAGAGAGTCAGGGTGAGGGAGAGAGTCAGGGTGAGGGAGAGAGTCAGGGTGGGGAGAGAGAGTCAGGGTGGGGGGAGAGGGAGGAGAGAGTCAGGGTGAGGAGGAGAGAGTCAGGGTGTAGGGGAGAGAGTCAGGGTGAGGGAGGGGAGAGAATCAGGTTGAGGGAGAGAGTCAGGGTGAGGGAGAGAGTCAGGGTGAGGGAGAGAGTCAGGGTGAGGGAGAGAGTCAGGGTGAGGGAGAGAGTCAGGTGAGGGAGAAGTCAGGGTGAGGGAGAGGTGAGGAGTCAGGGTGAGGGAGAGAGTCAGGGTGAGGGAGAGAGTCAGGGTGAGGGAGAGAGTCAGGGTGAGGGAGAGAGTCAGGGTGAGGGAGAGAGTCAGGGTGAGGGAGAGAGTCAGGGTGAAGCAGGTGAGGGAGAGTTCAGGGTGAGGGAGAGATCAGGGTGAGGGAGGAGTCAGGGTGAGGGAGAGAGTCAGGGTGAGGGAGAGGTCAGGGTGAGGGAGAGAGTCAGGGTGAGGGAGAGTGGAGTCAGGGTGAGGGAGAGAGTCAGGGTGAGGGAGAAGTCAGGGTGAGGGAGGCAGTGAGGAGAGAGTCAGGGTGAGGGAGAGTCAGGGTGAGGGAGAGAGTCAGGGTGAGGGAGAGAGTCAGGGTGAGGGAGAGGGTTGAGGAGGGTGAGGGAGAGAGTCAGGGTGAGGAGGGAGAAGTCAGGGTGAGGAGAGAGTCAGGGTGAGGGAGAGAGTCAGGGTGAGGAGAAGTCAGGGTGAGGGAGAAGTCAGGGTGAGGGAGAGTCAGGGTGGAGGTAGGGAGATGTCAGGGTGAGGGAGAGAGTCAGGGTGAGGGAGATGAGTCAGGGTGAGGGAGAGTCAGGGTGAGGGAGATAGTCAGGGTGAGGGGGAGAGGTAGGGTGAGGTGAGGAGTCAGGGTGGAGGGGTAGAGGGGTGAGGGAGAGGTCAGGGTGAGGGAGAGGTCAGGGTGAGGGATGAGAGAGGGTGGAAGGTGAGAAGTCAGGGTGAGGGAGGAGAGGTTCAGGGTGAGGGAGAGAGTCAGGGTGAGGGAGAGTCAGGGTGAGGAGGAGTGTAGGGTGAGGGAGATAGTCAGGGTGAGGGAGTAGTCAGGGTGAGGGAGATTGTCAGGGTGAGGGAGATGTCAGGGTAAAAGAGAGTGTCGTGCATGAGGGTGAGGGAGATGTCAGGGTGAGGGAGTGTGTCAGGGTGAGGGAGAGTGTCAGGGTGAGAGTGTGTGATGAGGAGTGAGGGGAGAGTGTCAGGGTGAGAGAGTGTCGTGCATGAGGGTGAGGGAGATAGTCAGGGTGAGGGAGAGTGTCAGGGTGAGAGAGTGTCGTGCATGAGGGTGAGGGAGATAGTCAGGGTGAGGGAGAGTGTCAGGGTGAGAGAGTGTCGTGCATGAGGGTGAGGGAGATAGTCAGGGTGAGGGAGGTGTCAGGGTGAGGAGTGTCGTGCATGTAGGTGGGAGATGTGTGAGAGAGTGTCAGTGGTGAGGATGTGTGCTGAGGGGAGGTGGTAGTGTAGGTGGTGTGTGGTGTGTCGGGTGTTGGATGCGTGCTGGGGTGAGGTTGGTGGGGTGTGGTGGGTGTGGGTGAGTGTGGGGGTGCTGTGTGGTGGTGGGGTGGATGTCAGGGTGTGGTAGGTGTCAGTGGTGAGGGTTGTTGGTGCTGGGGTGGGGGGATGTTGTGCTGTGGGGTGCGTGGTGTGTGCAGAGTAGTGTGGCTCGGTGCTGTTGGTGGTGCTGTGGTGTGTGCTGTTGGTGGTGCTGCTGGTGGTGTGTTGGTGGTGCTGTTGGTGGTGTTGTTGGTGGTGTTGTTGGTGGTGCTGTGGTGTGGTGTTGGGTTGGTGGTGCTGTGGTGGTGTTGTGGTGGTGCGTGTGTGCTGGTGGTGCTGTTGGTGTGTGCTGCTGGTGTGTTGGGTGCGTGTGCTTGGTGTGTGTTGTGGTGGTGTGGTCTGCTGGTGGTGTGTTGGTGGTGCTTGTGGTGGTGCTGTTGGTGGTGCTGTTGGTGGTGCTGTTGGTGGTGCTGCTGGTGGTGCTGTTGGTGGTGCTGTTGGTGGTGCTGCTGGTGGTGTTGTTGGTGGTGCTGCTGGTGGTGTTGTTGGTGGTGTGTTGGTGTGCTGTGGTGGTGCTGGTGGTGCTGGCTGGTGGTGTTGTTGGTGGTGCTGTTGTGTGCTCTGGTGTGTTGTGGTGGTGCTGTGTGGTGGGGTGCTGTGGTGGTGCTGCTGGTGGTGCTGTTGGTGGTGCTGTTGGTGTGTGGTGCGTGTGTGGTGGTGGGTTTTGTGGTGGTGCTGTTGGTGGTGCTGTGGTGGTGCTGTTGGTGGTTGTGCTTGGTGGGTGTTGTGGTTGTGGTGGTGCTGCTGTGTGTGTGTGTGTGTTGGTGGTGCTGTGTGGTGCTGCTGGTGGTGCTGTTGGTGGTGCTGTTGGTGGTGTGTGGTGGTTGCTGCTGTGTGGTGTGCTGCTGGTGGTGTGCTGGTGGTGCTGCTTGTGGTGGGTGTTGGTGGTGGTGCTGTTGGTGGGTGCTGTGGTGGTGTCTGTTGGTGGTGCTGTTGGTGGTGCTGCTGGTGGTGTTGTTGGTGGTGCTGTTGGTGGTGCTGCTGTGGTGCTGTGGTGGTGTGTTGGTGGTGCTGCTGGTGGTGGTTGTTGTTGGTGTGTGCTGTTGGTGTGCGTGCTGTGTGGTGCTTGCTGGTTGGGTGGTGCTGTGGTGGTGTTGTTGGTGGTGCTGTTGGTGGTGCTGTGCTGTGGTGGTGTGTTGGTGGTGCTGTTGGTGGTGTGCTGGTGGTGTGGTGCTGTGGTGGTGCTGCTGGTGGTGCTGTTGGTGTGGTGCTGTTGGTGGTGCTGCTGGTGGTGTTGTTGGTGGTGCTGTTGGGTGGTGTGGCTGTTGGTGGTGCTGTTGGTTGGTGCTGTGGTGGTGCTGTTGGTGGTGCTGTTGGTGGTGCTGTGGTGGTGGTGGTGCTGTTGGTGGTGCTGCTGGTGGTGTTGTTGGTGGTGCTGTTGGTGGTGCTGTGGTGGTGCTGCTGGTGGTGCTGTGGTGGTGCTGGTTGTGTGGTGTGCTGTGGTGGTGCTGTTGGTGGTGCTGCTGGTGGTGCTGCTGGTGGTGCTGTTGGTGTGTGCTGGTTGTGGTGGTGCTTGTGGTGCTGTTGGTGTGCTTTGGTGGTGCTGTTGGTGGGTGCTGTTGGTGGTGCTGCTGGTGGTGTGCTGTTTCGTGGTTGCTGTTGGTGGTGCTGCTGGTGGTGCTGGTGGTGCTGTTGTGGTGTGTTTTGGTGGTGCTGTGTGTGCGTGTGCTGTGTGTGTGTTGTTGGTGGTGCTGTGTGGTGGTGCTGCTGGTGGTGCTGTGGTGGTGCTGCTGTGGTGGTGCTGTGGTGGTGTTGTGGTGGTGGTGGCTGTTGGTGGTGCTGCTGGTGGTGCTGTTGGTGGTGCTGTTGGTGGTGCTGTGTGGTGGCTGTGGGGGCTGGTGGTGCTGTTGGTGGTGCTGCTGGTGGTGCTGCTGGTGGTGCTGTTGGTGGTGCTGCTGGTGGTGCTGCTGGTGGTGCTGTTGGTGGTGCTGTTGGTGGTGCTGTTGGTGGTGCTGTGGTGGTGCTGTTGGTGGTGCTGCTGGTGGTACTTGTGGTGGTGCTGTTGTGGTGCTGTTGGTGGTGCTGCTGGTGCGTGGTGCTGTGGTGGTGTGTTGGTGGTGTGCTGGTGGTGCTGTGGTGTGCTGCTGTGGTGCTGTTGGTGGCTGCTGTGGTTGTGTGCTGTGGTGTGCTGTGTGGTGTGTGGTGGTGCTGTTGGTGGTGCTGTTGGTGGTGCTGTTGGTGGTGCTGCTGGTGGTGCTGTTGGTGGTGCTGCTGGTGGTGCTGCTGGTGGTGCTGTTAGTGGTGCTGTTGGTGGTGCTGTTGGTGGTGCTGCTGGTGGTGCTGTTGGTGGTGCTGCTGGTGGTGCTGTTGGTGGTGCTGTTGGTGGTGCTGTTGGTGGTGCTGTGGTGGTGCTGTTGGTGGTGCTGCTGTGGTGCTGCTGGTGTGCTGCTGGTGGTGCTGTGTGTGGTGCTGTGGTGGTGCTGTTGTGGTGCTGTTGGTGTGCTGTGGCTGCTGTGGTGCTGTTTGGGGGTGCTGCTGGTGGTGCTGCTGGTGTGCTGTTGTGGTGCTGTTGGTGGTGCTGTTGGTGGTGCTGTTGGTGGTGCTGCTGGTGGTGCTGTGGTGTGTGCTGGTGTGCTGTTGGTGGTGCTGCTGGTGATGCTGTAGTGTGCTGTGTGGTGCGTGTGTGCTGTTGTGGTGCTGCTGGTGGTGCTGTTGGTGGTGCTGCTGGTGGGCTGTTGTGGTGCTGTTGTGGTGCTGTGGTGGTGCTGTTGGTGGCTGCTGGTGGCTGGTGTGCGTGTGGTGCTGTGGTGGTGCTGTGGTTGCTGCTGCTGTGCTGTTGGTGGTGCTGCTGGTGATGCTGTTAGTGGTGCTGTGGTGGTGCTGTTGGTGCTACTGCTGGTGGTGCTGTTGCGGTGCTGCCTGGTGTGCTGCTGGTCTGCTGCTGTGGTGTGCTGCTGTGATGCTGTTGGCTTGTGGTGCTGGTGTGCAGTGGCATGCTGGTGCGCATTGGTGGTGCTGTTGGTGGTCTGCAGTTGCGGTGCTTTTGGGCTCTGTGCTGTGTGGCCTGTTCTGCTGCGTGCTGCTGGTGTCTGGTGCTGCTGGTATGCTGTAGTGATGCTGTTGGTCTGTGGCTGCTGTTGGTGGTGCGCTGTGGTGCTGTTGGTGCTCGCTGTTCTGTTAGCTGATGGGTGCTATGGTGTCGCTGCATCGTAGTGCTGCTGTGAGCTGTGCTGTGCCGGTGACTGCTTGCTGCAGCTGATGCTGTTGGTGCGCTGGCATGCTTTAGTGCACGTGCTGGTCATCTGGTGCTACGTCCTGCCGCCTGGTGACTAGCGGCAGTGCCACCGGCTCCGTCTCGTGGTGCTGCTGTTGCAGCCACAGCGTGCGCATAGCAGCCTTTAGTGTCCACGCCAGCTACGTTGCACCATCTGTGGCCTGTAGTGAGCTGCGGGCGCTGGCCTTAGCTGTGCTCATTTTCAGCTTCACTTGCTAGTCGCCATCCACGCTGCTAGTGCTCACCTTGCTGCTACTATGACTGTGGGTACTCAGCACGTGCTGTTGTGGCCTGCCAGGCCATGCGAGTGACGCTCCATGGCTCTGGCGCTGCCTGTGCTACTGTGCTCATTTCTGTCCAGCCACCACCGTCAGCTGCGTGCGAGTGCCTACCTACTGCGCTCTACGCTGCATCCGCTCAGCTGCAGCCACCACCAGCCCACCACGAGCCCCCCCCGCACCCCCACCACCACCACAGCCCACCACCACACCAGCCACCACCACACACCCACCACCACACCCACCCACCACCATCAGCCCCACCACCACCAGCCACCACTAGCTCACCACCACCTACCACCACCCAACCAGCCACCACAACCCACCACCACCCACCACCATCCACAACCATCCACCACCAGCCCACCACCAGCCCACCACCAGCCCACCACCAGCCCACCACCAGCCCACCACCAGCCCACCACCAGCCCACCACCACCCACCATCCACCACCAGCCCCAAACCACCCACAACCAGCGCACCACCAGCCCACCATCCACACCACCCACCTAGAGCCCACCACCAGCCCACCACCACCACCACCACCAGCCCACCACCAGCCCACCACCAGCCCACCACACCCACCAACAGCCCCCCAAACCAGCCCACCACCAGCCCACCAACCAACCACCACCAACCACACACACCACTCACCACCAGCCCACCACCAGCCCACCACCAACCACCACCAGCCCACCACCAGCCCACCACCAGCCCACCACCAACCCACCACCAACCCACCACCACCACCACCAGCCCACCACCAGCCACCACCAACCCACCACCAGCCCACCACCAGCCCACCACCAGCCCACCACAGCCCACCACCAACCCCACCAACCACACCACCAACCACCAGCCCACCACCAGCCCACCACCAGCCCACCACAGCCCACCACCAACCCACCACCACCACCACCATCACCCACACCAGCCACCACCAGCCCACCAGCACCCACCCACCACCCACCAGCCCACCACCACCCACCACCACCACCACCACCCCCCCACGCCCACCACCAGCCCACCCACCACCCGCCCACCACCACCACCACAGCCACCACCACCCACACCACCACCACCCACCCACCACCCCACCACCAGCCCACCACCAGCCCACCACCAGCCCACCACCACCCACCACCACCCACCACCACCCACCCAACCAGCCCACCACCAGCCCACCACCAGCCCACCACCAGCCCCCACCACCCCCACCAGCCCACCACCAGCCCACCACCAGCCCACCACCACCCACCACCATCCACCACCAACCACCAAGTGCCCACCACCAGCCCACCACCAGCCCACCCACCAGCCCACCACCAGCCACCACCAGCCCACCACCACCCACCCCATCCACCACCAACCACCAAGTGCCCACCACCAGCCCTTACCAGCCCACCACCACCCACCACCAGCCCACCACCACCCACCACCAGCCCACCACCAGCCCACCACCAGCCCACCACCAGCCCACCACCAGCCCACCACCAGCCCACCACCAGCCCACCACCACCCACCACCAGCCCACCACCAGCCCACCACCAGCCCACCACCAGCCCACCACCAGCCCACCACCAGCCCACCACATCACTGCGTCATTAGGGAAGAGAATACTTCCAGGATATCGTATCTAAAATAAGAATCACTGATGGATCCTTATAGCCAGACTGAGGGTGGTGAAAGCCAGACTGAGGGTGGTGATAGCCAGACTGAGGGTGGAGATAGCCAGACTGAGGGTGGTGATAACCAGACTGAGGGTGGTGATAGCCAGACTGAGGGTGGTGATAGCCAGACTGAGGGTGGTGATAGCCAGACTGAGGGTGGTGATAGCCAGACTGAGGGTGGTGATAGCCAGACTGAGGGTGGTGATAGCCAGACTGAGGTGGTGATAGCCAGACTGAGGGTGGTGATAGCCAGACTGAGGGTGGTGATAGCCAGACTGAGGGTGGTGATAGCCAGACTGAGGGTGGTGATAGCAGACTGAGGGTGGTGATAGCCAGACTGAGGGTGGTGATAGCCAGACTGAGGGTGGTGATAACCAGACTGAGGGTGGTGATAGCCAGACTGAGGGTGGTGATAGCCAGACTGAGGGTGGTGATAGCCAGACTGAGGGTGGTGATAGCCAGACTGAGGGTGGTGATAGACAGACTGAGGGTGGTGATAGCCAGACTGAGGGTGGTGATAGCCAGACTGAGGGTGGTGATAGCCAGACTGAGGGTGGTGATAGCCAGACTGAGGGTGTGATAGCCAGACTGAGGGTGGTGATAGCCAGACTGAGGGTGGTGATAGCCAGACTGAGGGTGGTGATAGCCAGACTGAGGGTGGTGATAGCCAGACTGAGGGTGGTGATAGCCAGACTGAGGGTGGTGATAGCCAGACTGAGGGTGGTGATAGCCAGACTGAGGGTGGTGATAGCCAGACTGAGGGTGGTGATAGCCAGACTGAGGGTGGTGATAGCCAGACTGAGGGTGGTGATAGCCAGACTGAGGGTGGTGATAGCCAGACTGAGGGTGGTGATAGCCAGACTGAGGGTGGTGATAGCCAGACTGAGGGTGGTGATAGCCAGACTGAGGGTGGTGATAGCCAGATGAGGGTGGTGATAGCCAGACTGAGGGTGGTGATAGCCAGACTGAGGGTGGTGATAGCCAGACTGAGGGTGGTGATAGCCAGACTGAGGGTGGTGATAGCCAGACTGAGGTGGTGATAGCCAGACTGAGGTGGTGATAGCCAGACTGAGGGTGGTGATAGCCAGACTGAGGGTGGTGATAGCCAGACTGAGGGTGGTGATACCAGACTGAGGGTGGTGATAGCCAGAGTGAGGGTGGTGATAGCCAGACTGAGGGTGGTGATAGCCAGACTGAGGGTGGTGATAGCAAGACTGAGGGTGGTGATAGCCAGACTGAGGGTGGTGATAGCCAGACTGAGGGTGGTGATAGCCAGACTGAGGGTGGTGATAACCAGACTGAGGATGGTGATACCAGACTGAGGGTGGTGATAACCAGACTGAGGGTGGTGATAACCAGACTGAGGGTGGTGATAACCAGACTGAGGGTGGTGATAGCCAGACTGAGGGTGGTGATAACCAGACTGAGGGTGGTGATAGCCAGACTGAGGGTGGTGATAGCCAGACTGAGGGTGGTGATAACCAGACTGAGGGTGGTGATAACCAGACTGAGGGTGGTGATAACCAGACTGAGGGTGGTGATAACCAGACTGAGGGTGGTGATAGCCAGACTGAGGGTGGTGATAACCAGACTGAGGGTGGTGATAGCCAGACTGAGGGTGGTGATAGCCAGACTGAGGGTGGTGATAGCCAGACTGAGGGTGGTGATAACCAGACTGAGGGTGGTGATAACCAGACTGAGGGTGGTGATAGCCAGACTGAGGGTGGTGATAACCAGACTGAGGGTGGTGATAACCAGACTGAGGGTGGTGATAGCCAGACTGAGGGTGGTGATAACCAGACTGAGGGTGGTGATAGCCAGACTGAGGGTGGTGATAACGTTTACAATGACAGTGATTATACACATACATTTATATGTATATATATTTTTATATATATATATATATATATATTAATATATATATATATATATATTATTATATATATATATATATATATATATATATATATATATTATATATATATATAAAATATATTATCCTCTTTTTGGGATATTAAGATACAAATTTATATCCAAACTTTTATTACGTCAGTAAGTAACTTTGTGTCGTCGAACACCTGACGAAGTACCTGTACTCACCTAATTGTGGTTGCAGGGGTCGAGACTCAGCTCCTGGCCCCGCCTCTTCACTGAACGCTACTAGTTCCACTCTCTCTCCCTGCTCCATGAGCTTTATCATACCTCATCTTAAATCTATGTACGGCTCCTGCTTCCACTTCTTCACTTGCTAGACTATTCCACTTCCTGACAACTCTGTGACTGAAGAAATACTTCCTAACATCCCTTTGACTCACCTGGGTCTTCAACTTCCAGTTGTGACCCCTTGTTTCTGTGTCCCATCTCTGGAACATCGTGTCTCTGTCCACTTTGTCTATTCCACGCAGTATTTTGTATGTTGTTATCATGTCTCCCTGACCCTCCTGTCCTCCAGTGTCGTCAGGCCGATTTCCCTTAACCTTTCTTCATAGGACATTCCCCTTAGCTCTTGAACTAAGCTTGTCGCAAACCTTTGCACTTTCTGTAATTTCTTAACGTGCTTGACCCGATGCGGGCTCCAAACAGGTGCTGCATACTCCAGTATGGGCCTGACCTACACGGTGTACAGTGTCTTGAAAGATTCCTTACTTAGGTATCGGAACGCTATTCTCAGGTTTGCCAGGCGCCCATATACTGCAGCAGTTATCTGGTTGATGTGTGCTTCCGGAGACATGCTCGGTGTTATACTCACCCCAAGATCTTTCTCCTTGAGTGAGGTTTGCAGTCTTTGGCCACCTAGCCTATACTCCGTCTGGGGTCTTCTTTGCCCTCCTCCAATCATCATGACTTTGCATTTGGAACAGGTGTCCAGTCTGTCCAGGTCTCTTTGAAGTCCTTCCTGATCCTCATCTGATTTAATTCTCCTCATTAACTTCACATGATTTGCGAACAGTGACACTTCAGAGTCTATCCCTTCCATCATGTCGTTCACATATACCTGTGTGTCGTCAAACACCTGACAAAGTACCTGTGTGTCGTCAAACACCTGACAAAGTACCTGTGTCTCGTCAAACACCTGACAAAGTACCTGTGTGTCGTCAAACACCTGACAAAGTACCTGTGTGTCGTCAAACACCTGACAAAGTACCTGTGTCTCGTCAAACACCTGACAAAGTACCTGTGTCTCGTCAAACACCTGACAAGAATGAATTAATGAACAGAGAGATATTTCGACTCCAGAGAAAGACTTCATCAGTCGCCGTCATAACACTAGTTCTTTGAATAATAATAATAATAATAATAATAATAATAATAATAATTAATAATAACAGTATTAATTATTAATAACAATAAGTATTATGTATAATCATCAATTAATGATGGAGAGTGATGTAGAGGAGACAGATCCATACATAGCTTTAAGATAAGGTATGATAAAGCTCATGGAGCAGGGAGAGAGTGGACCTAGTAGCCACCAGTGAAGAGGCGGGGCCAGGAGCTATGACTCGACCCCCCTACAACCACAATTACCCACCTAGTTACTCTCGTTAGAGTCCTTCTTGCCTCTGTCACACTCGCCACTGTAGTCGAGGTCAGTGTTGGGATCAAGGCATGTGCCAGCTCCAGGCGGCACAGGTTGGCATAAGTCTCACCATCAGTGCCACACACTGGTGTGTAGTCCTCACTACATGATGACTGGCACTCTGTTAAAATATACTTAGCAATAATATTAACAGTAACATAATGATAATAACATTAATAATAATAATAATAATAATAATAATAAATAATAATAATAATAATAATAATAATAATAATAATAATAATAATAATAACTTTTAAACTATAAATCACAATGACATTATTGAATTTTTCAAACCTATTTTCTATATTTTTTTAATATATATATATTAGGCCTTAAATGCTAATAATTCGGAAATATATAATTTTTGTTTACCTTCCGAATCAGCGGCCATCTTGGCGGGCAAGAGGAGCAGCAGCGCCACCAGCAGGGCAGTGGCTGTCAGGGGAACTACTACCGCAGTCATGATGGTGACTGACGGGGGTGACTGTCTCCTGACAGTGACTGACGGGGGGTGACTGTCTCCTGACAGTGACTGACGGGGGTTGACTGTCTCCTGACAGTGACTGACAGGGGTTGACTGTCTCCTGACGGTGACTGACGGGGTTTGACTGTCTCCTGACAGTGGCTGACGGGGGTTGACTGTCTCCTGACAGTGACTGACAGGGGTTGACTGTCTCCTGACGTGACTGACGGGGTTGACTGTCTCCTGACAGTGGACTGACGGGGGTTGACTGTCTCCTGACAGTGACTGACGGGGGTTGACTGTCTCCTGACAGTGACTGACGGGGGTTGACTGTCTCCTGACAGTGACTGACGGGGGTTGACTCTCTCCTGACAGTGACTGACGGGGGTTGACTGTCTCCTGACAGTGACTGACGGGGGTTGACTGTCTCCTGACAGTGACTGACGGGGGTTGACTGTCTCCTGACAGTGACTGACGGGGGTTGACTGTCTCCTGACAGTGACTGACGGGGTTGACTGTCTCCTGACAGTGACTGACGGGGTTGACTGTCTCCTGACAGTGACTGACGGGGGTTGACTGTCTCCTGACAGTGACTGACGGGGTTGACTGTCTCCTGACAGTGAACTGACGGGGGTTGACTGTCTCCTGACAGTGACTGGCGGGGGTTGACTGTCTCTGACAGTGACTGACGGGGGTTGACTGTCTCCTGACAGTGACTGGCGGGGGTTGACTGTCTCCTGACAGTGACTGGCGGGGGTTGACTGTCTCCTGACAGTGACTGGCGGGGGTTGACTGTCTCCTGACAGGACTGGCGGGGGTTGGACTGTCTCCTGACGAGGAATGGACGGGGTTGACTGTCTCCTGACAGTGACTGACGGGGGTTGACTGTCTCCTGACAGTGACTGACGGGGGTTGACTGTCTCCTGACAGTGACTGACGGGGGTTGACTGTCTCCTGACAGTGACTGACAGTGAGTGAAGATGCTCCCGAGTCTTATGTGACTATCACTTCCTGTCCTTCCATGGAGGGGAGAAGGGAGGGGAGAAAGAGGGAGGGGAGAAGGAGGGAGGGGAGAAGGAGGGAGGGGAGAAGGAGGGAGGGGAGAAGGAGGGAGGGGAGAAGGAAGGAGGGGAGGAGTGGATTGGAGGGAGATGATGATGATATGATAAATAATAATAATAATAATAATAATAATAATAATAATAATAATAATAATAAATAATAACAATAATAATAATAATAATAATAAATTAATAATAATAATAATAAATAATAATAATAATATAACAATAATAATAATAATAATAATAACAATAATAATAATAATAATAATAATAATAATACTAATAACAATAATAACAATAACAATAACAATAACAATAAACAATAATAATAATAAAATATAATAATAATAATAATAATAATAATAATAATAATAACTAATAATAATAATAATAATAATAATAATAATAATAATAATAATAATAATAATAATAACAATAATAATAATAACGAGGGCTGGAAGCACATATTTACCATCCCACCACAGGAAGTATTTGTTAGTACACACTGGGTATCCCACCAGATACATATGTCCATGTATTGTCTCTCTCTCTCTCTCTCTCTCTCTCTCTCTCTCTCCTTACCTGTAAGGTTTAAGTTAAAAAACCCGTGGCGTCTTAGCAATAACTACACAGAAGAAACAGTGTTACAACCCAGATACACTTGACATAACGTTTTCCAAGATATCCTTTGACTGGCAGTTGCCATGAGACCTGGATAATAGTCTGTACATAATAGTGACTGAGAATAATAGTCAGTTCCTGGAACTACTGCACCTCATTATGTAAATTACACATGCAACACTAAATGCTACTGTGTGTAAATGTCACAGTTTACAGCAGTTAGGTGTAAATGATATGTCAGTCATCTGACACCTGCAGCATGTTTGTGTGAAAAAAAGGCAGTGGGAAAGTGAATAGGAAAGGTAATCAGGTCTGATCCTAGGAAGGGGAAGGGGTAACTCCAGTTCCTTGGATCAAGATATCTTCATGCCTTCCCCAATTTTTAATGATAGTCCTAATATTTCCATTAGAATGTATAAATTCGGTAGAATGACTAAAATTTACAATAGATTGACTAAAATTTGCAATAGATTGACTAAAATTTGCAATAGATTGACTAAAATTTACAATAGATTGACTAAAATTTACAATAGATTGACTAAAATTTACAATAGATTGACTAAAATTTACAATAGATTGACTAAAATTTTCAATAGAATGAGTAAAACAATAGAATTAATAAAATTTAAAGTAGAAGGACTAAAATCATCATTAAAATGACTTAATGTTACACTAGAATGTCTAAAATTTACAATAGGTTTAAAATAAAAAAATGAATGTCTAAATTGACAATATAATGATTTATTTCACAGCAGAATGACTTAAATTTACATTTAAACATTGAAACTTAAATACAACTTTTAAATTAGCAGTAGAATGACTTAAAATATTAACAGATCGTCACAACTGACAGTAGAATGACTTAAAATTCAAAATAGAACATCTAAATTGACATTAGAATGACGTAAAACTTAAGCAGAACGTCTAAACTGACAGTAGAATGACTTAAAATTTGAATAGAACGTCTAAACTGACAGTAGAATGACTTAAAATTTGAGAAGAACGTCTAAACTGACAGTAGAATGACTTAAAATTTGAGTAGAACGTCTAAACTGACAGTAGAATGACTTAAAATTTGAGTAGAACGTCTAAACTGACAGTAGAATGACTTAAAATTTGAGTAGAACGTCTAAACTGACAGTAGAATGAACTTAAATTTGAGTAGAACGTCTAAACTGACAAGTAGAATGACTTAAAATTGAGTAGAACGTCTAAACTGACAGTAGAATGACTTAAAATTTGAGTAGAACGTCTAAACTGACAGTAGAATGACTTTAAATTTGAGTAGAAACGTCTAAACTGACAGTAGAATGACTTAAAATTTGAGTAGAACGTCTAAACTGACAGTAGAATGACTTAAAATTTGAGTAGAACGTCTAAACTGACAGTAGAATGACTTAAAATTTGAATAGAACGTCTAAACTGACAGTAGAATGACTTAAAATTTGAATAGAACGTCTAAACTGACAGTAGAAATGACTTAAAAATTTGAATAGAACGTCTAAACTGACAGTAGAATGACTTAAAATTTAAATAGAACGTCTAAACTGACAGTAGAATGACTTAAAATTTCAAAAGAACGTCTAAACTGACAGTAGAATGATTTAAAATTCACAAGAGAACGATGAAGACGCCAGCAGTGGCCAGACTGGCTGGTGGGTTGGTAAACACAGCAGCACAACAACAATACATGTATAAGTCTCCCAGTACCGTCTCTGTCTCCTGCAAAAATATATATATATATAATATATATATAATATATATATATATATATATATATATATATATTATATATATATATATATATATATTTTGCATATGACTTTATAGTTTAAATTAATGGATTTTTAACATAGTTTCCCTTAAAATAAAAATTAATTTGGTTCACTTGTTCTCAGTTCAATTTTTTATTTTTTAAGGATCGAAATGTTTTAAGAAATTTTTAGAGTTTTAAGCAATTTTTTTTTTTGAATTTTCATACAAAATGCTAAGAAAAAAATAGTGTGAAAAAGATCAAACCGAAATAGACTTTAAAATTAAATGGGAATATTCTTGGATATACGAGAATATTCTTGGATATATGAGAATATTCTTGGATATGTGAGAATATTCTTGGATATATGAGAATATTCTTGGATCTACGAGAATATTCATGGATATGTGAGAATATTCTTGGATATGTGAGAATATTCTTGGATATACGAGAATATTCTTGGATATACGAGAATATTCTTGGATATATGAGAATATTCTTGGATATGTGAGAATATTCTTGGATATGTGAGAATATTCTTGGATATATGAGAATATTCTTGGATCTACGAGAATATTCATGGATATGTGAGAATATTCTTGGATATGTGAGAATATTCTTGGATATACGAGAATATTCTTGGATATACGAGAATATTCTTGGATATATGAGAATATTCTTGGATATGTGAGAATATTCTTGGATATGTGAGAATATTCTTGGATATATGAGAATATTCTTGGATCTACGAGAATATTCATGGATATGTGAGAATATTCTTGGATATACGAGAATATTCTTGGATATATGAGAATATTCTTGGATATGTGAGAATATTCTTGGATATACGAGAATATTCTTGGATCTACGAGAATATTCATGGATATGTGAGAATATTCTTGGATATACGGGAATATTCTTGGATCTACGAAATACTCATGGATATGTGAGAATATTCTTGGATATACGAGAATATTCTTGATATATGAGAATATTCTTGGATATGTGAGAATATTCTTGGAATATACGAGAAATATCTTGGATATACGAGAATATTCATGGATATGTGAGAATATTCTTGAATATGTGAGAATATTCTTGGATATATGAGAATATTCTTGGATCTACGAGAATATTCATGGATATGTGAGAATATTCTTGGATATACGAGAATATTCTTGGATATATGAGAATATTCTTGGATATGTGAGAATATTCTTGGATATACGAGAATATTCTTGGATCTACGAGAATATTCATGGATATGTGAGAATATTCTTGGATATACGGGAATATTCTTGGATCTACGAGAATATTCATGGATATGTGAGAATATTCTTGGATATACGAGAATATTCTTGGATATATGAGAATATTCTTGGATATGTGAGAATATTCTTGGATATACGAGAATATTCTTGGATATACGAGAATATTCATGGATATGTGAGAATATTCTTGAATATACGGGAATATTCTTGGATATACGAGAATATTCTTGAATATACGAGAATATTCTTGGATATATGAGAATATTCTTGGATCTACGAGAATATTCATGGATATGTGAGAATATTCTTGGATATACGAGAATATTCTTGGATATACGAGAATATTCTTGGATATACGAGAATATTCTTGGATATACGGGAATATTCTTGGATATACGAGAATATTCTTGGATATACGAGAATATTCTTGGATATACGATAATATTCTTGGATATACGAGAATATTCTTGGATATGTGAGAATATTCTTGGATATGTGAGAATATTCTTGGATATGTGAGAATATTCTTGGATATATGAGAATATTCTTGGATCTACGAGAATATTCATGGATATGTGAGAATATTCTTGGATATACGAGAATATTCTTGGATATACGAGAATATTCATGGATATGTGAAAATATTCTTGAATATACGGGAATATTCTTGGATATACGAGAATAATTCTTGAATATACGAGAATATTCTTGGATATATGAGAATATTCTTGGATCTACGAGAATATTCATGGATATGTGAGAATATTCTTGGATATACGAGAATATTCTTGGATATACGAGAATATTCTTGGATATACGAGAATATTCTTGGATATACGGAATATATCTTGGATATACGAGAATATTCTTGGATATACGAAATATTCTTGGATATACGATAATATTCTTGGATATACGAGAATATTCTTGATATGTGAGAATATTCTTGGATATACGAGAATATTCTTGGATATACGAGAATATTCTTGGATATACGAGAATATTCTTGGATATACGAGAATATTCTTGGATATACGGGAATATTCTTGGATATACGAGAATATTCTTGGATATACGAGAATATTCTTGGATATACGATAATATTCTTGGATATACGAGAATATTCTTGGATATGTGAGAATATTCTTGGATATACGAGAATATTCTTGGATATACGAGAATATTCTTGGATACAGGAAAGTATTCTTGTATATACTACGTATATTGAGGTGAGAATATCGGCTCCAAAACTAGACTTGTAACGCGTATATCTACGCACAAGACCTTCTACAACAACAACAACAACTGGTGAGGTGCAAATCACCTGGGATAACTACAGAGGAACCTAATCATCGTCGTCGTCAGCGCAGAGACCGTCGTAGGCCGGCTGGAGAGAGTCATCGTCACACTGCGCTAACTTCAGTTCACACAGGCTGTCGTAGGTCTGGCCGTCGGAGCCGCACACGGGTTCGTACACGGCTTTACACACGAACGGACACCTGTTCTCTGCCGGGTGCAGAAATGATGATAATAATAATAATAATAATAATAATAATAATAATAATATAATAATAATAATAATAATAATAATAATAATGGTAGGATTGCTGGTTTCTTTTTCTGTCTCATAAACACGCTAAGATAACAGGGATATCTTGCTACTCCTACTTACACTTTGGTCACACTTCACAGACACGCACATGCATATATATATATACATACATCTAGGTTTTTCTCTTTTTTCTAAATAGCTCTTGTTCTTTTTTATTTCTTCTATTGTCCATGGGGAAGTGGAAAAGAATCTTTCCTCCGTAGCCATGCGTGTCGTATGAGGCGACTAAAATGCCGGGAGCAATGGGCTAGTACCCCTTCTCCTGTATACAATTACTAAAAAAGAGAGAAGAAAAACTTTATAAAACTGGGTTGCTTAAATGTGCGTGGATGTAGTGCGGATGACAAGAAAACAGATGATTGCTGATGTTATGAATGAAAAGAAGTTGGATGTCCTGGCCCTAAGCGAAACAAAGCTGAAGGGGGTAGGAGAGTTTCAGTGGGGGGAAATAAAATGGGATTAAATCTGGAGTATCTGAGAGAGTTAGAGCAAAGGAAGGGGTAGCAGTAATGTTAAATGATCAGTTATGGAAGGAGAAAAGAGAATATGAATGTGTAAATTCAAGAATTATGTGGATTAAAGTAAAGGTTGGATGCGAGAAGTGGGTCATAATAAGCATGTATGCACCTGGAGAAGAGAGGAATGTAGAGGAGAGAGAGAGATTTTGGGAGATGTTAAGTGAATGTATAGGAGCCTTTGAACCAAGTGAGAGAGTAATTGTGGTAGGGGACTTGAATGCTAAAGTAGGAGAAACTTTTAGAGAGGGTGTGGTAGGTAAGTTTGGGGTGCCAGGTGTAAATGATAATGGGAGCCCTTTGATTGAACTTTGTATAGAAAGGGGTTTAGTTATAGGTAATACATATTTTAAGAAAAAGAGGATAATAAGTATACACGATATGATGTAGGGCGAAATGACAGTAGTTTTGTTGGATTATGTATTGGTAGATAAAAGACTGTTGAGTAGACTTCAGGATGTACATGTTTAGAGGGGCCACAGATATATCAGATCACTATTCTAGTTGTAGCTATACTGAGAGTAAAAGGTAGATGGGATACAAGGAGAATAGAAGCATCAGGGAAGAGAGAGGTGAAGGTTTATAAACTAAAAGAGGAGGCAGTTAGGGTAAGATATAAACAGCTATTGGAGGATAGATGGGCTAATGAGAGCATAGGCAATGGGGTCGAAGAGGTATGGGTAGGTTTAAAAATGTAGTGTTAGAGTGTTCAGCAGAAGTTTGTGGTTACAGGAAAGTGGGTGCAGGAGGGAAGAGGAGCGATTGGTGGAATGATGATGTAAAGAGAGTAGTAAGGGAGAAAAAGTTAGCATATGAGAAGTTTTTACAAAGTAGAAGTGATGCAAGGAGGGAAGAGTATATGGAGAAAAAGAGAGAAGTTAAGAGAGTGTGAAGCAATGTAAAAAGAGAGCAAATGAGAGAGTGGGTGAGATGTTATCAACAAATATTTGTTGAAAATAAGAAAAAGTTTTTGGAGTGAGATTAACAAGTTAAGAAAGCCTAGAGAACAAATGGATTTGTCAGTTAAAAATAGGAGAGGAGAGTTATTAAATGGAGAGTTAGAGGTATTGGGAAGATGGAAGGAATATTTTGGAGGAATTGTTAAAATGTTGATGAAGATAGGGAAGCTGTGATTTCGTGTATAGGGCAAGGAGGAATAACATCTTGTAGGAGTGAGGAAGAGCCAGTTGTGAGTGTGGGGAAGTTCGTGAGGCAGTAGGTAAAATGAAAGGGGTAAGGCAGCCGGGATTGATGGGAATAAAGATAGAAATGTAAAAGCAGGTGGGGATATAGTTTTGGAGTGGTTGGTGCAATTATTTAATAAATGTATGGAAGAGGGTAAGGTACCTAGGGATTGGCAGAGAGCATGCATAGTTCCTTTGTATAAAGGCAAAGGGGATAAAAGAGAGTGCAAAAATTATAGGGGGATAAGTCTGTTGAGTATACCTGGTAAAGTGTATGGTAGAGTTATTATTGAAAGAATTAAGAGTAAGACGGAGAATAGGATAGCAGATGAACAAGGAGGCTTTAGGAAAGGTAGGGGGTGTGTGGACCAGGTGTTTACAGTGAAACATATAAGTGAACAGTATTTAGATAAGGCTAAAGAGGTCTTTGTGGCATTTATGGATTTGGAAAAGGCGTATGACAGGGTGGATAGGGGGCAATGTGGCAGATGTTGCAATGTATGGTGTAGGAGGTAGGTTACTGAAAAACAGTGAAGAGTTTTTTACGAGGATAGTGAGGCTCAAGTTAGAGTATGTAGGAAAGAGGGAAATTTTTCCCAGTAAAAGTAGGCCTAGACAAGGATGGTGGATGTCACCGTGGTTGTTTAATATATTATAGATGGGGTTGTAAGAGAAGTAAATGCGAGGGTTTTGGCAAGAGGCGTGAGTTAAAAGATAAAGAATCACACACAAAGTGGGAGTTGTCACAGCTGCTCTTTGCTGATGACACTGTGCTCTTGGGAGATTCTGAAGAGAAGTTGCAGAGATTGGTGGATGAATTTGGTAGGGTGTGCAAAAGAAGAAAATTAAAGGTGAATACAGTGAAAGAGTAAGGTTATGAGGATAACAAAAAGATTAGGTGATAAAAGATTGAATATCAGATTGGAGGGAGAGAGTATGGAGGAGGTGAACGTATTCAGATATTTGGGAGTGGACGTGTCAGCGGATGGGTCTATGAAAGATGAGGTGAATCATAGAATTGATGAGGGAAAAGGGTGAGTGGTGCACTTAGGAGTCTGTGGAAACAAAGAACTTTGTCCTTGGAGGCAAAGAGGGGAATGTATGAGAGTATAGTTTACCAACGCTCTTATATGGGTGTGAAGCGTGGGGTGATGAATGTTGCAGCGAGGAAGAAGGCTGGAGGCAGTGGAGATGTCATGTCTGAGGGCAATGTGTGGTGTGAATATAATGCAGAGAATTGTAGTTTGGAAGTTAGGAGGAGGTGCGGGATTACCAAAACTGTTGTCCAGAGGGCTGAGGAAGGGTTGTTGAGGTGGTTCGGACATGTAGAGAGAATGGAGCGAACAGAATGACTTCAAGAGTGTATCAGTCTGTAGTGGAAGGAAGGCGGGGTAGGGGTCGGCCTAGGAAGGGTTGGAGGGAGGGGGTAAAGGAGGTTTTGTGTGCGAGGGGCTTGGACTTCCCAGCAGGCATGCGTGAGCGTGTTTGATAGGAGTGAATGGAGACAAATGGTTTTTAATACTTGACGTGCTGTTGGAGTGTGAGCAAAGTAACATTTATGAAGGGATTCAGGGAAACCGGCAGGCCGGACTTGAGTCCTGGAGATGGGAAGTACAGTGCCTGCACTCTGAAGGAGGGGTGTTAATGTTGCAGTTTAAAAACTGTAGTGTAAAGCACCCTTCTGGCAAGAACAGTGATGGAGTGAATGATGGTGAAAGTTTTTCTTTTCGGGCCACCTGCCTTGGTGGGTCACCCTGCCTTGGTGGGTCACCCTGCCTTGATGGGCCACCCTGCCTTGGTGGCCACCCTGCCTTGGTGGGAATCGGCCGGTGTGATAATAAAAAAAAATAATAAAATAATATAATAAATAATAATAATAATAATAATAATAATAATAATATTATTATTATTATTATTATTATTATATTACTATTATTATTATTTATTATTATTATTATTATTATTATTATTTTATTATTATTATTATTAAAAAATAAAAATAATATTGATAATAATAATTACAACAATAATAATAAAATTATTATTTTAATTATTTACATGTACCGTTTATACACACTGGAAGGCAGCTTCCATACACACTGGAAGGCAGCTTCCATACACACTGGAAGGCAGCTTCCATACACACTGGAAGGCAGCTTCCATACACACTGTAAGGCAGCTTCCATCACACTGGAAGGCAGCTTCCATACACACTGGAAGGCAGCTTCCATACACACTGGAA
>NC_069473.1:23604296-23629296 GCF_026875155.1 Cherax quadricarinatus | reverse complement strand
TGACCACCAAGGCAGGGGACCCACCAAGGCAGGGTGGCCCACCAAGGCAGGGTGACCCACCAAGGCCGGGTGGCCCACCAAGGCAGGGTGACCCACCAAGGCAGGGTGGCCCACCAAGGCAGGGTGACCCACCAAGCAGGTGGCTCACCAAGGCAGGGTGACCCACCAAGGCAGGGTGCTCACCAAGGCAGGGTGGCCCACCAAGGCAGGGTGACCCACCAAGGCAGGGTGGCTCACCAAGGCAGGGTGACCCACCAAGGCAGGGTGGCCCACCAAGGCAGGGTGACCCACCAAGGCAGAGTGGCCCACCAAGGCAGCGTGACCCACCAAGGCAGGGTGACCCACCAAGGCAGAGTGGCCCACCAAGGCAGGGTGACCCACCAAGGCAGGGTGGCCCACCAAGGCAGGGTGACCCACCAAGGCAGGGTGGCCCACCAAGGCAGGGTGGCCCACCAAGGCAGGGTGACCCACCAAGGCAGGGTGACCCACCAAGGCAGGGTGACCCACCAAGGCAGGGTGACCCACCAAGGCAGGGTGGCCCACCAAGGCAGGGTGACCCACCAAGGCAGGGTGACCCACCAAGGCAGGGTGGCCCACCAAGGCAGGGTGACCCACCAAGGCAGGGTGGCCCACCAAGGCAGGGTGACCCACCAAGGCAGGGTGACCCACCAAGGCAGGGTGGCTTTACCAAGGCAGGGGGGACCCACCAAGGCAGAGTGGCTCACCAAGGCAGGGTGACCCACCAAGGCAGGGTGGCTCACCAAGGCAGGGTGACTCACCAAGGCAGGGTGACTCACCAAGGCAGGGTGACCCACCAAGGCAGGGTGGCCCACCAAGGCAGGGTGGCCCACCAAGGCAGGGTGGCCCACCAAGGCAGGGTGACCCACCAAGGCAGGGTGACCCACCAAGGCAGGGTGGCCCGAAAAAGAAAAACTTTCACCATCATTCACTCCATCACTGTCTTGCCAGAAGGGTGCTTTACACTAGTTATAAAACTACAACTTAACATCCCTCCCTCAGAGTGTTAGCAACTTCATGTTTACACCCTGAAAGTGTTAGCAACTTCATATTCACACCCTGAAAGTGTTAGCAACTTCATGTTTACACCCTGAAAGTGTTAGCAACTTCATATTCACACCCTGAAAGTGTTAGCAACTTCATGTTTACACCCTGAAAGTGTTAGCAACTTCATATTCCACACCCTGAAAGTGTTGGCAACTTCATATTTACACCTGAAAATGTTAGCAACTTCATATTTACACCCTGAAAGTGTTTGCAACTTCATATTTACACCCCCGAAAGTGTTAGCAACTTTATATTTACACCTGAAAGTGTTAGCAACTTCATATTTACACCCTGAAAGTGTTAGCAACTTCATATTCACACCCTGAAAGTGTTGGCAACTTCATATTTACACCCTGAAAGTGTTAGCAACTTCATATTTACACCCTGAAAGTGCTTTGGGAACTTCATATTTACACCTGAAAGTGTTAGCAACTTCATATTTTCACCCCGAAAGTGTTGGCAACTTCATATTTACACCCTGAAAGTGTTAGCAACTTCATATTTACACCCTGAAAGTGCTGGCAACTTCATATTTACACCCTGAAAGTGTTTAGCAAATTCATGTTTACACCCTGAAAGTGTTAGCAACTTTATGTTTACACCCTGAAAGTGTTAGCAACTTCATGTTTACACCCTGAAAGTGTTAGCAACTTCATATTTACACCCTGAAAGTGCTGGCAACTTCATATTTACACCCTGAAAGTGTTAGCAACTTCATATTTACACCCTGAAAGTGTTAGCAACTTCATATTTACACCCTGAAAGTGTTAGCAACTTTATTATTTACCCCCCTGAAAGTGTTAGCAACTTCATATTCACACCTGAAAGTGTTGGCAACTTCAATTTTTCACCCTGAAAGTGTTAGCAACTTCATATTTACACCCTGAAAGTGCTGGCAACTTCATATTTACACCCTGAAAGTGTTAGCAACTTCATATTTACACCCTGAAAGTGTTGGCAACTTCATATTTACACCCTGAAAGTGCTGGCAACTTCATATTTACACCCTGAAAGTGTTAGCAACTTCATGTTTACACCCTGAAAGTGTTAGCAACTTCATGTTTACACCCTGAAAGTGTTAGCAACTTCATGTTTACACCCTGAAAGTGTTAGCAACTTCATATTTACACCCTGAAAGTGCTGGCAACTTCATATTTACACCCTGAAAGTGTTAGCAACTTCATATTTACCCTGAAAGTGTTAGCAACTTCATATTTACACCCTGAAGGTGCTGGCAACTTCATATTTACACCCTGAAAGTGTTAGCAACTTCATGTTTACACCCTGAAAGTGTTAGCAACTTCATATTACACCCCGAAAGTGTTTTGCAACTTCATATTTACAAACCCCGAAAGGTTAGCAACTTCATATTTACCCCTGAAAGTGTTAGCAACTTCATATTTAACACCCTGAAAGTGCTGGCAAAATTCATATTTACACCCTGAAAGTTTTTGGCAACTTCATATTTACACCCTGAAAATGTTAGCAACTTCATGTTTACACCCTGAAAATGTTTAGCAACTTCATGTTTACACCCCGAAAGTGTTAGCAACTTCATATTTACACCCTGAAAGTGCTGGCAACTTCATATTTACACCCTGAAAGTGTTAGCAACTTCATATTTACACCCTGAAAGTGTTTTGCAACTTCATATTTACACACCCTGAAAGTGTTAGCAACTTCATGTTTACACCCTGAAAGTGTTAGGAACTTCATATTTACACCCTGAAAGTGTTAGCACCCTTTATATTTACACCCTGAAAGTGCTGGCAACTTCATATTTAACCCCGAAAGTGTTTAGCAACTTCATGTTTACACCCTGAAAGTGTTAGCAACTTCATATTTACACCCTGAAAGTGTGGCAACTTCATATTTACATCCTGAAAGTGTTGGCAACTTCATATTTACACCCTGAAAGTGTTAGCAACTTCATGTTTACACCCTGAAAGTGTTAGCAACTTCATGTTTACTCCCTGAAAGTGTTAGCAACTTCATGTTTACACCCTGAAAGTGTTAGCAACTTCATGTTTACACCTTGAAAGTGTTAGCAACTTCATGTTTACACCCTGAAAGTGTTAGCAACTTCATGTTTACACCCTTAAAGTGTTAGCAACTTCATATTTACACCCTGAAAGTGTTAGCAACTTTATATTTACCCCTGAAAGTGTTAGGCAACTTCATATTTACACCCTGAAAATGTTGGCAACTTCTATTTACACCCTGAAAGTGTTAGCAACTTCATTTACACCCTGAAAGTGTTAGCAACTTCATATTTACACCCTGAAAGTGTTAGCAACTTCATATTTACACCCTGAAAGTGTTAGCAACTTCATATTTACACCCTGAAAGTGTTGGCAACTTCATATTTACACCCTGAAAGTGTTAGCAACTTCATATTCACACCCTGAAAGTGTTGGCAACTTCATATTTACACCCTTAAATTGTTGGCAACTTCATATTTACACCCTGCAAGTGCTGGCAACTTCATATTTACACCCTGAAAGTGCTGGCAACTTCATATTTACACTCTGAAAGTGTTAGCAACTTCATATTTACACCCTGAAAGTGTTGGCAACTTCATATTTACACCCTGAAAGTGTTGGCAACTTCATATTTACACCCTGAAAGTGTTGGCAACATCATATTTACACCCTGAAATTGTTAGCAACTTCATGTTTACACCCTGAAAGTGTTAGCAACTTCATATTTACACCTGAAAGTGCTGGCAACTTCAGCTCTATAATTCACCCCAAAAAGGGGCCACCCCTGCATAAATAATCCCTTAATTATCGTCCAATTATTACAATAATTATACGCCAGGACTTACGTATGAGGGATAATATTGTAAATATCTCTCAGACACGCCAACCTAATACCTCTTGTGTATATTATCTTCCATATTATTTTTTTAATATGTTAGATTCTATTCAGTAATGTAATTTAGATATATGACAATAAATAGCTTTTTTTTTTTATTTTTGTTTACGTTTTCGAATAAATAAAATTATTTTTTTTTAAATATTGAGGCAAAAAGTTGGATTTTTTAAGGATTTTCTCGATTTTTATGTTTCTCAGTGTATATATACTGAGAGATGTGTATTTCTCAGTGTATATACACTGAGAGATGTGTATTTCTCAGTGTATATACACTGAGAGATGTGTATTTCTCAGTGTATATACACTGAGAGATGTGTATTTCTCAGTGTATATACACTGAGAGATGTGTATTTCTCAGTGTATATACACTGAGAGATGTGTATTTCTCAGTGTATATACACTGAGAGATGTGTATTGCTCCAGTGGTGGACCACGTCCCCTGTAGTGGTCCACGTCCCCTGTAGTGGACCACGACCCCTGTAGTGGTCCACGACCCCTGTAGTGATCCACGACCCCTGTAGTGGACCACGGCCGCTGTAATGGACCACGGCCCCTGTAGTGGACCACGTCCCCTGTAGTGGTCCACGGCCCCAGTAGTGGTCCACGGCCCCAGTAGTGGACCACGTCCCCTGTAGTGGTCCACGTCCCCTGTAGTGGTCCACGACCCCTGTAGTGATCCACGACCCCTGTAGTGGACCACGGCCGCTGTAATGGACCACGGCCCCTGTAGTGGACCACGTCCCCTGTAGTGGTCCACGGCCCCTGTAGTGGACCACGGCCCCTGTAGTGGTCCACGGCCCCTGTAGTGGACCACGGCCCCTGTACTGGACCACGGCCCCTGTAGTGGACCATGGACCCTGTAGTGGACCAAGGTCCCTGTAGTGGACCACGGCCCCTGTAGTGGTCCACGGCCCCTGTAGTGGACCACGGCCCCTGTAGTGGTCCACGGCCCCTGTAGTGGATCACGGCCCCTGTACTGGACCACGGCCTCTGTAGTGGACCATGGACCCTGTAGTGGACCAAGGTCCCTGTAGTGGACCACGGCCCCTGTAGTGGACCATGGCCCCTGTAGTAGATCACGGCCCCTGTAGTAGACCACGGCCCCTGTAGTAGATCACGGCCCCTGTACTGGACCACGGCCCCTGTAGTAGATCACGGCCCCTGTAGTAGATCACGGCCCCTATAGTAGATCACGGCCCCTGTAGTAGATCACGGCCCCTGTAGTAGACACGGCCCCTGTAGTAGACCATGGCCCCTGTAGTAGATCACGGCCCCTGTAGTAGATACGGCCCCTGTAGTAGACCATGGCCCCTGTAGTAGATCACGGCCCCTGTAGTAGATCACGGCCCCTGTAGTAGATCACGGCCCCTGTAGTAGATCACGGCCCCTGTAGTAGATCACGGCCCCTGTAGTAGATCACGGCCCCTGTAGTAGATCACGGCCCCTGTAGTAGATCACGGCCCCTGTACTGGACCACGGCCCCTGTAGTAGATCACGGCCCCTGTAGTAGATCACGGCCCCTGTAGTAGACACGGCCCCTGTAGTAGACCATGGCCCCTGTAGTAGATCACGGCCCCTGTAGTAGATCACGGCCCCTGTAGTAGATCACGGGCCCTGTAGTAGACACGGCCCCTGTAGTATATCACGGCCCCTGTAGTAGATAACGGCCCCTGTAGTAGATCACGGCCCCTGTAGTAGATCACGGCCCCTGTAGTAGATCACGGCCCCTGTAGTAGACACGGCCCCTGTAGTAGACCATGGCCCCTGTAGTAGATCACGGCCCCTGTAGTAGATCACGGCCCCTGTACTGGACCACGGCCCCTGTACTGGACCACGGCCCTTGTACTGGACCACGGCCCCTGTACTGGACACGGCCCTGTATGGACCACGGCCCTGCACTGGACCACGGCCCCTGTACTGGACCACGGCCCTTGTACTGGACCACGGCCCCTGTACTGGACCACGGCCCCTGTACTGGACCACGGCCCCTGTACTGGACCACGGCCCCTGTACTGGACCACGGCCCCTGTACTGGACCACGGCTCCTGTACTGGACCACGGCCCCTATACTGGACCACGGCCCCTGTACTGGACCACGGCCCCTGTACTGGACCACGGCCCCTGTACTGGACCACGGCCCCTGTACTGGACCACGGCCCCTGTACTGGACCACGGCCCCTGTACTGGACCACGGCCCCTGTACTGGACCACGGCCCCTGTACTGGACCATGGCCCCTATACTGGACCACGGCCCTGTACTGGACCACGGCCCCTGTACTGGACCACGGCCCCTGTACTGGACCACGGCCCCTGTACTGGACCACGGCCCCTGTACTGGACCACGGCCCTTGTACTGGACCACGGCCCCTGTACTGGACCACGGCCCCTGTACTGGACCACGGCCCCTGTACTGGACCACGGCCCCTATACTGGACCACGGTCCCTGTTGTGCCCCATATATGGGACCCAACATTGTATTTAAATATTATAAGAGTGTAGTGTTACCGCCTTAATATTATCCCACAAATATCTTCATTAACAGTTTAAATAAAGATGTTTGTCCTTAACTTTATGTCTTAACAGTTAACATCATTATCATTATTTTTATTATCTATGTAAATAGGTAGGATGTGTTTCTTATGTTAAATGAGAACTAACTAGTGAGGGTGAGAAACAATCATGCTAACTACTGTTAGCTGGTTTAGGGTCGAGGTCACTACTGACTGAGTCACGTGATGTGACCTGATGTTAGGTCAGTGGACTTTGATTCAGAGAGTCATGTCCAGCCCTGAGTACAGTTAATATATCTCTCCTCTGGTTGTCTGATAAGTTTCAAGTTTGTTTAAGTAACTGTGAGGTTGGTGACTTCTGGTCTACTCGGTGTACTGCTGGGAAAACACACTTATTAATAGACTTGGTCATTAACACTGTCTCTTAAGGTGTTTGTCTATCAGACATTCGATGTCTATTTCATTAACTACAGAATATAGATGTTATTTTTGAGTACAACTCCGCTAAGACGTATATATTAATAATCTGTGTTGAGCCAAGATTCAGTATTCAATAGAAGCTACCATACTCACTCTCACTATTTTAATATCATTGATCCAGACAAAGAAGCAACAGTGAGGTTGAGATTTAGTATCATTGTTTGAGTACATGGTAAGATCCGGCCTTGTATGGACAATGTCTTACTTCCAGTGAAATTACTGTCTATATATAACTTCTAGGTACCTTCAGTAATAAGGTACCTTGAGTAATAAGGTACCTTCAGTAATAAGTTACTTTGAATAATAAGGTACCTTCAGTAATAAGGTACCTTGAGTAATAAGGTACCTTCAGTAATAAGGTACCTTCAGTAATAAGGTACCTTCAGTAATAAGGTACCTTGAGTAATAAGGTACCTTCAGTAATAAGTTACTTTGAATAATAAGGTACCTTCAGTAATAAGGTACCTTGAGTAATAAGGTACCTTCAGTAATAAGGTACCTTGAGTAATAAGGTACCTTCAGTAATAAGGTACCTTGAGTAATAAGGTACCTTCAGTAATAAGTTACTTTGAATAATAAGGTACCTTCAGTAATAAGGTACCTTGAGTAATAAGGTACCTTCAGTAATAAGGTACCTTCAGTAATAAGGTACCTTCAGTATAAGGTACCTTGAGTAATAAGGTACCTTCAGTAATAAGTTACTTTGAATAATAAGGTACCTTCAGTAATAAGGTACCTTGAGTATAAGGTACCTTCAGTAATAAAGTACCTTGAGTAATAAGGTACCTTCAGTAATAAGGTACCTTGAGTAATAAGGTACCTTCAGTAATAAGTTACTTTGAATAATAAGGTACCTTCAGTAATAAGGTACCTTGAGTAATAAGGTACCTTCAGTAATAAGGTACCTTCAGTAATAAGGTACCTTCAGTAATAAGGTACCTTCAGTAATAAGGTATCTTCAGTAAAAAGTTACTTTGAATAATAAGGTACCTTCAGTAATAAGGTACCTTCATTAATAAGGTATCTTCAGCAATAAGGTACCTTCAGTAATAAGGTATCTTCAGCAACAAGGTATCTTCAGCAATAAGGTATCTTCAGTAATAAGGTATCTTCAGTAATAAGGTATCTTCAGCAATAAGGTATCTTCAGTAATAAGGTATCTTCGGTAATAAGGTATCTTCAGTAATAAGGCACCTTCAGTAATAAGGTACCTTCAGTAATAAGGTATCTTCAGTAATAGGGTATCTTCAGTAATAAGGTACCCTTTAGTAATAAGGTACCTTCAGTAATAAGGTATCTTCAGTAATAGGGTATCTTCAGTAATAAGGTATCTTCAGTAATAAGGTATCTTCAGTAATAAGGTACCTTCAGTAATAAAGTACCTTCAGTAATAAAGTACCTTCAGTAATAAGGTACCTTCAGTAATAAGGTACCTTCAGTAATAAGGTATCTTCAGTAATAAGGTACCTTCAGTAATAAGGTACCTTCAGTAATAAGGTACCTTCAGTAATAAAGTACCTTCAGTAATAAGGTACCCTCAGTAATAAGGTATCTTCAGTAATAAGGTACCTTCAGTAATAAGGTATCTTCAGTAATAAGTTACTTTGAACAATAATGTATCTTCAGTAATAAGGTATCTTCAGTAATAAGGTACCTTCAGTAATAAGGTCTCTTCAGTAATAAGGTACCTTCAGTAATAAGGTACCTTCAGTAATTAGGTACCTTCAGTAATAAGGTACCTTCAGTAATAAGGTACCTTCAGTAATAAGGTACCCTCAGTAATAAGGTATCTTCAGTAATAAGGTACCTTCAGTAATAAGGTATCTTCAGTAATAAGTTACTTTGAATAATAAGGTATCTTCAGTAATAAGGTATCTTTAGTAATAAGGTATCTTCAGTAATAAGGTATCTTCAGTAATAAGGTATCTTCAGTAATAAGGTATCCTCAGTAATAAGGTATCTTCAGTAATAAGGTACCTTCAGTAATAAGGTACCTTCAGTAATAAGGTATTTTCAGTAATAAGGTACCTTCAGTAATAAGGTACCTTCAGTAATAAGGTACCTTCATTAATAAGGTACCTTCAGTAATAAGGTACCTTCAGTAATAAGGTATCTTCAGTAATAAGGTACCTTCAGTAATAAGGTACCTTCAGTAATAAGGTACCTTCAGTGATAAGGTACCCTCAGTAATAAGGTATCTTCAGTAATAAGGTACCTTCAGTAATAAGGTATCTTCAGTAATAAGTTACTTTGAATAATAAGGTATCTTCAGTAATAAGGTATCTTTAGTAATAAGGTATCTTCAGTAATAAGGTACCTTCAGTAATAAGGTATCTTCAGTAATAAGGTACCTTCAGTAATAAGGTACCTTGAGTAATAAGGTACCTTCAGTAATAAGTTACTTTGAATAATAAGGTACCTTCAGTAATAAGGTACCTTGAGTAATAAGGTACCTTCAGTAATAAGGTACCTTCAGTAATAAGGTACCTTCAGTAATAAGGTACCTTCAGTAATAAGGTATCTTCAGTAAAAAGTTACTTTGAATAATAAGGTACCTTCAGTAATAAGGTACCTTCATTAATATGGTATCTTCAGCAATAAGGTACCTTCAGTAATAAGGTATCTTCAGCAACAAGGTATCTTCAGCAATAAGGTATCTTCAGTAATAAGGTATCTTCAGTAATAAGGTATCTTCAGCAATAAGGTATTTTTCAGTAATAAGGTATCTTCAGTAATAGGTATCTTCAGTAATAAGGCACCTTCAGTAATAAGGTACCTTCAGTAATAAGGTATCTTCAGTAATAGGGTATCTTCAGTAATAAGGTACCTTCAGTAATAAGGTACCTTCAGTAATAAGGTATCTTCAGTAATAGGGTATCTTCAGTAATAAGGTATCTTCAGTAATAAGGTATCTTCAGTAATAAGGTACCTTCAGTAATAAAGTACCTTCAGTAATAAAGTACCTTCAGTAATAAGGTACCTTCAGTAATAAGGTACCTTCAGTAATAAGGTATCTTCAGTAATAAGGTACCTTCAGTAATAAGGTACCTTCAGTAATAAGGTACCTTCAGTAATAAATTACCTTCAGTAATAAGGTACCCTCAGTAATAAGGTATCTTCAGTATAAGGTACCTTCAGTAATAAGGTTCTTCAGTAATAAGTTACTTTGAACAATAATGTATCTTCAGTAATAAGGTATCTTCAGTAATAAGGTACCTTCAGTAATAAGGTCTCTTCAGTAATAAGGTACCTTCAGTAATAAGGTACCTTCAGTAATTAGGTACCTTCAGTAATAAGGTACCTTCAGTAATAAGGTACCTTCAGTAATAAGGTACCTCCAGTAATAAGGTATCTTCAGTAATAAGGTACCTTCAGTAATAAGGTATCTTCAGTAATAAGTTACTTTGAATAATAAGGTATCTTCAGTAATAAGGTATCTTTAGTAATAAGGTATCTTCAGTAATAAGGTATCTTCAGTAATAAGGTATCTTCAGTAATAAGGTATCCTCAGTAATAAGGTATCTTCAGTAATAAGGTACCTTCAGTAATAAGGTACCTTCAGTAATAAGGTTTTTTTCAGTAATAAGGTACCTTCAGTAATAAGGTACCTTCAGTAATAAGGTACCTTCATTAATAAGGTACCTTCAGTAATAAGGTACCTTCAGTAATAAGGTATCTTCAGTAATAAGGTACCTTCAGTAATAAGGTACCTTCAGTAATAAGGTACCTTCAGTGATAAGGTACCCTCAGTAATAAGGTATCTTCAGTAATAAGGTACCTTCAGTAATAAGGTATCTTCAGTAATAAGTTACTTTGAATAATAAGGTATCTTCAGTAATAAGGTATCTTTAGTAATAAGGTATCTTCAGTAATAAGGTACCTTCAGTAATAAGGTATCTTCAGTAATAAGGTACCTTCAGTAATAAGGTACCTACAGTAATAATATATCTTCAGTAATAAGGTATCTTCAGTAATAAGTTACTTTGAATAATAAGGTATCTTCAGTAATAAGGTACCTTCAGTAATAAGGTATCTTCAGTAATAAGGTACCTTCAGTAATAAGGTATCTTCAGTAATAAGGTACCTTCAGTAATAGGGTATCTTCAGTAATAAGGTACCTTCAGTAATAAGTTACCTTCAGTAATAAGGTACCTTCAGTAATAAAGTACCTTCAGTAATAAGGTACCTTCAGTAATAAGGTACCTTCAGTAATAAGGTACCTTCAGTAATAAGGTATCTTCAATAATAAGGTACCTTCAGTAATAAGGTACCTTCAGTAATAAGGTACCTTCAGTAATAAGGTACCTTCAGTAATAAGGTACCTTCAGTAATAAGGTACCTTCAGTAACAAGGTATCTTCAGTAATAAGGTACCTTCAGTAATAAGGTATCTTCAGTAATAAGGTACCTTCAGTAATAAGGTACCATCAGTAATAAGGTACCTTCAGTAATAAGGTACCTTCAGTAATAAGGTACCTTCAGTAACAAGGTATCTTCAGTAATAAGGTACCTTCAGTAATAAGGTACCTTCAGTAACAATGTATCTTCAGTAATAAGGTACCTTCAGTAATAAGGTATCTTCAGTAATAAGGTACCTTCAGTAATAAGGTACCTTCAGTAATAAGGTACCTTCAGTAATAGGGTATCTTCAGTAATAGGGTATCTTCAGTAATAAGGTACCTTCAGTAATAGGGTATCTTCAGTAATAAGGTACCTTCAGTAATAAGGTACCTTCAGTAATAAGGTACCTTCAGTAATAAGGTACCTTCAGTAATAAGGTACCTTTAGTAATAAGGTACCTTCAGTAACAAGGTATCTTCAGTAATAAGGTACCTTCAGTAATAAGGTACCTTGAGTACTCTTCAGTATAAATTAATAAGAGGAGAAGAAGAAAGTATTGTGTCTTAAATAATTAAACATTGAATATCATAAATGTTATATTTGTTCCATTTTAGTTTCCCAGTTAAAATTAACCTTTTATAACTATAATGATTTTCTACAACAATAACTAGACCAAACATTGTTCCAATATTTTGTTACGGGGGAAGTGGCCATCTTAATAATTACACGACAGGTACTTGCGAGATTCTCTCCAGAACTCCTTGAAATAATCTACCATCTTTACATGGACCATGGAGCCTGTAGTGGACCACGGTACCTGTAGTGGACCACGGTATCTGTAGTGGACCACGGTACCTGTAGTGGACCACGGTACCTGTAGTGGATCGTGGTCCCTGTAGTGGACCACGGCCCCTGTAGTGGTCCACGGTACCTGTAGTGGACCACGGTACCTGTAGTGGACCACGGTACCTGTAGTGGACCACGGCCCCTGTAGTGGACCACGGTACCTGTAGTGGATCACGGTACCTGTAGTGGACCACGGTACCTATAGTGGATCACGGTACCTGTAGTGGACCACGGCCCCTGTAGTGGTCCACAGTACCTGTAGTGGACCACGGTACCTGTAGTGGACCACGGTACCTGTAGTGGACCACGGCCCCTGTAGTGGACCACGGTACCTGTAGTGGACCACGGTACCTGTAGTGGACCACGGTACCTGTAGTGGACCACGGCCCCTGTAGTGGATCGTGGTCCCTGTAGTGGACCACGGTACCTGTAGTGGACCACGGTACCTGTAGTGGACCACGGCCCCTGTAGTGGACCACGGTACCTGTAGTGGACCACGGTACCTGTAGTGGACCACGGCCCCTGTAGTGGACCACGGTACCTGTAGTGGACCACGGTACCTGTAGTGGATCACGGTACCTGTAGTGGACCACGGTCCCTGTAGTGGTCCACAGTACCTGTAGTGGACCACGGTACCTGTAGTGGACCACGGTACCTGTAGTGGACCACGGCCCCTGTAGTGGACCACGGTACCTGTAGTGGACCACGGTACCTGTAGTGGACCACGGTACCTGTAGTGGACCACGGCCCCTGTAGTGGATCGTGGTCCCTGTAGTGGACCACGGTACCTGTAGTGGACCACGGTACGTGTAGTGGACCACGGTACCTGTAGTGGACCACGGTACCTGTAGTGGACCACGGCCCCTGTAGTGGATCGTGGTCCCTGTAGTGGACCACGGCCCCTGTAGTGGTCCACGGTACCTGTAGTGGACCACGGTACCTGTAGTGGACCACGGGACCTGTAGTGGACTACGGCCCCTGTAGTGGATCGTGGTCCCTGTAGTGGACCACGGCCCCTGTAGTGGATCGTGGTCCCTGTAGTGGACCACGGTCTCTGTAGTGGATCGTGGTCCCTGTAGTGGACCCCGGCCCCTGTAGTGGATCGTGGTCCTGTAGTGGACCACGGCCCTTGTAGTGGATCGTGGTCCCTGTAGTGGACCACGGCCCCTCTAGTGGATCGTGGTCCCTGTAGTAGACCACGGACCCTGTAGTGGATCGTGGTCCCTGTAGTGGACCACGGACCGTGTAGTGGATCATGGTCCCTGTAGTGGACTAAGGACCCTGTAGTGGATCATGGTCCCTGTAGTGGACCACGGCCTCTGTAGTAGATCGTGGTACCTGTAGTGGACCACGGCCCTGTAGTGGTCCACGGTACCTGTAGTGGACCACGGTACCTGTAGTGGACCACGGCACCTGTAGTGGACCACGGCCCCTGTAGTGGATCGTGGTCCCTGTAGTGGACCACGGCCCCTGTAGTGGTCCTCGGTAACTGTAGTGCTCCACGGTACCTGTAGTGGACCACGGGACCTGTAGTGGACTACGGCCCCTGTAGTGGATCGTGGTCCCTGTAGTGGACCACGGCCCCTGTAGTGGTCCACGGTACCTGTAGTGGACCACGGTACCTGTAGTGGACCACGGTACCTGTAGTGGACCACGGCCCCTGTAGTGGATCGTGGGCCCTGTAGTGGACCACTGCCCCTGTAGTGGATCGTGGTCCCTGTAGTGGACCACGGCCCCTGTAGTGGATCGTGGTCCCTGTAGTGGACCACGGCCCCTGTAGTGGATCGTGGGCCCTGTAGTGGACCACGGCCTCTGTAGTGGATCGTGGTCCCTGTAGTGGACCACGGCCCCTGTAGTTGACCACGGTACCTGTAGTGGTCCACGGTACCTGTAGTGGTCCACGGTACCTGTAGTGGTCCACGGTACCTGTAGTGGTCCACGGTAACTGTAGTGGTCCACGGTACCTGTAGTGGTCCACGGTACCTGTAGTGGTCCACGGCCCCTGTAGTGGTCCACGGTACCTGTGCTGGTCCACGGTACCTGTAGTGGTCCACGATACCTGTAGTGGTCCACGGTACCCGTAGTGGTCCACGCTACCTGTAGTGGTCCACGGTACCTGTAGTTTTCCACGGCCCCTGTAGTGGTCCACGGTACCTGTAGTGGACCACGGCCTCAGTAGTGGATTGTGGTCCCTGTAGTGGACCACGGCCTCTGTAGTGGATCGTGGTTCCTGTAGTGAACCACCGCCTCTGTAGTGGATCGTAGTCCCTGTAGTGGACCACGGCCTCTGTAGTGGATTGTGGTCTCTGTAGTGGACCACGGCCTCTGTAGTGGATCGTGGTCCCTGTAGTGGACCACGGCCCCTGTAGTGGATCGTGGTCCCTGTAGTGGACCACGGTCTCTGGAGTGGATCGTGGTCCCTGTAGTGGACCACGGCCCCTGTAGTGGATCGTGGTCCCTGTAGTGGACCACGGCCCTTGTAGTGGATCGTGGTCCCTGTAGTGGACCACGGCCTCTGTAGTGGATCGTGGTCCCTGTAGTGGACCACGGCCCCTCTAGTGGATCGTGGTCCCTGTAGTAGACCACGGACCCTGTAGTGGATCGTGGTCCCTGTAGTGGACCACGGACCGTGTAGTGGATCATGGTCCCTGTAGTGCACTAAGGACCCTGTAGTGGATCATGGTCCCTGTAGTGGACCACGGCCTCTGTAGTAGATCGTGGTACCTGTAGTGGACCACGGCCCCTGTAGTGGTCCACGGTACCTGTAGTGGACCACGGTACCTGTAGTGGACCACGGTACCTGTAGTGGACCACGGCTCCTGTAGTGGATCGTGGTCCCTGTAGTGGACCACGGCCCCTGTAGTGGTCCACGGTAACTGTAGTGAACCACGGTACCTGTAGTGGACCACGGGACCTGTAGTGGACTACGGCCCCTGTAGTGGATCGTGGTCCCTGTAGTGGACCACGGCTCCTGTAGTGGTCCACGGTACCTGTAGTGGACCACGGTACCCGTAGTGGACCACGGTACCTGTAGTGGACCACGGCCCTGTAGTGGATCGTGGGCCCTGTAGTGGACCACTGCCCCTGTAGTGGATCGTGGTCCCTGTAGTGGACCACGGCCCCTGTAGTGGATCGTGGTCCCTGTAGTGGACCACGGCCCCTGTAGTGGATCGTGGGCCCTGTAGTGGACCACGGCCTCTGTAGTGGATCGTGGTCCCTGTAGTGGACCACGGCCCCTGTAGTTGACCACGGTACCTGTAGTGGTCCACGGTACCTGTAGTGGACCACGGTACCTGTAGTGGACCACGGTACCTGTAGTGGTCCACGGTACCTGTAGTGGTCCACGGTAACTGTAGTGGTCCACGGTACCTGTAGTGGTCCACGGTACCTGTAGTGGTCCACGGCCCCTGTAGTGGTCCACGGTACCTGTAGTGGTCCACGGTACCTGTAGTGGTCCACGATACCTGTAGTGGTCCACGGTACCCGTAGTGGTCCACGGTACCTGTAGTGGTCCACGGTACCTGTAGTTTTCCACGGCTCCTGTAGTGGTCCACGGTACCTGTAGTGGTCCACGGTACCTGTAGTGATCCACGGTACCTGTAGTGGTCCACGGTACCTGTAGTGGATCACGGCCTCTGTAGTGGATTGTGGTCCCTGTAGTGGACCACGGCCTCTGTAGTGGATCGTGGTTCCTGTAGTGGACCACGGCCTCTGTAGTGGATCGTAGTCCCTGTAGTGGACCACGGCCTCTGTAGTGGATTGTGGTCTCTGTAGTGGACCACGGCCCCTGTAGTGGATCGTGGTCCCTGTAGTGGACCACGGAATCTGTAGTGGATCGTGGTCCCTGTAGTGGACCACGGCCTCTGTAGTGCATCGTTGTCCCTGTAGTGGACCACGGCCCCTGTAGTGGATCGTGGTCCCTGTAGTGGACCATGGCCCCTGTAGTGGATCGTGGTCCCTGTAGTGGACCACGGTCTCTGTAGTGGATCGTGGTCCCTGTAGTGGACCACGGCCCCTGTAGTGGATCGTGGTCCCTGTAGTGGACCACGGCCCTTGTAGTGGATCGTGGTCCCTGTAGTGGACCACGGCCTCTGTAGTGAATCGTGGTCCCTGTAGTGGACCACGGCCCCTCTAGTGGATCGTGGTCCCTGTAGTAGACCACGGACCCTGTAGTGGATCGTGGTCCCTGTAGTGGACCACGGACCGTGTAGTGGATCATGGTTCCTGTAGTGGACTAAGGAACCTGTAGTGGATCATGGTCCCTGTAGTGGACCACGGCCTCTGTAGTAGATCGTGGTACCTGTAGTGGACCACGGTCCCTGTAGTGGATCATGGTTCCTGTAGTGGACCACGGACCATGTAGTGGATCATGGTCCCTGTAGTGGACCAAGGACCCTGTAGTGGATCGTGGCCCCTTTAGTGGACCACGAACCCTGTAGTGGATCATGGTCCCTGTAGTGGACCATGGCCCCTGTAGTGGATCATGGTCCCTGTAGTGGACCCTGGCCCCTGTAGTGGATCATGGTCCCTGTAGTGGACCACGGACAGTGTAGTGGACCACGGACCGTGTAGTGGACCACGGACCGTGTAGTGGACCACGGACCGTGTAGTGGACCTCGGACCGTGTAGTGAACCACGGACCGTGTAGTGGACCACGGACCGTGTAGTGGACCACGGACCGTGTAGTGGACCACGGACGTGTAGTGGACCACGGACCGTGTAGTGGACCACGGACCGTGTAGTGGACCACGGACCGTGTAGTGGACCACGGACCGTGTAGTGGACCACGGACCGTGAAGTGGACCACGGACCACAGGCAGGCAGAATAAAACAAACATTTACAAGAATGATAGATTTTAATTAAGAACATTGACGGGGAGAATGTGTGAGCACTGACACAGTCGCCCAGACACTGACACAGTCGCCCAGACACTGACACAGTCACCCAGACACTGACACAGTCACCCAGGCACTGACACAGTCGCCCAGACACTGACACAGTCACCCAGACACTGACACAGTCACCCAGGCACTGACACAGTCGCCCAGACACTGACACAGTCGCCCAGACACTGACACAGTCACCCAGACACTGACACAGTCACCCAGACACTGACACAGTCGCCCAGACACTGACACAGTCACCCAGACACTGACACAGTCGCCCAGACACTGACACAGTCACCCAGACACTGACACAGTCACCCAGACACTGACACAGTCACCCAGACACTGACACAGTCGCCCAGACACTGACACAGTCGCCCAGACACTGACACAGTCACCCAGACACTGACACAGTCACCCAGACACTGACACAGTCGCCCAGACACTGACACAGTCACCCAGACACTGACACAGTCACCCAGACACTGACACAGTCACCCAGACACTGACACAGTCACCCAGACACTGACACAGTCACCCAGACACTGACACAGTCGCCCAGACACTGACACAGTCGCCCAGACACTGACACAGTCACCCAGACACTGACACAGTCGCCCAGACACTGACACAGTCGCCCAGACACTGACACAGTCACCCAGACACTGACACAGTCACCCAGACACTGACACAGTCGCCCAGACACTGACACAGTCGCCCAGACACTGACACAGTCACCCAGACACTGACACAGTCGCCCGGACACTGACACAGTCGCCCAGACACTGACACAGTCGCCCAGACACTGACACAGTCACCCAGACACTGACACAGTCACCCAGACACTGACACAGTCACCCAGACACTGACACAGTCACCCAGACACTGACATAGTCGCCCAGACACTGACACAGTCACCCAGACACTGACACAGTCGCCCAGACACTGACACAGTCACCCAGACACTGACACAGTCGCCCAGACACTGACACAGTCGCCCAGACACTGACACAGTCGCCCAGACACTGACACAGTCACCCAGACACTGACACAGTCGCCCAGACACTGACACAGTCGCCCAGACACTGACACAGTCGCCCAGACACTGACACAGTCACCCAGACACTGACACAGTCACCCAGACACTGACACAGTCGCCCAGACACTGACACAGTCACCCAGACACTGACACAGTCACCCAGACACTGACACAGTCGCCCAGACACTGACACAGTCGCCCAGACACTGACACAGTCACCCAGACACTGACACAGTCACCCAGACACTGACACAGTCACCCAGACACTGACACAGTCGCCAGACACTGACACAGTCACCCAGACACTGACACAGTCACCCAGACACTGACACAGTCACCCAGACACTGACACAGTCACCCAGACACTGACACAGTCGCCCAGACACTGACACAGTCGCCCAGACACTGACACAGTCACCCAGACACTGACACAGTCACCCATACACTGACACAGTCGCCCAGACACTGACACAGTCGCCCAGACACTGACACAGTCACCCAGACACTGACACAGTCACCCAGACACTGACACAGTCGCCCAGACACTGACACAGTCGCCCAGACACTGACACAGTCGCCCAGACACTGACACAGTCACCCAGACACTGACACAGTCGCCCAGACACTGACACAGTCGCCCAGACACTGACACAGTCGCCCAGACACTGACACAGTCACCCAGACACTGACACAGTCGCCCAGACACTGACACAGTCGCCCAGACACTGACACAGTCGCCCAGACACTGACACAGTCACCCAGACACTGACACAGTCACCCAGACACTGACACAGTCGCCCAGACACTGACACAGTCACCCAGACACTGACACAGTCACCCAGACACTGACACAGTCGCCCAGACACTGACACAGTCGCCCAGACACTGACACAGTCACCCAGACACTGACACAGTCACCCAGACACTGACACAGTCACCCAGACACTGACACAGTCGCCCAGACACTGACACAGTCACCCAGACACTGACACAGTCACCAGACACTGACACAGTCACCCAGACACTGACACAGTCACCCAGACACTGACACAGTCGCCCAGACACTGACACAGTCGCCCAGACACTGACACAGTCACCCAGACACTGACACAGTCACCCATACACTGACACAGTCGCCCAGACACTGACACAGTCGCCCAGACACTGACACAGTCACCCAGACACTGACACAGTCACCCAGACACTGACACAGTCGCCCAGACACTGACACAGTCGCCCAGACACTGACACCGTCGCCCAGACACTGACACAGTCACCCAGACACTGACACAGTCGCCCAGACACTGACACAGTCGCCCAGACACTGACACAGTCGCCCAGACACTGACACAGTCACCCAGACACTGACACAGTCGCCCAGACACTGACACAGTCGCCCAGACACTGACACAGTCGCCCAGACACTGACACAGTCGCCCAGACACTGACACAGTCACCCAGACACTGACACAGTCGCCCAGACACTGACACAGTCGCCCAGACACTGACACAGTCCCCAGACACTGACACAGTCACCCAGACACTAACACAGTCGCCCAGACACTGACACAGTCGCCCAGACACTGACACAGTCGCCCAGACACTGACACAGTCACCCAGACACTGACACAGTCGCCCAGACACTGACACAGTCACCCAGACACTGACACAGTCACCCAGACACTGACACAGTCGCCCAGACACTGACACAGTCACCCAGACACTGACACAGTCGCCCAGACACTGACACAGTCACCCAGGCACTGACACAGTCGCCCAGACACTGACACAGTCGCCCAGACACTGACACAGTCGCCCAGACACTGACACAGTCACCCAGACACTGACACAGTCGCCCAGACACTGCCACAGTCGCCCAGACACTGACACAGTCGCCCAGACACTGACACAGTCACCCAGACACTGACACAGTCACCAGACACTGACACAGTCACCCAGACACTGACACAGTCGCCCAGACACTGACACAGTCGCCCAGACACTGACACAGTCGCCCAGACACTGACACAGTCACCCAGACACTGACACAGTCACCCAGACACTGACACAGTCGCCCAGACACTGACACAGTCACCCAGACACTGACACAGTCACCCAGACACTGACACAGTCGCCCAGACACTGACACAGTCGCCCAGACACTGACACAGTCACCCAGACACTGACACAGTCACCCAGACACTGACACAGTCACCCAGACACTGACACAGTCGCCCAGACACTGACACAGTCACCCAGACACTGACACAGTCACCCAGACACTGACACAGTCACCCAGACACTGACACAGTCACCAGACACTGACACAGTCGCCCAGACACTGACACAGTCGCCCAGACACTGACACAGTCACCCAGACACTGACACAGTCACCCATACACTGACACAGTCGCCCAGACACTGACACAGTCGCCCAGACACTGACACAGTCACCCAGACACTGACACAGTCACCCAGACACTGACACAGTCGCCCAGACACTGACACAGTCGCCCAGACACTGACACAGTCGCCCAGACACTGACACAGTCACCCAGACACTGACACAGTCGCCCAGACACTGACACAGTCGCCCAGACACTGACACAGTCGCCCAGACACTGACACAGTCACCCAGACACTGACACAGTCGCCCAGACACTGACACAGTCGCCCAGACACTGACACAGTCGCCAGACACTGACACAGTCACCAGACACTGACACAGTCGCCCAGACACTGACACAGTCGCCCAGACACTGAACAGTCGCCCAGACACTGACACAGTCGCCAGACATGACACAGTCACCCAGACACTGACACAGTCGCCCAGACACTGACACAGTCGCCCGACACTGACACAGTCGCCCAGACACTGACACAGTCACCCAGACACTGACACAGTCGCCCAGACACTGACACAGTCGCCGAGACACTGACACAGTCGCCCAGACACTGACACAGTCACCCAGACACTGACACAGTCGCCCAGACACTGACACAGTCACCCAGACACTGACACAGTCACCCAGACACTGACACAGTCGCCCAGACACTGACACAGTCACCCAGACACTGACACAGTCGCCCAGACACTGACACAGTCACCCAGGCACTGACACAGTCGCCCAGACACTGACACAGTCGCCCAGACACTGACACAGTCGCCCAGACACTGACACAGTCACCCAGACACTGACACAGTCGCCCAGACACTGACACAGTCGCCCAGACACTGACACAGTCGCCCAGACACTGACACAGTCACCCAGACACTGACACAGTCACCCAGACACTGACACAGTCACCCAGACACTGACACAGTCGCCCAGACACTGACACAGTCACCCAGACACTGACACAGTCGCCCAGACACTGACACAGTCGCCCAGACACTGACACAGTCGCCCAGACACTGACACAGTCACCCAGACACTGACACAGTCGCCCAGACACTGACACAGTCACCCAGACACTGACACAGTCGCCCAGACACTGACACAGTCGCCCAGACACTGACAGTCACCCAGACACTGACACAGTCGCCCAGACACTGACACAGTCACCCAGACACTGACACAGTCGCCCAGACACTGACACAGTCACCCAGACACTGACACAGTCACCCAGACACTGACACAGTCACCCAGACACTGACACAGTCGCCCAGACACGACACAGTCACCCAGACACTGACACAGTCACCCAGACACTGACACAGTCACCCAGACACTGACACAGTCACCCAGACACTGACACAGTCGCCCAGACACTGACACAGTCGCCCAGACACTGACACAGTCGCCCAGACACTGACACAGTGCCAGCCTGACACAGTACCAGACATGACACAGTCGCCCAGACACTGACACAGTCACCCAGACACTGACACAGTCACCCAGACACTGACACAGTCGCCCAGACACTGACACAGTCCCCAGACACTGACACAGTCGCCCAGACACTGACACAGTCGCCCAGACACTGACACAGTCGCCCAGACACTGACACAGTCGCCCAGACACTGACACATAAACCAGTAGTCACGTTTTCATAGACCTGACAAAAAATTCACTCTGGTTAGGCGAAACGTTGTGTATTAGCAGTTTCGGCCAGCTGACTGTGTTATATACGTCCTGTGAGAGAAACCTCTGAACTGGACTTAAAACACGTATTAGATTACAGTTTAACACTGCTTATTGGACAATATAAACACCTGTTCATTGAATTTATAAGCACCTGTTCATCGGACATTTAAACACCTGTTATTGGCTTATAACACCTGTTTTATTGGAAATTTTAAAACACGTGTTTATTGATTTATAAACATCTATTTATTGGACCTTATAAACACCTGTTTATTGGACTTTATAAAACACCTGTTTATTGGACATTATAAGCGCCTGTTATTGGAATTTTAAACACTGTTTACTGGACTTATAAACACCTGTCACTAAACTCTCCTATAATATCTTAAAACTTTGAAGGTAAAGTTTCAGAAAACAACGAATATTAAGGTACAGTGACAGCACCAGTGAGAGGTCAGTCTCTGACCTCTGTTGACCTCTCCTGTGAAACAGTGTAGTGTACACACTTGTGTAATACACACATGTTATAATACACACTGTGTAATACACACTTGTGTAATACACACATGTGTAATACACATTTGTAATACACACATGTGTAATACACACTTGTGTAATACACACTTGTTAATAACACTGTGTAATACACACTTGTGTAATACACACTTGTGTAATACACACATGTGTAATACACACTTGTGTAATCACACTTGTGTATACACACATGTGTAATACACACATGTGTAATACACACATGTGTAATACACACATGTGTAATACACACTTGTGTAATACACACATGTGTAATACACACATGTGTAATACACACTTGTGTAATACACACATGCGTAATACACACGTGTGTAATACACACTTGTGTAATACACAGATATTTATAATATTCTCTTAGTATTATTTTGATAATTATTGTTTATATATAATATATTACAATACACTTATGCTATAAAAATTTATATTATATAATATTATTTAGTAAATAATGGTATATTGTTTTTGAATATTTTATTTATAATATTATATTATTTTTAATTATTATTTATAATATTATATTATTTTTGAATAACTTAATATTATTTTTGTTAATATTATATTATTTATGAATAATATTATATTATTTGTGAATAATATTATATTATTTATGAATAATATTATATTATTTGTGAATAATATTATATTATTTATGAATAATATTATATTATTTATGAATAATATTATATTATTTATGAATAATATTATATTATTTGTGAATAATATTATATTATTTATGAATAATATTATATTATTTGTGAATAATATTATATTATTTATGAATAATATTATATTATTTATGAATAATATTATATTATTTGTGAATAATATTATATTATTTGTGAATAATATTATATTATTTGTGAATAATATTATATTATTTGTGAATAATATTATATTATTTGTGAATAATATTATATTTTGTCCCCTTTTTTCTGTATTGTGTTTTCCAGTGCTGACACTGCTCGTCTTCCAGTGCTGACACTGCTCGTCTTCCAGTGCTGACACTGCTTGTTAGTTTAATACCATTATTATGCACACCATACCCATCTTGTGGGCAGTAGCCACACCATACCCATCCTGTGGGCAGTAGCCAACCCATACCCATCCTGTGGGCAGTAGCCACCCCATACCCATCAGGTGGGCGATAGTCCAAAGATTACAGAGGTACATAATGGGTCCAGGAACTGGACCCCAAAGTTTTGACAGCTGAACAAGTTACAAAGGTAATGAACCCCAGGTAGATCTAGTCACAGTCATCACCAAGTGCAGTAAAATACTGCCATTGAGGCTTTATATTTGAGCTTTATCACGCCCCTGACTTTTTTTTTTCAACAAACTGGTCGCATCCCACCGAGGCAGGGTGACCTAAAAGGAAAAACGAAGGTTTCTCCTTTAAAATTTAGTAATATATACAGGACAGGGGGTTACCAGCCTCTTGTTCCTGGCATTTTAGTCGCCTCATACGACACGCGTGGGTTACGGAGGAAGAATTCTGCTCCACTTCCCACTGACATTATAGCTTCTAATTACAAAGACATGAGATTAGAAAAAGCGACGTGAAAAAAGATTATGATAACATATCTACACTCGTTCTACATCTCTCTCTCTCTCTCTAACATCTACACCAACATAGGTTTCTGATGTTCCCTTGATAAACAGTTCGTGCTGACAGAATTATTAAGGGAGTCTTTATGAGGCTTGTAACCAGTTATGTTAGGTCAGTAGTTTATGGTAAGCGTCCTTAGTAGATCATAAGGCAACTGGAGATCTTAACCACTGGTTAGGGGTTAGGGGTGTTTAAAGACCTTGTAATGTGACGCCACAGTGACCGGCCCTAGAGTTCAGGACCCCAAGGGGCAAGAATTATTATCAAGGGCACCCTGCTGTAACTGTGCAAAACAAAAAAGGGAGAAACAAGGGGAAACCGGATGTTAATTTCTATAATAGTGTAATCACAGTAAGCTGTTTATTATTTATCATTCACATATAATCCTAGAGTTATATGTGAATAACAATGGACTACAAAATAAATGCCAGTGAGGTTAATGCTAGTGTCTCTTAGTAATCTAAATAACGTGGATTTTAAATCTGAAGCCAATATAACTCAACACCATAGGACTTTTAGCTACAGATTTTATTTGTAATTATTTCAGGCCGTATTGTAACAGAATATATATACTGAAAGGTGTATATCTGAGAGGGTATATACACTGTATATACATGTAGTCTGTAGGATTTAAACCTTATTAATCAACTAGTCAGCTAATGCACACACACACACACACACACACACACACACACACACACACACACACC
>NC_069473.1:23587587-23603796 GCF_026875155.1 Cherax quadricarinatus | reverse complement strand
CAAATGCAAAGTCAGAAGTTTGGGGGAAGGGCAAAAAAGACCGCAACACAATATTTAGATCCCCAAAGACTGCAAACCTCACTCAAGGAAAAAAACTGGGGTGATATAACACCGACATACCCCTGAGAGCACATCAATCAGATAACTGCCGCAGCATACGGGCGCCTGGCAAACCTACGAATAGCGTTCCGATACCTCAGTAAGGATTCGTTTAAGACTCTGTATACCATCTACGTCAGGCCCATACTGGAGTATGCAGCACCAGTTTGGAATCCACACCTAGTCAAGCACGTCAAGAAATTAGAGAAAGTGCAAAGGTTTGCAACAAGACTAGTCCCAGAGCTACGGGGATTGTCCTATGAAGAAAGGTTGAGGGAAATCGGCCTGACGACACTGGAGGACAGGAGGGTCAGGGGAGACATGATAACGACATATAAAATACTGCGGGGAATAGACGAGGTGGACAAAGACGGGATGTTCCAGAGATGGGACACAGACACAAGAGGTCACAATTGGAAGTTGAAGACTCAGATGAATCAAAGGGATGTTAGGAAGTATTCTTCAGTCATAGAGTAGTCAGGCCGTGGAATAGCCTAGAAAGTGATGTAGTGGAGGCAGGAACCATACATAGTTTTAAGGCGAGGTATGATAGAGCTGATGGGCAGGGAGAGAGAGGACCTAGTAGCAATCAGCGAAGAGGCGGGGCCAGGAGCTGTGACTCGACCCCTGCAACCACAAATAGGTGAGTACAAATAGGTGAGTACACAACACACACACACAACACAACACACACACACACAAACACACACACAACAACACACACACAACAACACACACACACAACACACACACAACACACACACACATACACACACAACACACAGCACACAACACACACACAACACACAACACACACACAACACACACACACACAACACACAGCACACAACACACACACAACACACACACACACACAAAACACAAACACACACACAACTCACAACACACAACACACAACCCCACACACAACACACAACACACACACAACACACACACACATACACACACAACACACAGCACACAACACACACACAACACACAACACACACACAACACACAGCACACAACACACAGCACACAACACACACACAACACACACACACACACAACACACAACACACACCACAACTCACAACACACAACACACAACACACAACACACAACACACACACAACACACAACACACAACACATAACACACAACACACACAACACACAACACACAACACACAACACATAACACACAACACACAACACACACAACATCAAACAATACAAATAACCTCGTTCACTAGCAAGTTGAAAGCTTCTTCTCCTGTACTAACTTCCCTCCTTCAAGGAGTTGCTCAAGATGGAAGACTTTAATTTTGAAGGTGGACCGAAGTGTTCCATCATGTGCTCTGAGAAGGATGGAGAAAGAGGGAGGGAAGAAGAGAAGGAGAGAGAGTGGTATAAAAGGTGGTAGGAAGACAGGTGGGTGGGAAAGAGAGAATATATCTAAATGTATATGAATGCACCACACAGAAACAAGTGGGTATATACAGAGAAGGATCGCAGTCAGCAGGATTCGAACCCACTACAGGAAGATTGGCGAGGTTCCCAAGTGACGCTCTACACCACTCGGCTACAGATGCCACATAAGCTGGGCAGCCTGGTTCACAAGCCATGTTTCTTTCCCAGCCCGGGCACAAAAATGGGCCTCAAGCATAGTTTCCAGCTATTTCTATCTTCTCCTGTACTTCCTTTTAGTCTATTTTAAGGCAAATCATTTTTCATTCTATATTTGATGCGGAGGGAGTGCCTAACCTTGTTCAGCCAGCGGTAGATTATGGTCAGGGCGGGGCAGAGGAGGTCACTTACCCTGATTGAAAATGGTTTCAGCCGATTTTTTTTAGCCCCGGTAAAAGTCTATTATTTCTCCAGGCTGGGAAGCCTGATAAACTGAGACTTCAGACTTATGGTGGGTGGTCACCAGTGAAGACTTTATCTCCTCTGGTCCCAACTTTAGTCCACATCTCTCTCTCTCTCTCTCTCTCTCTCTCTCTCTCTCTCTCTCTCTCTCTCTCTCTCTCTCTCTCTCTCTCTCTCTCTCTCTCTCTCTCTCTCTCTCTCTCTCTCTCTCTCTCTCTCTTTCCCGTCCAGAGCGACGTTTCGGACACCTGACAACAAAGCGTCCTCCCACGAGCCGTACACGGCTTGGTGTCTGGTCCGGTCGTTAACTCTCAGCTGGCCACAGAAGGGGACTACTTACTCGGCTTTGGTGTATTAGAGTGTGAGCCGTGAATCCCTTATATCCCTGCCGGGAAGCTGGCGGGGGGGGGGAGCGAAACGTGGTGTGAGGCGAGTGAAACGTGATAAAGCTCTACACAGAGTGAAACATGGCTCCATAAGACCTTACACAGAGGGAAACGTTGTCTCAGCAAACCCATAGAATCCCTCCTTTCGCCCCTGGCTGCGTACTGTGACACACAGATCACATCTGTTCCCGCGCACTGTGACACACAGATCACATTTGCTCCTGCGTGCTGTGACACACAGATCACGTCAATAACAACTCTCATTCGTCAGGTCTGGTCATCAAAGCTCACTTTCAGAGACCGTAACATCGACTGCCAGACTAGTTAGGTAAGGCATAAACGTGCCATGTTTCCGTCCTCTGGATGTAATGGTCTTCGATAATGGTGGCAATCATCAGGTTATGACTGACAGACTTAAGACTGGTCAGTCAGACTTTTAGGAGGTTCAGTGGACATGATTGGGAGAGATAATAACTGATTGGTTGTTCCAGGCAAGATATTGGGGCCTGTGGATTGTTCCAACCAAGATATTGGGGCCTGTGGGCTGTTCCAGGGAAAGATTTTGGGGGCCTGTGGCTGCTCCAAACCAAGATTTTGGGGGCATGGGGGGTTGTTCCGGGGAAATTTTGGGGGCCTGGGGGCTTTTTCCGGGAAAGATTTTGGGGGCCTTGGACTGCTCCAACCAAAAGATTTGGGGTTTGTGGGTTTTTCGGGCAAGATATTGGGCCTGGGGGTTTTTTCCCGGCAAGATATTAGGACCTGGGGGTTGTTCCAACGAAAATTGGGGGTGTGCTTTCCGGGCAAGATTCTGGGGCGTGGGCTTTTTTCCAGGCAAGATTTTGAGGCCTATGGGTTGTCGGGGCAATTTTTGGGGCTTGTGGGTTTTCCACCCAAAGGAAATTGTGACTTGTGGGTCGCCTGCTAAACGGGCACCTCAGTCAAGAAACACAGGAGACAGAAAAAAGTCGGGGAGAGCAGATATAGGGGGGTCAGCCCCCTGGGTTTTTTGAGAAGCTTGAGGTGACCGTCCCTCAACTGAGAAGACAGATGTTAAAAGAGGGTCAGTCCCTCAGACTGAAGAACTATATCAGAGGGGCCCACATATACAACATTTGGACATCTTCCAAGACCCCGGGTCTTCACATGTGTCTCAAAAGAGAGAGCAATCTCTCCACCCCCCAATTAAATCAATCTCTCTATCTCAACACATCTCTTGCCAGCAGCAGCTTTGGGTAAATTCCTTTCTCAAATTGTACCAAGTCTTTTCCCCTCAATTTTTTTTTTTCCACTTTTTCACAATGAAAAACGACCGTGTGTTCAGGAGCAACACTGGTGGGACAGTGGTACAAAAAATGGTGGGAATGTGTGATACAACACTGGTGGTGGCAGATGTGTGGCAACACGGTGGCAGAAGTTTGGGACAACACTTCTGGTGACAGGGGTATGGACAAACACGGTGGTGGTTAGAAATGTGGTACAACCTGGGTGGCAGATGTTGGTACAAAACAGTGCAGAGGTGGGGCACACTGCTGGGTGCAAATGTGTGGTACAACACTGCTGGGGGGCAGAGCGTGGTAAACACGGGCTGTGGTGGGGAGATGCGGGGCCCCGTGGTTCAATTACAAAAACCGCTGTGGGGACTTGGGACAACATGCTGGTGGCAGAGTGGACAAAAACTGCGGTGGCAGATGCGGGGTACAACACGCTGATGGCAGATGCGTGGCACAACACTGCTGGTGGCAGAGTATGGCACAACACTGCGGTGGCAGATGTGGGGGTACAACAGTGTGTTACCACCTATTTGTGGCTGCGGGGGTCGTTTCACACTCCGGGCCCCCCTCCACTGGACGCCAAAAGGGTCCGCACTCCCCCTGCTCCAAGACCTTGCCCGTACCTCTTCCAAAGCATTCACGTGTTAAAATCCAAAATTTTTTCCCAAACAAGCTTCATATTAACACTGTACTCTCCTACATATCTTTAAAATATCTCCAACACGCTCATTTATATAGGACTTAATTACCTGCTATTACGGTGATGTCATCGATGGGTCGTTAGTAAATGAGTTGGTAATTAGGTAATTAAGTACAGGACTGGAATTCCCCTCAGAGGGGAAAAAAAATTTTATATATATATATATTAATATATATTTATATATAAAAATATATATAAAAAAATAATAAAAATTAATATAAATATATATCACAGCTAAAAAAACAATTTTTTTTGTGTGTATTGTACAAAGATTAGTTTGCATGGGAAGCCTGGAGGAAAAAGGTCAGCCATTTAAAGAGTTTTGCAAGGACGTCTCTATTACGTAGCCTGTCTCCCCTCTGTCTGCGTTGGTGATGCGTCCTCTGAGCTTTCTGAACACCGACAAGGTGGCAATATGTACCTTTGAACTGTGTTATTTTGGGAAGTTGTATATTGTTATAGCCAGGGGACTCTCTCTCCCCTTCTCCCTTTTTTCTCTCTCTCTTCTCTCTCCTTTTTTTTCTCCTCTCTCTCTCTCTCTCTCTCTCTCTCTTGCCCTGCAGTAGTAATGGTCCTTTCCCCGTCCCCAGGGTACGCCGCGCGCGCTCTTTTCGCTGCTCTCCATACCCTTCAACAGAGAGTGTTGATGGTGGGGGCGGACGTGGGGGCCACTCTATTACTGCCCCTTTCCCTGCACTATCTTTTCTATTTGGTAACTCATGTATAGGTAAGTCCCCCCCATATATATATAATTTTATATTTTTATAATATAATAATATAAATTTTTAAAAAATATATAATATAAAATATATAATATATATAATATATAATATATTTATTTTTTTTTATTACACACGGCCGATTCCCACCCAAGGCGGGTGCCCAAAAAGAAAAAATTTCCCCATTCGCTCCATCATGTCTTGCCAAAGGGTGCTTTACATACAGTTTTTAAACGCAACATTAACACCCCTCCTTCAGAGTGCAAGGCACTGTACTTCCCATCTCCAGGACTCAAGTCCGGCCTGCGGTTTCCCTGAATCCCTTCAAAAATGTTACTTTGCTCACACTCCAACAGCACGTCAAGTATTAAAAACCATTTGTCTCCATTCACTCCTATAAAACACGCTCACGCATGCCTGCTGGAAGCCAAGCCCCTCGCACACAAAACCCTCCTTTACCCCCTCCCTCCAACCCTTCCTAGGCCGACCCCTACCCCGCCTTCCTTCCACTACAGGGCTGATACACTCTTGAAATCATTCTGTTTCGCTCCATTCTCTCTACAATGTCCGAACCACCTCAACAACCCTTCCTCAGCCCTGGGCAACAAGTTTTGGTAATCCGCACCTCCTCCTAACTTCCAAACTACGAAATTTTCTGCATTATATTCACACCACACATTGCCCCCAGACATGACATCTCCACTGCCTCCAGCCCTTTTCCTCGCTGCAACATTCATCACCCACGCTTCACACCCATAAAGAGCGTTGGTAAAACTATACTCTCATACATTCCCCTCTTTGCCTCCAAGGACAAAGTTCTTTGTCTCCACAGACCCTAAGTGCACCACTCACTTTTTCCCTCATCAATTTTTATGATCACCTCATCTTTCATAGACCCATCCGCTGACACGTCCACTCCCCAAAAATCTGAATACATTCACCTCCTCCATACTCTCTCCCTCCAATCTGATATTCAATCTTTCATCACCTAATCTTTTTGTTATCCTCATAAACCCTTTCTCTTTCCCGTATTCACCTTTAATTTTCTTCTTTTGCACACCCTACCAAATTCATCCCCCAATCTCTGCAGCTTCTCTTCAGAATCCCAAGAGCACAGTGTCATCAGCAAAGAGCAGCTGTGACAACCCCCACTTTGTGTGTGATTCTTTATTTTTTTAACTCCACGCCTCTTGCCAAGACCCTCGCATTTATTCTCTTACAACCCCTCTTAAATAATTAACAACCCGGTGAAATCACACACCCTTTTTCTAAGGCTATTTTTACTGGGAAAAAAATTTCCCCTTTCCTACATACTCTAACTTGACCCTCCTTTCCTCGTAAAACTCTTCACTGCTTTCGTAACCTCCCCCTACCATCCCTTTGCAAAACTGCCACTTTCCCCCCCCTATCCACCCGTCATACGCCTTTTCAAATCCCCATAAATGCCCAAAGCCCTCTTTACCTTATCAAAATAGGTACTTATATGTTTCATTTTAAAAACCCCTGGCCACACCCCCCCTACCTTCCTAAAGCCTCTTGTTCATTGCTATCCTATTCCCGTCTTACTCTTATTTTTTTCAATTATAACCCTTACCAACACTTTACCAGGTCACTAAACGATTTCCCCCCTATAATTTTTGCACTCTCTTTTACCCTTTGCCTTTATACAAAGGAATATCATGTCCTGCCTCCCAGGTACCTTACCCTTTCCCTACATTTATTAAATAATTGCACCAACCACTCCAAAATATATCCCCACTGCTTTTAACTTTCTACTTGTCCCCTAATCCCGGTCCTTCCCCCTTTCATTTTCCCCACGCCTTCACGAAAATTCCCCACATCACAAAGGGTCTTCCTCATGCTACAAGTGTTATTCCCCCTTGCCCTATACACAAATCACAGCTTCCCTATCTCATCAAATTAAAAATTTCCTAAAAATTTTCCCCTCCATCTTCCCAATACCTCAAACCTCCATTTAAAACCCCCTTCCTTTTTTTAAACTGACAAATCCTTTGTTCTCTGGGCTTTCTTAACTTGTTAATCTCACCCCCAAAACTTTTTTTATTTTCAACAAATTTTTTGATAACATCTCCCCCACTCTTATTTGCCTCTTTTTACATTGCTTCACCACTCCAAAAACCTCTCTCTTTTTTCTCCATATACTTTTCCCTCCTTGCTCATTTCTATTTGTAAAAATTCTATTGCTAACTTTTTTCCCCCTTACTACTCTCTTACATACATTCCACCAATAACCTTTCCCTCCCACCCACTTTCCGTAACCACAAATTTTGCTGACACTCTAAAACTACTTTTTTAAAACCACCCCATACCTTTTCGACCCCATTGCCTTGCTCTCATTAGCCCATCTATCTCCAATACTGTTTATTTCTTACCCTAACTCCCTCCTCTTTTAGTTTATAAACCTTCACCTCTCCTCCCGATGCTTCTTTCTCCTTGTACCCCTCACCTTTTTACCCAGGTAGCTCAATGAAAGTGATCTGATATATCTGGGGCCCCCTTAAAAAAAATTTACACCCTGAAGTCTATCAACAGTCTTTTATCTCCCAATACATAATCAAAAAAACTACTGTCTTTTCCCCTACATCTATCGTGTATACTTATTTATCCTCTTTTTTTTTAAAAATAGTTTTCCTATAACTAAAACCCCTTTCTATACAAAGTTAATAAAAGGGGCCCCCCTTATCATTTACACCGGGCCCCCCAAACTTACCTACCACCCTCTCAAAAATTTTCTCCTATTTGTATTCAGGTCCCCTACCCAAAATACCTTCATTTGGTTCAAAGGCCCCTATACATTCCTTAACATCCCCCAAAATCTCTCTCCTCTCTGCTTCCTTCTTCTCCGGTGCATACCCTTATTTGACCCACTTCTCGCACCCAAACCCTTTCTTTAATCACATAATTCTTAAATTTTTACACATTAATTCCTTTTCTCCTTCCATAACTGACTTTTTTAACATTATGTACCCCTTCCTTTGCTCTAACTCTTTGATATCCAATTTAACCCATTTTTTTTTCCCCCCCACTGAAACTCTCCTACCCCTTCATTTTGTTTGCTTAGGGCCGGGACATCCAACTTCTTTTTTCTAACATCAGCAATCATTTTTCTTGATCCGCACTCACCCGCAATTTAAGCATCCCAATTTTATAATTTTTTCTTTTTCCTTTTTTAGTAAATGTAACGGGAGAAGGGGGTTACTAGCCCATTGCTCCGGCATTTTAGTCGCCTCATACGACAGCTGGCTTCGGGGGAAAGATTCTTTTCCACTTCCCCAGGGAAATAGAAGAAAAAAAAAATAAACAAGAGCTATTTAAAAAAAGGGAAAAAAACCTAGATGTAGAAATTAAAATATATATATGCATGTGGTGTCTGTGAAGTGTGACCAAAGTGTAAGTAGATAGCAAGATTCCCTGTTATCTAGCGTGTTTATGAGACAGAAAAAAAAAACCAGCTACATCATATAATTATATATAATATATATATAAAAATATATTTTTAATATATATATATATATATTTTAATATATATTATGTATGTATATTATATACAAACAAGAAAACAAATCCATAAAAAGGAAAAATGAGGTCAATGACTGTAAGAAAGAGAGAGTTAAAGTCAGTCACTAAGAGAAAACCCCCGACATTGATTCCCATGACAACCTTACGACGTGCAAATTTGAAAGAGCACCCCCCCCCTTCTTCTTCTCTCTCTCTCTCTCTCTCCGTTACGAGAAAACTTAATTTGCAGAAGCAATTTAACTTCTTTCCCTCACAGGTTTTCTTTGTTTTTTGATCACTTAGTTACACTTTTCATTACGAACACTTGTTGACTCAGTTACTATTCGACCTGGTCGTAACAGGCTTCAAAAAAAATAATTCACAGATGACTGAAAATCTATAGTTTCCCTTTCACTCGATATATGCAAATATGACACTATGTACAGTGGAATAATAACAAGTGTACCGACAGGGGACAGGGGGCAAAGCAGAAGCCAGAGAGATGCCCCGTGTCAACCAGCAGGTTGGAAAGGTCTGCCAATACTTCCGAAGTGCCCCACGTTGTTTCACCTTTGGCGGACGGCCTGTGATTGGTAATGAAAAGCTCTGTTTTAAACCAGGGGGTCCCCTATTGATCGTTAAACCCTTGCCCCCGGGTTCACTGGGGGGAAAGCACCCCTATAGGGGGTGTGCCAAAGCCGAATAAATTGAAAACATACTCTTTGCATACCACACCCCCACCCCAAAAGGCTCTAATAACCAGGACTAAGCCTCACCTCCAGGGGTAGCTGATCCCCTGGCACTGAACAAAGTGGAACCGCCTTTCCTCTCAACCTTAAAACCATTAGAAGAGCTCACCTTTTTCGAGACCTGAAAAACTCTTTCCTGGGTGAGACAGCAGCATAGGATTCAAAACCTATGGACGACTCAGAAGGCCCCTATCAAAAAACAAAACCCCAAACACATCTAACCAAACCAAAAGTGTGTTTTGTTTTTCATGGTGTTGAGGTAAACCAGAGATTGTGATTGCTGAGAGGGGCCCATTTGGGACGAGGGCCCCACGTAGCCCTGGAAAGTTCCGGGAAAGTATCAGAGAGATTGCTCTTTCTCAAAAGTGGTTTTAACCCCTTTGGTGGGAGTAATCAGAGGCTGCAACCACTCTTCCCCAGATCACTTTTCGATAAGTACTACCGGGGGCCATCAACAACTATCAACGACAACTATCAAAAATGCTGTTAATAACCACTAACCTCTTCAACAACTTACATAACCCTAACAATTACCCTAACCCCTAAAAAACTTTCCACAACCACTATCAACCCTATCAGCAACCCCTAACAACTATCAAAAACCACTAACAACATCAACAACTATACAACACTACAATATCCACAATACTAACAACTTCACAACCACTAACAATATCAAAATATCCACAACCATAAAACTACAAAAAAATCCAAACCCTAACAACTATCAAAAAACTATCCCCAACCCCAAAAAACTACAACAATTCCACAACCCCTAAAACTATCAAAACTATCCACAACCACTAACAACTATAACAACTTCCACAAACCCCTAAAAATATCAACAACTATCCACAACACTAACAACTATCCCCAACCACAACAATTAACAAATATCCAAAACCACAACAACTATCCACAAAAATACTAACAACACCCAACCCCTAACAACTACAACAACTATCCACAACACTAACAACTTCAACCATTACAACCCCTAACAACATCAAAACTATCCACAACCACTAACAACTATCCCCAACCCTAACAACTATCAACAACTATCCCAAACAAAACTTCAAAAAAACTATCAACAACCATAAAACTATCCACAACCACTAAAAAACTAATACAAACCCCTAACAACTTTAAAAACCTAACAACTACCAAACCACTAACAACTATCAACAAATACAGAACCCTAACAACTATCAACAACCCCTAAAAATATCAACAAAATATCCCAACCCCAAACAACTATCAACAACTACCACAACCACTAACAACTACAACAAATATCAACAATCATAAAACTTTCAAAAAACTACAACAACCACTAACAACTATCAACAACTATCCCAACCATAACAACTATCAACAACTATCAACAACCCTAACAACATCAACAACTATCAACAAAAACCCCTAACAACTTCAAAAACTACCCCCAACCACTAACAAATATCAAAAAAATATCAACAATCCTAAAATATCCACAACCATAAAAAACATCAACAACCACTAACCTATCAAAACTATCAGCAACCCCTAACAACTATCAACAAAAATATCCACAAAACTAACAAATACTAACAACAATATCCCAAAAAATTTCTACAACACACAACAACACCACAGTTGCCCTCACAGGAAGCAACTACCAACACCCCCTAAGGAAACAAACAACGCAACCCCCTACAGGAAGCAACACTACGCAACACCCACTAAAGCCACTACGCAACACCACTAAGGAAAAACACTACGAACACCCCTACAGGAAGCAACACTACGCAAACACCACTACAGGAAGCAAACTACGCAAACCCCCCACTACAGGAAAACAACACTACGCAACACCCATCAGGGAAACAAACACTACGCAAAAACCCCCCTACAGGAAGCAACATACGCAAACCCCACTACAGGAAAAAACACTACGCAAAACCCACTACAGGAACAACATACGCAACACCACTACAGGGAAACAAAAATACGCAACACCCACTAAGGAAGCAACATACGCAAACCCCCCTACAGGGAAGCAACAACGCAACCCACTCAGGAAACAACACAGCAAAACCCACTACAGGAAGAACATACGCAACACCCCACAGGGAACAACACTACGCAACACCCATACGGAAGCAACCCACGCAACACCCCTACGGAAAACAAAACTACGCAACACCCAACAGGGAAACAAAAAACTACGCAACACCCTACAGGAAGCAAAATACCAAAACCCACAAGAAGCAACATACGCAACACCCACTAATGAAGCAACCTACGCAAACCCCCCTACAGGAAGCAACATACCAACCCCACTACAGGAAAAAACACTACCAAAAAACCCCCTACAGGGAACAACACTACGCAAACCCACCAGGAACAAACTAGCAAAAACCCACTACAGGAAGCAACATAGCAACACCCACTACAAAAAGCAACATAGCAACACCCACTACAGGAAGCAAACTACGCAACACCCAACGTGTTGTGGGCTGGTCAACTCAAACCTGTCAGTCAAAAAAAATTTAACTTTTTAAATGATATCATGTTTTAAATTTAGGTTAAAAGGGGCCCGCGCCCCCCCCTTTTGTATGTGATATTTTTCAAGTTTATTCTGTTTTGGGAATTTTAGTGGTTAAATCCTTTAAATGGCCCCTTGTTACGCTATCCCTTAGTCTTCTCCACCCTTAGCCCCTTTTTCTGCCCCCTAGGCTCCCACCACCCCCCCAAATTAAGTCCACAGAGCCACAACGACAGGGGGAAAAACCACTATTCAATGAAGGAAAACGTGGGGCCGGGCTAAGCTCAACCCTGCAGACATGTTAGGGGGAACGCCCTACAACTTGCTAGGGTGTGTGATCACTGGAAGGAAGGTTGATTTTACTGTGGTTTTCCCTCCCCCCCAGGATGCCACCCACATCTTCGACTAACGCCCAGGGGACCCACTTTCTGCTGGCGAAAAAGATACACGGTGTAGGGTAACTAACACCCCGGTACCACTTAGCTAGGTGAACAGATACAGCAGGGGTAGGGTAAAATAAAACCCAGGTACCTATTACCTAGGTGAACAGAAAAAGCAGGTGTAGGGGATAAACCCGTACCACTTACTGCTAGGTGAACAGATACAGCAGGTTTTTTTAAAGGGGTTGACAAACCCACCCGGGTTTCCCAAATTAAATGCTAGGTAAAACAGGGACAGCAGGTGTGGGGAAAAAACATCCCCCCAACTTTCCCCCCCGTCCCGGGGGATCAAAACCCGGGGAAAATTTCAGTAAGGCGATCCCTTACCAATCAAAACAAGGGGAACATCTGAAAGGGGTCGTCAGAGGGCCGGTAATTGACTAAACGGAACTTTAAAATCAGGGGTTCACTTAAGTGGGTTGAGGAGAAAACTGTAGGGGGCCTTTATGTAAAAAACCCCCCCCCCCCACACGGGGGGTGGTGACTCGAACCCTGAAAACCAAAAATTTGGAAAGTACAAATGGGTGAATACACACACACCCCACCCACACACCACACACATGCGTACAGGCGCACACACAAAGAAACACACACACACAAGACCCCGGGGAGGAAAAAAAGGGAAAATGAAAATGAGCGGACCCAGACACAGGAGGAAGGCAAAACACCCCACAGAATCTCCCCCCAAAAAAGCCCCCACCCCGACTTTCCCCAACGCAACGGGAGAACCTATACAAAAACCCATTTCACTTTTTTCCTTTCTGCCCCCAAACCCCCCCTACACAAACCTAAACCCCAAAGCTTTTTCCCCTTAGGGGCTTTCGACCCCCCCCCCCACCACACATCCCCCACCTACCCCCACAGCCCCATATAGGCCCCCCCCAAAGGCTCCCCCGCCCCCCCAACCCCAAAATACTTGAAATGCCCAAAATTTATAAAAAAAGAAACTAAAGTTTGGTACAAAAAACCCCGGAAAGGGAAAAAAACGAATAAACATGGGGATTTGGAAAAGAAAAAATTTCAGTGAAAAATCCCCAGACATCATAGCAGTCACAAAAAAAAAAACTCCCCTGAGACCCAAAAACAACACAATCTTCCCCCAAAAGGATATCAGATCCCAGGAAAATAGAAGAGTAGGGGGGAGGGGGGTTCACTGCCAAAAAACACCAATTTGGGATTTGAGGAAATGGAAGGCAAGGGCATGATTGGGGGAAAGAACTAATTGTAGGGAAAAATTCAGTCCCGGGGAAAAATAAAATAATCATTGGAGTGATGTATAACCCCACCACAAACTGCAGGAGGGCCCAAAAAGGGTACGAAAAAAACAAAGGGGGATGGTGGACACACGGGTGAGGTGGCAAGAAAGCTACCCGAGCAGGGGCAAAGTTATTTGGGAAAAGGGCGATTTCAACCCCGGGAGATTTGAATGGGAAAACTTTGGGCCACAAGGGGGGCCCGAAAAAGGAGACCAAAAAGATGGATTTTGGTACCCGAAAACCCCATTCATCAAATGTCAGGGGCACAACCAGAGGAGGGGGGGAGGAGGGGCCCGCAAGACTGGATCTTGGGGTTCACCTTGCAGTTCAACATCGAGGACATCACTTACGAGAGGGCCCCTTGGGGCTACGATTGGTGGTTTTGAGTTTTGACTATATAATAGTTACAAGTGGAGAAGGGAACCGGAATGAAAGGGGACAGGCCAAACTAAAAAAAGGGGGCCCACACAGGTTTGAGAAAAAAACCTGCAGAGGTTCGTGGGACAGAGAAAAAGGAGGAAAATCAGTAAACCCAGATGAAGGGGGAAGGGCAACAAAGTGCAAGGAGGCAGAGGAAAATTTTGTTCCCAAGGGGAAAAAGAAATAATAGGAAGACCCAAAAAGAGCCTTTGGGTTTTCCCAAGGGGTAGGGGGAAAAAAATAAGTGCAAAAGAGAATGGAAAAAGGTACAGGGGGCATAGGACCCAGGAAAACAAGGAGATTAGTAGAAGAGCCCGAAAAGATATGCCAGATAAGGAGGGAGGGCCCCCGGCCCAGTAAGAAAACCACAAGCATCGAAAATCAAATCTACCCGAAAATGCTGTATAGCCACAATTTGGAGGAAACAACGTCAAAAGGGCCAGGTGAAAAAGGTTTAGGAAAAAAGGTGGAGAAACCCCAAGAAACGACAAAAGGGGATGTGGGAAACTCAACACGGGGATTTTAAAGGGAAATATTTACATAGAACAGGAAGGGGCTCTGGGGGGGCAGACCCAAAGGGGGCACCCAAAAAGGGAATTTAAAAACCCAAAAGGGGGTTGGGCGACATACATACAGGAGGAGGGGGTGAAGAAACTGCTAAGGGGGCCCTCGAAAACCCCAAAGGCAATGGGGGGGGGACAACCAATTTTCTCCAGGGTCCTTAGAGAGGGGGCAATTTTTTGTGCGGCCCCCTTTAAACCCCAATCTTTAAACACCCCGGAAACTGGGGAACAACCCAGGTATGGAAACGGCAAATGTATTCCCCTTTTTTTTAAAAAAAGGAAAAAACAGAAAAAGGGACTAAACTATAGGGCCCGTGTCATTGCGGTATAGTATGCAAATTAGGAGAAGATTACAGGGGGAAGGGGGGAGCCCCTGGAAGGGAACAGGAGTATAAATGCCACCAGCCGGATTCAGGGAAGGCAAACCCTGTGTCCAAACCTTCGGGGTTTTTTACGATAAAAAAACAGAAGTAAGACAAGAGAGAGGGGTGGGTTGATTGCTTTCTTGGATGCAAGAAGGCCTTTGACACAGTTCCTCACAAGAGATTAGTGCAAAGTAGAGCATAGGGCATATAACGGGAAAAAGGCACTGCAAGGGATCAGAGAATACCTGCGGGAGGCAAAAACGAGTCATGGACGTAATGATGTATCACATGGGCCCCTTTGACGAGCGGGGCCCCCAAGGGGTCGGTCCTGGCCCCTGCATTTTTGGTATATGTGAACGACAGAGGGAAAGGGGTTAACTCAGAAGTGCCCCTTTTTGCAGATGATGTGAATTTAATGAGGAAAATTTAAATCTGATGAGGACCGGGAACTTAAAAGAGCCCTGGACAAAGGGAACCGGGCCCAGCAAATGGCTTCTGAATTTAATCCTGCCAAAATGCAAAGCAGAAGATTGGGGAAGGGCACGAAAAAACCACAGACAGAGATAGCTGGGGGCCAAAGATGCAAACCTCACCAAGGGAAGATCTTGGGGGAGTTTAACACGGCTGTCCCGGAAAACACACATCAAAGATAACGCTGCGCATATGGGCGCTGGAAACTGAGAACAGATTCCCAACCTTTGTAAGGAATCATTCAAGACACTGTACCCTTATGTCAGGCCCATACGGAGTATGCGCACCCGTTTGGAACCCCAATTGATAAAGCACTCAAGAAAAGAGGAAAAAATACAAAGGTTTGCAACAAGTTAGTTCCAGGTAAGGGAATTCCTATGAAAAAGATTAAGGGGAAAACGGGCCCAAAGACACTGGAGGACAGGGGGTCAGGGGGGACATGAAGCATATAAAATACTGCGTGGAAAGACAAGGTGGACAAAAACAGGGTGTTCCAGGGAGGGGACACAGAAACAAGAGGGCCCCAATTGGAATTGAAAACACAAATGATCAGAGAGATAGGGAAGATTTCTTCAGTCATAGAGTTGTAAGGCAGTGGAATAGCCTAGAAAACGACGTAGTGGAGGCAGGAACCATACACAGTTTTAAGACGAGGTTTGATAAAGTTCATGGAGCGGGGAGAGAGAGGGCCTAGTAGCAACCGGTGAAGAGGCGGGGCCAGGAGCTAGGACTCGACCCCTGCAACCACAAATAGGTGAGTACAAATAGGTGAGTACACACAGATATCATGACAGTGACCAGGTGTCCCCCTACATGTATCAGAACGGTGACCAGGTGTCCCCGAAACAGG
>NC_069473.1:23545087-23585087 GCF_026875155.1 Cherax quadricarinatus | reverse complement strand
CAAAACTGTGTCAACATAAGAGTTTAGGTTGGACTAAGTTCCTTGAACCACAGAGTGCACTTACACCACCCTTACACAGGGAGAGAGTGAGAGAGAGAGAGTGAGAGAGAGAGGGAAAGAGTGAGAGAAAGAGAATACCTCTCTATAAGCCATTAAGTAGACTCTAGTACTGAATATACATACATATAATAATGTATACATACGTATATTCCTACACACAACCACATGTAAGATATGTACACATATATCCTCACATATAACTCTATGTAAATGTTAAATACACGTATATACTCCCATATATTCATACAAAAAACAGGCTAAATATCCCCAGTAAAAGTACAGTAGTAGGTTAGTCCAATATTTCGGCTCCACCAGCAAGCCATCGTCAGCCAAACAAAGAAATCAGGAATACGGCATTTTTTCCCCATTTGTGCCCTGTTAATGGTTCTCTGAGGATTTTTTCCTATTTTTAAACTTACTTTAAAAATAATACACACACACACACACACACACACACACACACACACACACACACACACACACACACACACACACACACACACACACACACACACACACACACACACACACACACACACACACACTAAACTATAGACCTGTGTCATTGACGTGTATAGTATGCAAAATTATGGAGAAGATTATCAGGAGGAGAGTGGTGGAGCACCTGGAACGGAACAGGAGTATAAATGCCAACCAGCACGGATTCACGGAAGCAAATCCTGTGTCACAAACCTTCTGGAGTTTTATGATAAAATAACAGAAGTAAGACAAGAGAGAGAGGGGTGGGTTGATTGCATCTTCTTGGACTGCAAGAAGGCCTTTGACACAGTTCCTCACAAGAGATTAGTGCAGAAGCTAGAGCATCAGGCGCATATAACAGGAAGGGCACTGCAATGGATCAGAGAATACCTGACAGGGAGGCAACAACGAGTCATGGTACGTAATGATGTATCACAGTGGGCACCTGTGACGAGCGGGGTCCCACAGGGGTCGGTCCTAGGACCAGTGCTATTTTTGGTATATGTGAACGACATGACGGAAGGGTTAGACTCAGAAGTGTCCCTGTTTGCAGATGATGTGAAGTTAATGAGGAGAATTAAATCTGATGAGGACCAGGCAGGACTTCAAAGAGACCTGGACAGACTGGACACCTGGTCCAGCAAATGGCTTCTCGAATTTAATCCTGCCAAATGCAAAGTCATGAAGATAGGGGAAGGGCACAGAAGACCACAGACAGAGTATAGGCTAGGTGGCCAAAGACTGCAAACCTCACTCAAGGAGAAAGATCTTGGGGTGAGTATTAACACCGAGCATGTCTCCGGAAGCACACATCAATCAGATAACTGCTGCAGCATATGGCGCCTGGCAAACCTGAGAACAGCATTCCGACACCTTAGTAAGGAATCATTCAAGACACTGTACACCGTGTATGTCAGGCCCATACTGGAGTATGCAGCACCTGTTTGGAACCCGCACTTGATAAAGCACGTCAAGAAACTAGAGAAAGTACAAAGGTTTGCAACAAGGTTAGTTCCAGAGCTAAGGGGAATGTCCTATGAAGAAAGATTAAGGGAAATCGGCCTGACGACACTGGAGGACAGGAGGGTCAGGGGAGACATGATAACGACATATAAAATACTGCGTGGAATAGACAAGGTGGACAAGGACAGGATGTTCCAGGGAGGGGACACAGAAACAAGAGGCCACAATTGGAAGTTGAAGACACAAATGAGTCAGAGAGATAGTAGGAAGTATTTCTTCAGTCATAGAGTTGTAAGGCAGTGGAATAGCCTAGAAAATGACGTACTGGAGGCAGGAACCATACACAGTTTTAAGACGAGGTTTGATAAAGCTCATGGAGCGGGGAGAGAGAGGGTCTAGTAGCAACCGGTGAAGAGGCGGGGCCAGGAGCTAGGACTCGACCCCTGCAACCACAAATAGGTGAGTACAAATAGGTGAGTACACACACACAGCGCCACAACCACCAACACCCCGCACGATCTCTACCACCACCACTACCACCTCTTTGCCCCACCACAGTCACCACCATCACCACCCCTACTAACAATAGTATCCACTACCACCCCTTTATCACCACTATCACTACCACCACCATCTACCACCTACCACCCACTACAACCATCCCTCTACCCTTACTATCACCCATCACAACAACCACCACCCTACCACCACAAGAATCACCACTACCACCCACTACATCTCCCCACTACATCATCTACCCTTAAATCATGTCCCTACTACATCTACCCACTACATTATCTACCGCCTACATCATCTCCCCACTACTTCATCTACACCCTGCATCATCTACCCACTACATCTACCCACTACATCATCTACCCCTATATCATCTACCCACTACATCACCTACCCCTACATCATCTACCCACTACATCACCTACCCCTACATCATCTACCCGCTACATCATCTACCACTACATCATCTACCCACTACATCATCTACCCACTACATTATCTACCCACTACATCTACCCACTACATCATCTACCCACTACATCACCTACCCCCTACATCATCTACCACTACATCATCTACCCACTACATCATCTACCCACTACATCACCTACCCCCTACACATCATCTACCCACTACATTATCTACCCACTACATCATCTACCACACTACATCTACCCCTACATCATCTACCCACTACATCACCTACCCCCTACATCATCTACCCACTACATTATCTACCCACTACATCATCTACCACACTACATCTACCCCCTACATCATCTACCCACTACATCATCTACCCACTACATCATCTACCCACTACATCATCTACCCACTACATCATCTACCCACTACATCATCTACCCCCTACAGGCGTGCTAGTACACATGAAAGAAGTCAACAAGTGGCTGGTAGACTCACTCTGGTTCCAAGGATACAAGTGGGTCCTGGAAGTCTCGTTTAAACTCATACCAGCTATCATTCTCTTCTACCTAAACATCCGAATCATACGGACATACAAGGCTGTGTGCGAGAAGAGACGCAAGATGACCAGCAAGGTTTGTATATTTCTGTATTTTGCTTGATAATGGTTCCAGGAGGAATCGAAATGTGGTCTTTGAAGTGTGGGTTAGCTGTGGATTTTTCCAGCTGTGATTCTGTGGATTGTTCCAGCTATGATGCTGTGGATTGTTCCAGCTATGATGCTGTGGATTGCTTCATCCACGATGCTGTGGTGAAATCTGGATGGGACTGTAGTCAGGGGATAGGCTTCTATCCTCGGCCCATTATTTCATTCCCCTAGTGAACATTGATTCACCAATCTCTTACTCCCAGGATAAATGTTGATCCTAGCGGTACCCCTAAGGAGTTATACGTCCCATTTGGGTTTAGAGCCCCACAATTAACGCAGTAATAATAATTATAGTAACAACAAAAGTATTACTAATAACAATAATCATAATAATAATATTAGTGTTGTGTTACAGGTCAGTGGAGAACAGCGTCGTCAGTTCGCTGAAGAATCTCGTCTGATGTTCTTGTTGGGTGGAACTTCGACTTTGTTCTTCGTGTGCATGACTCCCATGATAGTTCTCTCAGTCACTATCCACCATGCATGGCGCAATTCACTCGCCTTTGAGGTCAGTCGCATTAACCACATAATGTGTCGCGTTTCCATGCAGCGTGTTAGGAACATTCAACATGGTGTATAGTGCTGGTAGTTAATGTGGTGTAGGAGAAGGCTAGATGGCGCTTGTGTGGCTAGATGGCACTTCCGTACGGGAGGTAGTATCTCTGTAGTGGAGACTGTACCATCTGTAGGTGAGATGGTACCGTCTGTAGGTGAGATGGTACCGTCTGTAGGTGAGATCATACCGTCTTTAGTGGAGATTGTACCGTCTGTAGGGTAGATGGTACAGTCTGTAGGGTAGACGGTACACTCTGTTGGGAAGGAGGTATTTACCTAGATATTAAATAAAGGAGCATCAATAATGAGAGACAATGTTCTCACACGTGCCATTATTACAGGTGTTCCGGGCAGTGGCCAACGTCCTGGAAGTGACCAACTTCGCTGTTACCTTCTACATCTACTGCCTTTTCTCCAAGGACTTCCGGGAGACCTTCCTGCGGACGCTGCGCTCGGCCAAGGAGAACTCCATGGGTGCGTCCTTCCTGGGGTCTGTGTCCGGTCTGAAGGAGGCCATTAGACCCCCATAGGGACGCGCCCGATCCAGGACCACGCCCACGCCCGTGCCTGTATGACACGAGGGTCACTGGAAAAGGGCGGCACTCGGTCAGTGTGGGCAGGACTTCGGCTTTCCTGACGGGAGACGACCCACACTCGATGCGCTGCCGGTGACGCAAACAGTGTCGACGGCCCTCTGAGGGAGGGTAAACGCGGGTCATTGATGTTTGACGACATTATATGAGACACAACGTTCAGTTCAGCCGTCTAACGTGGCGGTGAGCGAAACTCTGGTGTAATAAAGATGTTTCCCTCCCGAGGTCATCGCGTGTTGTGTTACGTAAGAGCAACGTTTTGCTTCAACGGAGTGTTGTGCGGTACATGCTTTTGTGCTGGGGGGAGAGCGTTTAGCTCTTCTGGAATTTGATGAAGCTCCAACAGGGAGAAACATCGTCCCAAATCAAAGCGTGTTTCGCCTCGTGTATATTATTTGTTTCTTCAACGTGTTAATTGCCCTTACTCTGTGTCCACTGCTACAAGATGGTACAGTAGCAGCCACAAGCCTCGTCCAGGGAGACTTACTGCCCAGTCAACTCCAGGAAAATAGCTGGGAATCTATCCATCAACTACAACCTTGAGAGGTTGTCTTGTCAAGGAAAAAACAGTGTGAGATCAGGTACTGCATGGCTCCTGTGGTCCACAGTATAAGGCCACTGCATGACTCCTGTGGTCCACAGTATAAGGCCACTGCATGACTCCTGTGGTCCACAGTATAAGGCCACTGTATGACTTCTGTGGTCCACAGTATAAGGCCACTGCATGACTCCTGTGGTCCACAGTATAAGGCCACTGTATGACTCCTGTGGTCCACAGTATAAGGCCACTGCATGACTCCTGTGGTCCACAGTTTGAGGCCACTACATGACTCCTGACCTCCTCAAAACCGTCGAGAAACAATACAGATTGGAAGACTGGAACCGTGCAAGACAGCAGACAAGAGATTCCGACAGGTACAGCGACTTACAGACAGCACTGACTGTGCTGTAATTATACTCGGTTTACGTGCGACCAACAGTAACGACCTGATTGATCAGACCCTGATCCACCACGAGAGCTGGTCTCAGACCGGGCCACGGGAGCGTTGACCCCCGAAACCGTCTCCTGGTAAACTCCAGACACCATAGATAGGTACTTCTTCATGATCACCTCTGAGTGCTACGACAGCGCCTTCTACAGTGTGTGCCAGTGACTCCTGTGAGGTCCTAGAATGATTGAAATTAGGTTAGATTAGCTAGGGAACAGAACAAATGCTTCCTGTCGAGGCTGTAGACATTTTTATTCAAAAACTTAAACTTTCAGAACTGTATAAATTCCTGAAGAAGCAATTGACATATTTTATTCCATTTCCGCATCGCCTGTCTCTCAAATTTCGTGCGCCATGAAGGTTAAAACTATGTACCCAGACACCGGTGAAAAATGGCAGCATCCAGTGTTGTGATCACACGAGGGTAGGTCAGGCTAGGTAAGGTTCGTCAGGAAACAGGACAAGTGTTTCCTGACGCTGGTCTTAGTCATATGATGACCCGCAGCTGGAGCTTTTGGTCATCTGACCGAGGCCTTCCACTGGCTTACCCCTCCCCCCCCTTTAAAAAATTATGGTTATAATTAGCTACCCAGGGAACCCACACACACACACGGGAAAATACACACAGACGAGGTGTGTTCCTCTCCAAAACACACCCAAAATACTGCGTTGCGTGTGTCTACACACCCAGATGGCGTCAGTGTTTGTGTACACGTGCACCAAGCAAGTGTGAGTGTCATGTGTAAGGTATAACAGCACCAGCTGTAGTGATTATGGTGACTCACTAACCTGGAACATTTGCGGCTTACTAAAATGATGCAGATAAGCTCAAGGAAGTTTAATAAAGTATGGGAATTGTAACCAAGCTTTAACGACCGTACTCTGGGGGTCTCCAAGGACAAAAATAGAAGTCACATTCCTATATATATATATATATATATATATATATATATATATATAAATATATATATATATATATATATATATATATATATATATATTAACATTATATTAATATGCTATTACTATTACTATTACTATTACAACTACTAGCTGCTGCTGCTGCTGCTGCTGCTGCTGCTGCTGCTGCTGCTGCTGCTGCTGCTGCTGCTGCTGCTGCTAGCTAGCTAGCTATACTTCTCTGATTCAAATATTTCAGCTACCTTTCTCAAGTCTCTGTATTGGATAAACAGACAATCTTTCCGTGGTGGGCGAAACGTCTCTCTCCAGTATAGATACTGAGACGTTGATGACAGATGATCGAGCCTGTCCTGGCCTGTGGGCCAGTTGTTGGAATGAATATTGTACATAATTCAAGCAGATATTCTGAATACGCACGATATACTCCTTCTGTACGTGTACTGTACGTGTATTGTACGTGCACTGTAAGTGTACTCTACGTGCACTATACGTGCACTGAACACAAATCTTTTCTCTCGTTGTATTACTGTTGACCATGTAAATTATTTACACAGGAATTTCCACCTATATATATATATATATATATATATATATATATATATATATATATATATATATATATATATTATATATATATATATATATATATATATATATATATATATATATATATATATATATATATATATATATATATACTGTGTTTTTTATGTGTTTTTAACATTGAGTCTGCACGCCGATGTGTTGCCCTCGTATAAACACTGGGAATGTTTACCGGAATGTTCTCTGAAGGCTTCCACATTCTGAAAAAAAAGTGTAATTATTATAGACGTATATTATTGATGTGTATACTAGAGATATAATGTTGATGTGTATGGATTATGGAGGGTTTTATAACTTTTCTAAGAATTGTTAACCTTTACGACAGTTATATATATATATATATATATATATATATATATATATATATATATATATATATATAATATATATATATATATATATATATATATATATATATGCAAAACAACCACTCTGAAAGAATAGAGAAATTCCAAGCGCTTTCGTGACTACTCACATTATCAAGGAACTATGAAAGTAAAGCATCCAAGGAAGCTATATAAGGGGTCTGGCCAACACCTCACTATCAGATCCCACAACGGTTAAACACCTGACGCGCGCCGACCCAACTTGGATAGGTCCTTTGCACAACTCACCCCACAAACTATTCTACCCAAGAAAATTTAAAAATTATTTGTCCAGTGTATTATTAAATTCTTCCCAAATTCTATTAATTATAAATGAATCTAATTTATATAAACCAAAGGAAATATTCATATTATTGTCAAAACTGCTTTTTATGAAACAAGATTCAATTATATTCCTATCGACCATGGACTTGCTTGATACTACTTTCTCAACTTTTTGAAAATCAATAGGATGGTTAAAATCTCTTACATGAATAAATAGAGCATTGGAATCTTGTCCAGTTCTAATGCTATATTTATGTTGTTTTAATCTTAGTTCGAGATTTTTACCAGTTTGACCGTAATAAACTTTATCGCAAATTTTACAAGGAATCTTATGTAAAGTAAAAGGACACAAGTGCAACTAATGTGACATTTTATTGTGGCAACGTTTCGCTCTCCAGGAGCTTTATCAAGCCATTACAAACAATACATGGACACAGAGGGTATATAAAGGCTCAGAGTGAGGTGCAATACTAGTGAGGTAACATTTCGATGTTCACTAGTGGTAGTAGTAGTAGTAGTAGTAGTAGTAGTAGTAGTAGTAGTAGTAGTAGTAGTAGTAGTAGTAGTAGTAGTGGTAGTGACAAAAGTAATACAATATGGTAGAGCAATTAATTCGTACATGAGTAAAAGGATATAAAAGCTATTACTTGGGTAACATAAAAATAGGTTGGACAAATATAGACTGGAAAGAGGCAGGTTGTTTCAGTGTTCACTCTCTGTGCTTTGTGTAGTATAACAGGAGAGACTATGTTATGGCAGGGTTTACTGTTTTCAGGAGGATTCTTGCTAAGACTTCGGAGATGGTGAAGCTGCCGTTGTTTAATCAGCACTGATCGCTGTTTCGAATACAATTAAACAAAACAACGGCAGCTTCACCATCTCCGAAGTCTTAGCAAGAATCCTCCTGAAAACAGTAAACCCTGCCATCACATAGTCTCTCCTGTTATACTACACAAAGCACAGAGAGTGAACACTGAAACAAGCTGCCTCTTTCCAGTCTATATTTGTCCAACCTATTTTTATGTTACCCAAGTAATAGCTTTTATATCCTTTTACTCATGTACGAATTAATTGCTCTACCATATTGTATTACTACTACTACTTTTGTCAGTAAAGTTTATAGAATGGGCTAAGCTATTTAATTTTCCAAGGAAATGGTGTATATCTACATTTTTGGGCATAAGACACAAAATATCATCAACATATCTGAACCATTTAGCTCTATTAGGGAGGATTGTGTTAAGCAACCTTGTTTCAAAAAATTCCATGTATAGGTTACTAAGAACAGGTGAAAGAGGATTTCCCATTGCCATACCAAACTTCTGAGTGTAAAACTTATCATTAAATACAAATTTTGCATCAACAATGCAAAGTTTAATAAGTTTAATGATAGTAGGAACTTATGCCCAAAAATGTAGATATACACCATTTCCTTGGAAAATTAAATAGCTTAGCCCATTCTATAAACTTTACTGTTGAGTTTGAAGAAAATAACTCATTGCCTTTTCTAGATGTTTTAATTATTAAGGGTAATAATGAATTCAAATTTAAAATTTACAGAAAACCTACAAATAACTGTTCCTATGTCCACTATTATTCCTCGCATCAAGATAGAGTCAAACTGTCTGTTTTCTCATCAATATTTCTGAGAGCTTTACGAATTTGTAGTCCTAGTTCTGATGGGGAAAAAATTCCAAAATTTTTATGAAATAGGTAATGTTTAAAATACCCAAGAAATGTAATTGAAAATCTTTAAAGTTTGCTAGAAATACTTTTACAACCCAAAAAGGGGGTAAACCCACCCTTATTCAACTAAAAATATGTTGGTTTCCTTACCATAAAAAACTTGCTTGATATCCTTTCTTCTTAAGATTTTTAAATATTAAAGTTGTATTCTTTATACAGTAAAAAAAAACTTTTGATAAAGAATTTTCCCCAAAATAGTTTTATATCCTTTTACCATGTACGAATTAATTGCTCTACCATATTGTATTACTACTACTACTTTTGTCAGTAAAGTTTATAAAATGGGCTAAGCTTTTTAAATTTTTCCCAAAGGGAAAATGGTGTATATCTACTTTTTGGGCATAAGACACAAAAATTCATCAACATATCTAAAACCTTTTTAGCTCTATTAGGGAGGATTGGTTAAGCAACCTTGTTTCAAAAAATTCCCATGTATGGGTTACTAAGAACAGGTGAAAGAGGATTTCCCATTGCCAAATACCAAACTTCTGAGTGTAAAACTTATCATTAAATACAAATTTTGCATCAACAATGCAAAGTTTAATAAGTTTAATGATATTTAGGAACTTATGCCCAAAATGTAGATATACACCATTTCCTTGGAAAATTAAATAGCTTAGCCCATTCTATAAACTTTACTGTTGAGTTTGAAGAAAATAACTCATTGCCTTTTCTAGATGTTTTAATTATTAAGGGTAAAAATGAATTCAAATTTAAAATTTACAGAAAACCTACAAATAACTGTTCCTATGTCCACTATTATTCCTCGCATCAAGATAGAGTCAACTGTCTGTTTCTCATCAATGTTTTTGAGAGCTTTACGAATTTTTTAGTCCTGAGTTCATAGATGAGGAAATATCCAAAATTTATGAAATAGGTAATGTTTTAAAATACCCAAGAAATGAATTGATAAATCTTTTAAAGTTGCTAGAAAATTTTTACAATCCAAAAAGGGTCAACCAGCCTTATTCAACTAAAAATATGTTGGTTCTCCCTTACCATGAAAACTTGCTTGATATGCCTTCTCTTCTTAAGACTTTTAATATTAAAGTTGTATTCAAAAATCTTTGATACAGTAAAAAAAACTTTTGATAAAGGAATTCCCCCCAAAATGCTGATGGATGTGTCTATAAGATTCCTTGTAAAATTTGCGATAAAGTTTATTACGGTCAAACTGGTAAAAATCTCGAACTAAGATTAAAACAACATAAATATAGCATTAGAACTGGACAAGATTCCAATGCTCTATTTATTCATGTAAGAGATTTTAACCATCCAATTGATTTTCAAAAAGTTGAGAAAGAAGTAGTATCAAGCAAAGTCCATGGTTCGACAGGAATATAATGAATCTTGTTTCATAAAAAGCAGTTTTGACAATAATATGAATTTTTCCTTTGGTTTATATAAATTAGATCCATTTATAATTAATAGAATTTGGGAAGAATTTAATAATACACTGGACAAATAATAATTTTAAATTTTTTCTTGGGTAGAATAGTTTGTTGGTGAGTTGTGCAAAGGACCTATCCAAGTTGGGTCGGCGCGCGTCAGGTGTTTAACCGTTGTGGGATCTGATAGTGAGGTGTTGGCCGGGCCCCCTTATATAGCTTCCTTGGATGCTTTACTTTCATAGTTCCTTGATAATGTGAGTAGTCACGAAAGCGCTTGGAATTTCTCTATTTTTTCCCAGAGTGGTTGTTTGCATATTCTGAAATCACCTGTTTACTGTGATCTTATTGCATATATATATATATATATATATATATAATATATATATATATATATATATATATATTTATATATATATAATATATATTATATATATATATATATATATATATATATATATATATATATATATATATATATATATATGTATATATATATATATGTGTGTGTGTGTGTGTGTGTGTGTGTGTGTGTGTGTGTGTGTGTGTGTGGTGTGTTTTGTGAGTGTGTATGTGTGTGTGTTTTACTGTAAAGACTAAATAAGGTTTCGGTGATCACGATAGTTTTCACGTTGTTTGACAACTGTGACTTGTTCCAGAGGTGTTCCAGAGGTGTTCCAGAGGTGCTTCACCAAGTTATCAATTCTCGCCTTTTGTAAATGATCCGTCTTACAGTGGCTCATTTTAATCCTGGATGATGAAGATAGAGGAAAACGCTCTCTCTTATGCGAAACGTTGTCTCTCTCTTATGCGAAACGTTGTCGCTCTCTTAGGCGAAACGTTGTCTCTCTTAGGCGAAACGTTGCCTCTCTCTTAGGAGAAACGTTGTCTCTCTCTTAGGCAAAACGTTGTCTCTCTGTAGGGCGAAACGTTGTCTCTCTATGTATGGCGAAACGTTGTCTCTCTCTTAGGAGAAACTTTGTCTCTCTGTAGGGCGAAACGTTGTCTCTCTGTAGGGCGAAACGTTGTCTCTCTATAGGGCGAAACGTCGTCTCTCTCTCTCTCTCTCTCTCTCTCTAGGGCAACACTTTGTTTCTCTCCAAGGCGAAACGTTATTTCTCTCTAGGGCGAAAAGTCGTCTCTCTCTAGGGCAAAACGTTGTATCTCTCTAGGGCGAAACGTTTTGTCTCTCTTCATCTACATTCTTGTAGGCAGTACACTGTGTTTCCGCAGGAAGTCGGTCCCCATCGTTTCGACTCACGTTTCGGAGACTTAACTATACAATTGTAATTATCTCATTTTGGTAGCTGGGGTATGGGCGAAATGTTGAATAGCCTCCCATGGCGTGGTCTTATGAGGGAAGGGGGAGAGTCTCGGTCCTGTGAGCGAAACGTGCGCTCACTTGCTCCACCACCATCACAAATAATAATAATGTCAAGAATTTCTCCTGACATCGATAATGATACCATTATTATTATTATTATTATTATTATTATTATTATTATTATTATTATTATTATTATTATTATTATTCCGGACCGTATAATACCTTCCCTTCTCGTATATACTAAACAAAAATTTAAGTATACAAGGGATATACAAACCAACAGGGATGTGTATCCCTAAAGTTTATATACATAGAGGGATACATCTCTTAGTGTATATACACAGAGGGATGCATCTCTTTGTGTATATACACAGAGGATGCATCTCTTACTGTATATACACAGAGGATGCATCTCTTACTGTATATACACAGAGGATGCATCTCTTACTGTATATACACAGAGGATGCATCTCTTAGTGTATATACAGAGAAGGATACATCTCTTAGTGTATATACACAGAGGGATACATCTCTTAGTGTATATACACAGAGGGATACACCTCTTAGTGTATATACACAGAGGGATATATCTCTTAGTTGATCAGGCTCTGATCCACCAGGAGGCCTGGTCACAGACCGGGCCGCGGGGGCGTTGACCCCCGGAACTCTCTCCAGGTAAACTCCAGGTATGCACAGAGGGATACATCTCTTAGTGTATATACACAGAGGGATACATCTCTTAGTGTATATACACAGAGGGATACACCTCTTAGTGTATATTACACAGAGGGATACATCTCTTAGTGTATATACACAGAGGGATACATCTCTTAGTGTATATACACAGAGGGATACACCTCTTTGTGTATATACACAGAGGGATACATCTCTTAGTGTATATACACAGAGGGATACATCTCTTAGTGTATATACACAGAGGGATACATCTCTTAGTGTATATACACAGAGGGATACATCTCTTAGTGTATATACACAGAGGGATACATCTCTTAGTGTATATACACAGGGGATACATCTCTTAGTGTATATACACAGAGGGATACATCTCTTAGTGTATATACACAGAGGGATACATTCCTTAGTGTATATACACAGAGGGATACATCTCTTAGTGTATATACACAGAGGGATACACCTCTTAGTGTATATACACAGTGGGATATATCTCTTAGTGTATATACACAGAGGGATACATCTCTTAGTGTATATACACAGAGGGATACATCTCTTAGTGTATATACACAGAGGGATACATCTCTTAGTGTATATACACAGAGGGATACATCTCTTAGTGTATATACACAGAGGGATACATCTCTTAGTGTATATACACAGAGGGATACACTCTTTGTGTATATACACAGAGGGATACATCTCTTAGTGTATATACACAGAAGGATACATCTCTTAGTGTATATACACAGAGGGATACATCTCTTAGTGTATATACACAGAGGGATACACCTCTTTGTGTATATACACAGAGGGATACATCTCTTAGTGTATATACACAGAGGGATACATCTTTAGTGTATATACACAGAGGGATACATCTCTTAGTGTATATACACAGAGGGATCATCTCTTAGTGTATATACACAGAGGGATACATCTCTTAGTGTATATACACAGAGGGATACATCTCTTAGTGTATATACACAGAGGGATACATCTCTTAGTGTATATACACAGAGGGATACATCTCTTAGTGTATATACACAGAGGGATACATCTCTTAGTGTATATACACAGAGGGATACACCTCTTTGTGTATATACACAGAGGGATGCATCTCTTAGTGTATATACACAGAGGGATACATCTCTTAGTGTATATACACAGAGGGATACATCTCTTAGTGTATATACACAGAGGGATACACCTCTTTGTGTATATACACAGAGGGATACATCTCTTAGTGTATATACACAGAGGGATACATCTCTTAGTGTATATACACAGAGGGATACATCTCTTAGTGTATATACACAGAGGTATACACCTCTTTGTGTATATACACAGAGGGATACATCTCTTAGTGTATATACACAGAGGGATACATCTCTTAGTGTATATACACAGAGGGATACCTTAAATCCTTAAATATAATTAAAGACTAAAGTCGTGGCCTTAATAACTATTAATTATTCAAGTATTAAGCTTAATTAACTAACTAATTTTTGGGTCAATGAATAATTAGTTTTATGGATTATTTCGCTTGCGATTATCATTTTAAAACAGCCAGTTATTGTAAGTATTAAGGGAACTACGATTATTTGTCATGAAGTAGAATTATTCGACGATTATCAATGGTAATTACTAAGTAACTTTAGATGATAATTAGTGATGTGATTATATTCCCCCATGGATTATCTACGTCCGAATTTTATCCCCCTCCCCTGATAGTTGATTAGGATTAAGGACGGTCCAGTATCACGAAATATATGGATTTAATCCGATTTTTATCCCAAAATCCTACAATTTTGGATAATCTCACTTTATTCCTGAAGGATTAATTGGATTTGGATTTATGGATTAGTGAAGTTTGTATTAATGCCTTAGGATATATATTATTTATATATATATATATATATACTATATATATATATATATATATATATATATATATATATATATATATATTACAAGAACGTGTTATCTACAGTTGTTATTGTTATTATTGTCGATTATTTGAGCGTCACTTCCTGACGATCGTCAGTCCTGACGAGAGAACGGTGTGACGGGTCTGGGACCAGGGGCGTCGCCCCCCGAAATTAGAGAGAATGAGGGAGAGAGCGAGACTTGAACTGTCTTACACTTGCACACACAAGTGTCTCACGAGATTTATAGTATCAGCAAAGGCTAGTCTACTAGTCTACTAGTCTACTCTTTTATCTACTAAGCTACGTATCTACCACTAACCCATCTACCAGCTATTCTACGTCTACCTAACCACTACCAAAGAAATTTTATACATGCAGAGCAACTGTGAAAAAATAGTGAAATTGCAAGCGATAGTTCCTTGATAATGTGAAAAATCACGAAAGCGCTTGGAATTTTACTCTTCTTTCACAGTAGTTATTTTGCCTATTGTAACATCACCCGTTTACTGTGATCTTATTGCAGCAAATTATATATATATATATATATATATATATATATATATTATATATATATATATATATATATATATATATATATATATATATATATATTATATATATATATATATATAAATTACCTATATGGCCACTTATCCCATATATATTTTGTGGGGTTGGGGGAAGGGGTTGACTCCTGCACCGTCTGATCAACCTCCAGTGATAGCAGACAGATGTATTTAAAGTGTCATAAACTGTGATTCTCTGACTTGTGTCTCAGAGTCTCCCTCAACCTGTGTAGAGGCAAGACTCTTGTGTTGTAGCTGTAGGGAGGTTATTTACGTCCGCTAGTGTGTCTTATATACGTCCATTGGGAGTTTGTGTGCAATGTACTCTGTGGTGAAGGCAGAGGTTATTTTGTCATGTTAGCGAGGTTAATGATAATGTTAAAATCTGTAGTCAAGATAGAGGTTATAAATCTTAAAGTCTCTGACGGGCGAGGCTCGAATGTATTTGCTTAGGACACCTTCACTGACGATGTTTCGCCCATTGAACCTTAATCACTTCAAATACTTGAAGAGTATGAGAGGACACATCTGTCCTAATTAAAGATAGACAGGTGTCCTCATTAAAGATAGGCAGATATCCTCGTTAAAGATAGACAGGTGTCCTAATTAAAGAAAAACAAGTGTCTTAACTTAAGAAATTTTCTGTCAAAATCCCTCACATTGTTACAATGTTACGGTACGACTTAGATTGAAGTTATTGATCCAAGTCGCACCAGGTCGTCACTAACTTGACATGACATGACATAAACACGATACAGAAATAAGAATCTTGACATGAACACAAAGAATAACTTGACGTGAAGTGACTCACTCATTACACTATCTTACATGTGAGCTTAAGTTTATCTTCTAGACTAAGTGCATTGTGTTAATTTCTCGTCTGAGATCCCCGTTAACCCATTTGTGTGTGTGTGTGTGTGTGTGTGTGTGTGTGTGTGTGTGTGTGTGTGTGTGTGTGTGTGTGTGTGTGTGTGTGTGTGTGTGTGTGTGTGTGTGTGTGTGTGTGTGTGTGTGTGCATTAGCTGACTAGTTGATTAATAAGGTTTAAATCCTACAGACTACATGTATATACAGTGTATATACCCTCTCAGATATACACCTTTCAGTATATATATTCTGTTACAATACGGCCTGAAATAATTACAAATAAAATCTGTAGCTAAAAGTCCTATGGTGTTGAGTTATTTTGACTTCAGATTTAAAATCCACGTTATTTAGATTACTAAGAGACACTAGCATTAACCTCAATGGCATTTATTTTGTAGTCCATTGTTTTTTCACATATAACTCTAGGATTATATGTGAATGATAAGTAATAAACAGCTTACTGTGATACACTATTATAGAAATTAAACATCCGGTTTCCCCTTGTTTTTTTCCCTTTTTTGTTTTGCACAGTTACAGCAGGGTGCCCTTGATAATAATTCTTGCCCCTTGGGGTCCTGAACTCTAGGGCCGATCACTGTGGCGTCACATTACAAGGTCATTAAACACCCCTAACCCCTAACCAGTGGTTAAAAATCTCCAGTTGCCTTATGATCTACTAAGGACGCTTTACCATAAACTACTGACCTAACATAACTGGTACAAGCCTCATAAAGACTCCCTTAAAATTCTGTCAGCACGAACTGTTATCAAGGAAATCCCGAAACCTATGTTGGTGGATGTTAGAGAGAGAGAAGAGAAAGATGTAGAAACGAGTGTAGATATGTACATAATCTTTTTTCACGTCGCTTTTCTAATCTCAGTCTTTGTAATTAGAAAGCATAATGTCAGTGGGAAGTGAGCAGAATTCTTCCTCCCTAACCCACGCGTGTCGTATAGCCCCTAAAATGCCAGAACAAGAGGCTGGTAACCCCCTTCCTTTAAAAATTACTAAATTTAAAGGAGAACCTTCGTTTTTCCTTTTAGGTCACCCTGCCCCGTGGGATGCGACCAGTTTGTTGAAAAAAAAAGTCAGGGCGTGAAAAGCTCAAATATAAAGTCCAATGGCAGTATTTTACTGCACTTGGTGATGACTGGGGACCAGATCCCGGGGTTCATACCCTTTTTAACTTGTTCAGCTGTCAAAAACTTTGGGTCCAGTTCCTGGACCCATTTGTACCTCTGTAATCTTTGGACTTCGCCCACCTATTGGGTATGGGGGTGGCTACTGCCCACAGGATGGGTATGGTTGGGCTATGCCCACAGGAAGGTATGGTGTGGCTACTGCCACAAGATGGTATGGTGTGCATAATATGGTATTAAACTAACAAGCTTGTCAGCACTGGAAGACGAGCAGTGTCAGCACTGGAAAAACCAATACAGAAAAAAGGGGACAAAAATATAATATTATTCACAAATAATAAATATTATTCAACAAATAAAATAATATTATTCACAAATAATATAATATTAAATTCACAAATAATATAATATTATTCACAAAATAATATTAATATTATTCATAAATAATATAATATTATTCATAAATATATAATATTATTCCCTAAATAATATAATATTATTCACAAATAATATAATATTATTCATAAAATAATATAATATTATTCACAAATAATATAATATTATTCATAAATAATATAATATTATTCATAAATAATATAATATTATTCACAATAATATAATATTATTCATAAATAATATAATATTAACAAAAATAATATTAAGTTTTTTCAAAAATAATATAATATTATAAATAATAATTAAAAATAAATAATATTATAAATAAAATATTCAAAAACAATATAACCATTATTTAATAAATAATATTATATAATATAAATTTTTATAGCATAAGTGTATTGTAAATATATTATATATAAACAAAAATTTAAATCAAAATAATACAAAGAGAATATATAAATATCTGGTATTACACAAGTGTGTATTACACATGTGTGTATTACGCATGTGTGTATTAACAAAGTTGTATTACACATGTGTGTATTACACATGTGTGTATTACACATGTGTGTATTACACATGTGTGTATTACACATGTGTGTATTACACAAGTGTGTATTACACAAGTGTGTTTTAAACACAAGTGTGTATTAAAACAAGTGTGTATTACACATGTGTGTATTACACATGTGTGTATTACACATGTGTGATTACACATGTGTGTTTTTACACATGTTGTATTACACATGTGTGTATTACACAAGTGTGTATTACACATGTGTGTATTACACAAGTGTGTACACTACACTGTTGTCACACTGGAGAGGTCAACAGAGGTCAGAGACTGACCTCTCACTGGTGCTGTCACTGACCTTACATATTCCGTTGTTTTCTGAGAACTTTTACCTTCCACAAGTTTTAAGATATATAGGGAGAGTTTGTGACAGGTGTTTATAAGGTCCAGTAAACATGTGTTTATAAACTCCAATAAACAGGCGCTTATAATGTCCAATAAACAGGTGTTTATAAGGTCCAATAAATAGATGTTTATAAATCCAAAAAACACGTGTTTAAAATTTCCAATAAACAGGTGTTTATAAGCCCAATAAACAGGTGTTTAAATGTCCGATGAACAGGTGCTTATAATATACAATGAACAGGTGTTTATATTGTCCAATAAGCAGGTGTTTATAATGTAATCTAAATACGTGTTTTAAGGTCCAGTACAGAGGTTTCTCTCACAGGACGTAACATAAAACACAGTCAGCTGGCCGAAACTCTTAATACTCAACGTTTCGCCCTAGCCAGAGTGAAATTTTTTGTCAGGTCTAGTGAAAACGTTGATCTACACTGGTTTATGTGTCAGTGTCTGGGCGACTGTGTCAGTGTCTGGGTGACTGTGTCAGTGTCTGGGTGACTGTGTCAGTGGGGTGACGTGTCGTGTCTGGTTTACTGTGTCAGTGTCTGGGTGACTGTGTCAGTGTCTGGGTGACTGTGTCAGTGTCTGGGTGACTGTGTCAGTGTCTGGGCGACTGTGTCAGTGTCCCGGGTGACTGTTTTCAGTGTCTGGGTGACTGTGTCAGTGTCTGGGCGACTGTGTCCCGTGTCCCGGGTGACTGTGTCAGTGTCTGGGGGACTGTGTCAGTGTCCCGGGCGACTGTGTCAGTGTCTGGGCGACTGTGTCAGTGTCTGGGTGACTGTGTCAGTGTCTGGGCGACTGTGTCAGTGTCTGGGTGACTGTGTCAGTGTCTGGGTGACTGTGTCAGTGTCTGGGCGACTGTGTCAGTGTCTGGGCGACTGTGTCAGTGTCTGGGGGACTGTGTCCAGTGTCTGGGCGACTGTGCAGTGTCTGGGCGACTGTGTCAGTGTCTGGGCGACTGTGTCAGTGTCTGGGCGACTGTGTCAGTGTCTGGGTGACTGTGTCAGTGTCTGGACGACTGTGTCAGTGTCTGGGCGACTGTGTCATGTCTGGGCGACTGTGTCAGTGTCTGGGTGACTGTGTCATGTCTGGGTGACTGTGTCAGTGTCTGGGTGACTGTGTCAGTGTCTGGGTGACTGTGTCAGTGTCTGGGTGACTGTGTCAGTGTCTGGCGACCTGTGTCAGTGTCTGGTGACTGTGTCAGTGTCTGGGTGACTGTGTCAGTGTCTGGGTGACTGTGTCAGTGTCTGGGTGACTGTGTCAGTGTCTGGGTGACTGTGTCAGTGTCTGGGTGACTATGTCAGTGTCTGGGTGACTGTGTCATGTCTGGGCGACTGTGTCATGTCTGGGTGACTGTGTCAGTGTCTGGGTGACTGTGTCAGTGTCTGGGTGACTGTGTCAGTGTCTGGGTGACTGTGCAGTGTCTGGGTGACTGTGTCAGTGTCTGGGTGACTGTGTCAGCGTCTGGGCGACTGTGTCAGTGTCTGGGTGACTGTGTCAGTGTCTGGGTGACTGTGTCAGTGTCTGGGTGACTGTGTCAGTGTCTGGGTGACTGTGTCAGTGTCTGGGCGACTGTGTCAGTGTCTGGGTGACTGTGTCAGTGTCTGGGTGACTGTGTCAGTGTCTGGGCGACTGTGTCAGTGTCTGGGTGACTGTGTCAGTGTCTGGTGACTGTGTCAGTGTCTGGGTGACTGTGTCAGTGTCTGGGTGACTGTGTCAGTGTCTGGGTGACTGTGTCAGTGTCTGGGTGACTGTGTCAGTGTCTGGTGACTGTGTCAGTGTCTGGGCGACTGTGTCAGTGTCTGGGTGACTGTGTCAGTGTCTGGGTGACTGTGTCAGTGTCTGGGTGACTGTGTCAGTGTCTGGGTGACTGTGTCAGTGTCTGGGCGACTGTGTCAGTGTCTGGGCGACTGTGTCAGTGTCTGGGTGACTGTGTCAGTGTCTGGGTGACTGTGTCAGTGCTCATACATTCTCCCCGTCAATGTTCTTAATTAAAATCTACCATTCTTGTAAATGTTTGTTTTATTCTGCCTGCCTGTTCTTAGCCTGTGGTCCGTGGTCCACTACACGGTCCGTGGTCCACTACACGGTCCGTGGTCCACTACACGGTCCGTGGTCCACTACACGGTCCGTGGTCCACTACACGGTCCGTGGTCCACTACACGGTCCGTGGTTCCACTACACGGTCCGTGGTCCACTACACGGTCCGTGGTCCACTACACGGTCCGTGGTTCACTACACGGTCCGTGGTCCACTACACGGTCCGTGGTCCACTACACGATCCGTGGTCCACTACAACGGTCCGTGGTCCACTACAACGGTCCGTGGTCCACTACACGGTCCGTGGTCCACTACACGGTCCGTGGTCCACTACAACGGTCCGTGGTCCCACTACACGGTCCGTGGTCCCACTACACACGGTCCGTGGTCCACTACACGGTCCGTGGTCCACTACACGGTCCGTGGTCCACTACACGGTCCGTGGTTCACTACACGGTCCGTGGTCCACTACACGGTCCGTGGTCCACTACACGGTCCGTGGTTCACTACACGGTCCGTGGTCCACTACACGGTCCGTGGTCCACTACACGATCCGTGGTCCACTACACGGTCCGTGGTCCACTACACGCTCCGTGGTCCACTACACGGTCCGTGGTCCACTACACGGTCCGTGGTTCACTACACGGTCCGTGGTCCACTACACGCTCCGTGGTCCACTACACGATCCGTGGTCCATTACACGGTCCGTGGTCCACTACACGGTCCGTGGTCCACTACACGGTCCGTGGTCCACTACACGGTCCGTGGTCCACTACACGGTCCGTGGTCCACTACTACAGGGGCCAGGGGCCACTACAGGGACCATGATCCACTACAGGGGCCATGGTCCACTACAGGGACCATGATCCACTACAGGGTCCGTGGTCCACTAAAGGGACCACGATCCACTATAGGGTCCGTGGTCCACTACAGGGACCATGATCCACTACATGGTCCGTGGTCCACTACAGGGAACATGATCCACTACAGGGACCGTGGTCTACTACAGGTACCACGATCTACTACAGAGGCCGTGGTCCACTACAGGACCATGATCCACTACAGGTCCGTAGTCCACTACAGGACCATGATCCACTACAGGGTCCGTGGTCCACTAAAGGACCACGATCCACTATAGGGTCCGTGGTCCACTACAGGGACCATGATCCACTACATGGTCCGTGGTCCACTACAGGGAACATGATCCACTACAGGGTCCGTAGTCCACTACAGGGACCATGATCCACTACAGGGTCCGTAGTCCACTACAGGGACCATGATCCACTACACGGTCCGTGGTCCACTACAGGGACCACGATCCACTACAGGGTCCGTTGTCTACTACAGGGACCACGATCCACTACAGGGGCCGTGGTCCACTACAGGGACCACGATCCACTACAGAGACCGTGGTCCACTACAGGGACCACGATCCACTACAGGGGCCGTGGTCCACTACAGGGACCACGATCCACTACAGGGGCCGTGGTCCACTACAGGGACCACGATCCACTACAGAGACCGTGGTCCACTACAGGGACCACGATCCACTACAGGGGCCGTGGTCCACTACAGGACCACGATCCACTACAGGGGGCCGTGGTCCACTACAGGGACAACGATTGCACTACAGAGGCCGTGGGTCCACTACAGGGACCACGATCCACTACAGAGGCCGTGGTCCACTACAGGGACCACGATCCACTACAGGGGCCGTGGTCCACTACAGGGACCACGATCCACTACAGAGGCCGTGGTCCACTACAGGGACCACAATCCACTACAGAGGCCGTGGTCCACTACAGGGACTACGATCCACTACAGAGGCCGTGGTCCACTACAGGAACCACGATCCACTACAGAGGCCGTGGTCCACTACAGGGACCACAATCCACTACAGAGGCCGTGGTCCACTACAGGGACCGTGGACCACTACAGGTACCGTGGATCACTACAGGTACCGTGGACCACTACAGGTACCGTGGATCACTACAGGGGCCGTGGAAAACTACAGGTACCGTGGACCACTACAGGTACCGTGGACCACTACGGGTACCGTGGACCACTACAGGTATCGTGGACCACTACGGGTACCGTGGACCAGCACAGGTACCGTGGACCACTACAGGGGCCGTGGACCACTACAGGTACCGTGGACCACTACAGGTACCGTGGACCGCTACAGGTACCGTGGACCACTACAGGTACCGTGGACCACTACAGGTACCGTGGACCACTACAGGTACCGTGGTCAACTACAGGGCCGTGGTCCATTACAGGGACCACGATCCACTACAGAGGCCGTGGTCCACTAAAAGGGCGCACGATCCACTACAGGGGCCGTGGTCCACTACAGGGACCACGATCCACTACAGGGGCCGTGGTCCACTACAGGTACCGTGGTCCACTACAGGTACCGTGGTCCACTACAGGTACCGTGGACCACTACAGGGGCCGTGGTCCACTACAGGGACCACGATCCACTACAGGGGCCGTGGTCCACTACAGGTACCGTGGTCCACTACAGGTACCGTGGTCCACTACAGGTACCGTGGACCACTACAGGGGCCGTGGTCCACTACAGGGACCACGATCCACTACAGGGGCCGTGGTCCACTACAGGTACCGTGGTCCACTACAGGTACCGTGGTCCACTACAGGTACCGTGGTCCACTACAGGTACCGTGGACCACTACAGGGGCCGTGGTCCACTACAGGGACCACGATCCACTACAGAGGCCGTGGTCCACTACAGGGCCCACGATCCACTACAGGGCCGTGGTCCACTACAGGGACACACGATCCACTACAGGGGCCGTGGTCCACTACAGTACCGTGGTCCACTACAGGTACCGTGGTCCACTACAGGTACCGTGGACCACTACAGGGGCCGTGGTCCACTACAGGGACCACGATCCACTACAGGGGCCGTGGTCCACTACAGTACCGTGGTCCACTACAGGTACCGTGGACCACTACAGGGGCCGTGGTCCACTACAGGGACCACGATCCACTACAGGGGCCGTGGTCCACTACAGGTACCGTGGTCCACTACAGGTACCGTGGTCCACTACAGGTACCGTGGTCCACTACAGGTACCGTGGTCCACTACAGGTACCGTGGTCCACTACAGGTACCGTGGTCCACTACAGGTACCGTGGTCCACTACAGGCTCCATGGTCCATGTAAAGATGGTAGATTATTTCAAGGAGTTCTGGAGAGAATCTCGCAAGTACCTGTCGTGTAATTATTAAGATGGCCACTTCCCCCGTAACAAAATATTGGAACAATGTTTGGTCTAGTTATTCTTGTAGAAAATCATTATAGTTATAAAAGTTTAATTTTAACTGGGAAACTAAAATGGAACAAATATAACATTTATGATATTCAATGTTAAATTATTTAAGACACAATACTTTCTTCTTCTCCTCTTATTAATTTATACTGATGAGTACTCAAGGTACCTTATTACTGAAGGTACCTTATTACTGAAGGTACCTTATTACTGAAGGTACCTTATTACTGAAGGTACCTTATTACTGAAGGTACCTTATTACTGAAGATACATTATTACTGAAGGTACCTTATTACTGAAGGTACCTTATTACTGAAGGTACCTTATTACTGAAGGTACCTTATTACTGAAGATACCTTGTTACTGAAAGTACCTTATTACTGAAGATACCTTGTTACTGAAGGTACCTTATTACTGAAGGTACCTTATTACTGAAGGTACCTTATTACTGAAGGTACCTTATTACTGAAGGTACCTTATTACTGAAGGTACCTTATTACTGAAGATACCTTATTACTGAGGTACTTATTACTGAAGGTACCTTATTACTGAAGGTACCTTATTACTGAAGGTACTTTATTACTGAAGGTACCTTATTACTGAAGGTAACTTATTACTGAAGGTACCTTATTACTGAAGATACCCTATTACTGAAGGTACCTTATTACTGAAGATACCTTATTACTGAAGGTACCTTATTACTGAAGATACCTTATTACTGAAGGTACCTTATTACTGAAGATACCTTATTATTCAAAGTAACTTATTACTGAAGATACCTTATTACTGAAGATACCTTATTACTGAAGATATATTATTACTGAAGGTACCTTATTACTGAAGGTACCTTATTACTGAAGATACCTTATTACTGAAGGTACCTTATTACTGAAGATACCTTATTACTAAAGATACCTTATTACTGAAGATACCTTATTATCAAAGTAACTTATTACTGAAGATACCTTATTACTGAAGGTACCTTATTACTGAAGATACCTTATTACTGAGGGTACCTTATCACTGAAGGTACCTTATTACTGAAGGTACCTTATTACTGAAGGTACCTTATTACTGAAGATACCTTATTACTGAAGGTACCTTATTACTGAAGGTACCTTATTAATGAAGGTACCTTATTACTGAAGGTACCTTATTGCTGAAGGTACCTTATTACTGAAAATACCTTATTACTGAAGGTACCTTATTACTGAAGGTACCTTATTACTGAAGATACCTTATTACTGAAGATACCTTATTACTGAAGATACCTTATTACTGAAGATACCTTATTACTGAAGATACCTTATTACTAAAGATACCTTATTACTGAAGATACCTTATTATTCAAAGTAACTTATTACTGAAGATACCTTATTACTGAAGGTACCTTATTACTGAAGATACCTTATTACTGAGGGTACCTTATTACTGAAGGTACCTTATTACTGAAGGTACCTTATTACTGAAGGTACCTAATTACTGAAGGTACCTTATTACTGAAGGTACCTTATTACTGAAGATACCTTATTACTGAAGGTACCTTATTACTGAAGATACCTTATTACTGAAGATACATTATTATTCAAAGTAACTTATTACTGAAGATACCTTATTACTGAAGGTACCTTATTACTGAAGATACCTTATTACTGAGGGTACCTTATTACTGAAGGTACTTTATTACTGAAGGTTACCTTATTACGAAGGTACCTTATTACTGAAGGTACCTTATTACTGAAGGTACCTTATTACTGAAGGTACCTTATTACTGAAGGTACCTTATTACTGAAGGGACTTTATTACTGAAGGTACTTTATTACTGAAGGTACCTTATTACTGAAGATACCTTATTACTGAAGATACCTTATTACTGAAGATACCCTATTACTGAAGATACCTTATTACTGAAGGTACCTTATTACTGAAGGTACCTTATTACTGAAGGTACCTTATTACTAAAGATACATTATTACTGAAGGTACCTTATTACTGAAGATACCTTATTACTGAAGATACCTTATTACTGAAGGTACCTTATTACTGAAGATACCCTATTACTGAAGATACCTTATTACTGAAGGTACCTTATTACTGAAGGTACCTTATTACTGAAGGTACCTTATTGCTGAAGGTACCTTATTAATGAAGGTACCTTATTACTGAAGGTACCTTATTACTGAAGGTACATTATTACTGAAGGTACCTTATTACTGAAGGTACCTTATTACTGAAGGTACCTTATTACTGAAGATACCCTATTACTGAAGATACCTTATTACTGAAGGTACCTTATTACTGAAGGTGCCTTATTACTGAAGATACCTTATTACTGAAGATACCTTATTACTGAAGATACCTTATTGCTGAAGATACCTTATTACTGAAGATACCTTATTACTGAAGATACCTTATTGCTGAAGATACCTTGTTGCTGAAGATACGTTATTACTGAAGGTACCTTATTGCTGAAGATACCTTATTAATGAAGGTACCTTATTACTGAAGGTACCTTATTATTCAAAGTAACTTTTTACTGAAGATACCTTATTACTGAAGGTACCTTATTACTGAAGGTACCTTATTACTGAAGTACCTTATTACTGAGGTACCTTATTACTCAAGGTACCTTATTACTGAAGGTACCTTATTATTCAAAGTAACTTATTACTGAAGGTACCTTATTACTGAAGGTACCTTATTACTGAAGGTACCTAGAAGTTATATATTACAACCTAGGATTTCAAATGGCCTGTTATCCCAGGTGTAATGGGAGCAAATAAACACAGTAGAAAAAGTTTAGACTTATATTATCCTTCACCAATTATAACAGCAATATGTACACTATGTACAGTGATAAATATAGTGCACTCCACGGTAAGCAAGGCAGAAATAGAAGCCACAAGATAGCAGACCGTGCTTCAACCAGCTCTAGAGTGGGAATGACAAGGGCAGACAGGAGAGCGGTATCCACATAACCTCTGCGATTGTCAATCCCACCTTCTTATTGGCTAGAACCTGGTCACTAGTTGAACGATGGGCCCCATCATCAACTCTTAGCAACCTGGTTCGCTGGTTGGGGGAGTAGCCTGTAAATGAGGGTGTGTCCATGCGCCGAATAAAGGTTACGTACTCTTTGCATGCCACACCCCCACCCCCGAGAAGGCTCAGGATTAGGCTGCCACCTCCCAGTGGTAACCGTGCCGCCATGGCACAAAATAATGGGACCGCCTATCCTCTCCACCATCCAACTCTTAGATAGAGCTCAGCTTTCCTAGTGACCAAAAGCCAAACCCTAAACTTAGAGTGAGACAGCAGTCAGACAGGCTAGCATAGGTCCAAGATACAGGCGGACGGTAGCCCGCATCCCCTCACTAAAAAAAACCCCCACATCAGGGGATAAAAAAAAGAGCTTGAAAGGGGTTACCACAAATACATCCTAACCTAAATAAAATAATAAACTAGACTCTTGACAAAGAGTCTGCCAACACATTTTCTTTGCCGGCAATATAATGAATTTTGATATTGTAGGGCTGCAGCCTGAGCGTCCAACGCATAAGCCTTGTGTTGTGATTCTTCATGGCTTGGAGATAGACTAACGGGTTGTGATCACTGTAGACTGTGACCACCTGCGATGTCTGGCCCACATAAACATCGAAATGCTCCAAAGCCATTACCAGCGCGAGGGCTTCTTTTTCAATGGTAGAGTAAGCTCTCTGATGTGGCTGGAACTTAGCTGAAAAGTATGCGATTGGCTGCAGCTCCTTGTTCCCGATTTGTAATAGTACCGCCCCAACCCCAGACTCACAAGCATCAACCTGTAATGAAAAAAGGTTTGGAGAAGTCTGGAGACAGGAGAATGGGTGCAGAGCACAATAATCTTTTTGCTTTATTAAAAGCAGTGTTACAATCTGACGTCCAATTAAAGGGAACTTTATGACTGGTAAGAGAGGTAAGAGGGGCTACAATATCTGAGAAATTCTTACAGAATCTTCTGTAAAATCCTATCATGCCTAGGAAACGTTGAAGAGATTTCCTATCATGAGGAACTGGATAATCTTTAATCGAAAGAACTTTAGCAAGTTTAGGTGCAACATTACCACTACCTACTTCATGGCCTAGAAAAGTGATAGTGGCCTGGCCAAAGGAAGATTTAGATAAATTAACTGTTAATTGGAATCTTAAAGGTCTCAAACAGAGCTTTAAGTCTAAGTAGGTGTTGATCCCAAGTATCAGACACCACAACAATATCATCTAGGTATGCTGCCGTGCCTTCAAGTCCTTTAATAGCCTGATGGACGAGTTTCTGGAATGAAGAGGGGGAATTTTTCATTCCGAAGGGGGTAACTGTATACTGATAATGACCTCCTGGAATTACGAAGGCAGAGATTTCCTTCGCCTTATCTGTCAAAGGTACCTGATAGTAACCTTTAAGGAGATCTAATTAACAGTTAATTTATCTAAATCTTCCTTTGGCCAGGCCACTATCACTTTTCTAGGCCATGAAGTAGGTAGTGGTAATGTTGCACCTAAATTACAATCAACTGCCTCTCACGACACGAAGTCAGTCACACGACACTGTTCAGTGTACACTACAACCAGGCCATCTTCAGTGTCCCACGACACCCTTTTCATCTCAGTGTTCCACTACGGTCCTGTGCATATCTCAGTGTTCCACTCCATCGTACGTCCCTCAGTGTCACACTACGGTCCTGGCCCAGTTCAGTGTAACACTCCAACCTTTTCTTCATGTAATGTCCCACTAAACAGCATCTGACGACTCCGGCCCACAGTTGATCAACGTAGACGGTGAGTCCACAGACATCCCGGTAGTCAGTAAATCCTCTCCAAAGGCGGTTGACACACGCTAGCCGAACACCATGCTGCAAGCTCACTGAATTGCGGCCGTCAAGTAACTGAGGCCAACAGACTCAGTGAGCTGCGGTGAGCGGTTCTTCTAACGCCAGTAGATAGGTACGATTCGGTGGTCAGGTACCTACTGCATAGACGTGTACCCTGAGGAGTTCAGGTACTTAATGTTGAAGCCCGTAGACGTGTACCCTTCGGTGGTCAGGTACCTACTGCTTAGGTGTGTACAGCGAGGCGCTCAGGTACATAATATTTCTAAAGCCAGTAGACGTGTACCCTTCGGTGGTCAGGTACCTACTGCTTAGGTGTGTACAGCGAGGCGCTCTGGTACATACTGTTACTAAAGCCAGTAGACGTGTACCCTTCGGTGGTCAGGTACCTACTGCTTAGGTGTGTACAGCGAGGCGCTCAGGTACATAATATTTCTAAAGCCAGTAGACGTGTACCCTTCGGTGGTCAGGTACCTACTGCTTAGGTGTGTACAGCGAGGCGCTCTGGTACATACTGTTACTAAAGCCAGTAGAACGTGTACCCTTCGGTGGTCAGGTACCTACTGCTTAGGTGTGTACAAGCGAGGCGCTCAGGTACATAATATTTCTAAAGCCAGTAGACGTGTACCCTTCGGTGGTCAGGTACCTACTGCTTAGGTGTGTACAGCGAGGCGCTCTGGTACATACTGTTACTAAAGCCAGTAGACGTGTACCCTTCGGTGGTCAGGTACCTACTGCTTAGGTGTGTACCGTGAGGCACTCAGGCTCTTACTGCTCTAAGGCCGGCTCAGCAGCCCCCACATTGGGTTTGATGACGCACCCAGTGGTACTGCCGGCCGGCAGGTTAACTATTTAACCGCTAGTTTGGCAGGGGCCGCAACACCCCCACCACAAAAGGACCGACACACAAAGATCAATGTAATATGTATCCCGAACCGTCATCCCGGATCTGATCATCCAGAAATCATTCTAGATAATCATTATCATCCCGGACAGGCCCCCATATTACAACCTAGGATTTCAAATGGCCTGTTATCCCAGGTGTAATGGGAGCAAATAAACACAGTAGAAAAAGTTTAGACTTATATTATCCTTCACCAATTATAACAGCAATATGTACACTATGTACAGTGATAAATATAGTGCACTCCACGGTAAGCAAGGCAGAAATAGAAGCCACAAGATAGCAGACCGTGCTTCAACCAGCTCTAGAGTGGGAATGACAAGGGCAGACAGGAGAGCGGTATCCACATAACCTCTGCGATTGTCAATCCCACCTTCTTATTGGCTAGAACCTGGTCACTAGTTGAACGATGGGGCCCCATCATCAACTCTTAGCAACCTGGTTCGCTGGTTGGGGGAGATAGCCTGTAAATGAGGGTGTGTCCATGCGCCGAATAAAGGTTACGTACTCTTTGCATGCCACATTATATATAGACAGTAATTTCACTGGAAGTAAGACATTAACCATACAAGGCCGGATCTTACGATGTACTCAAACAATGATACTAAATCTCAACCTCACTGTTACTTCTTTGTCTGGATCAATGATATTAAAATAGTGAGAGTGAGTATGGTAGCTTCTATTGATTACTGAATCTTGGCTCAACACAGATTATTAATATATACGTCTTAGCGGAGTTGTACTCAAAAATAACATCTATATTCTGTAGTTAATGAAATAGACATCGAATGTCTGATAGACAAACACCTGAGGAGACAGTGTTAATGACCAAGTCTATTAATAAGTGTGTTTTCCCAGCAGTACACCGAGTAGACCAGAAGTCACCAACCTCACAGTTACTTAAACAAACTTGAAACTTATCAGACAACCAGAGGAGAGATATATTAACTGTACTCAGGGCTGGACATGACTCCCTGAATCAAAGTCCACTGACCTAACATCAGGTCACATCACGTGACTCAGTCAGTAGTGACCTCGACCCTAAACCAGCTAACAGTAGTTAGCATGATTGTTTCTCACCCTCACTAGTTAGTTCTCATTTAACATAAGAAACACATCCTACCTATTTACATAGATAATAATAATAATAATGATAATGATGTTAACTGTTAAGACATAAAGTTAAGCACAAACATCTTTATTTAAACTGTTAATGAAGATATTTGTGGGATAATATTAAGGCGGTAACACTACACTCTTATAATATTTAAATACAATGTTGGTCCCATATATGGGGCACAACAGGGGCCGTGGTCCAGTACAGGGGCCGTGGTCCAGTACAGGGGCCGGTCCAGTACAGGGGCCGTGGTCCAGTACAGGGGCCGTGGTCCAGTACAGGGGCCGTGGTCCAGTACAGGGGCCGTGGTCCAGTACAGGGGCCGTGGTCCAGTATAGGGGCCATGGTCCAGTACAGGGGCCGTGGTCCAGTACAGGGGCCGTGGTCCAGTACAGGGGCCGTGGTCCAGTACAGGGGCCGTGGTCCAGTACAGGGGCCGTGGTCCAGTACAGGGGCCGTGGTCCAGTACAGGGGCCGTGGTCCAGTACAGGGGCCGTGGTCCAGTATAGGGGCCGTGGTCCAGTACAGGAGCCGTGGTCCAGTACAGGGGCCGTGGTCCAGTACAGGGGCCGTGGTCCAGTACAGGGGCCGTGGTCCAGTACAGGGGCCGTGGTCCAGTACAGGGGCCGTGGTCCAGTATAGGGGCCATGGTCCAGTACAGGGGCCGTGGTCCAGTACAGGAGCCGTGTCCAGTACAGGGGCCGTGGTCCAGTACAGGGGCCGTGGTCCAGTACAGGGGCCGTGGTCCAGTACAGGGGCCGTGGTCCAGTACAGGGGCCGTGGTCCAGTACAGGGGCCGTGGTCCAGTATAGGGGCCGTGGTCCAGTACAGGAGCCGTGGTCCAGTACAGGGGCCGTGGTCCAGTACAGGGGCCGTGGTCCAGTACAGGGGCCGTGGTCCAGTACAGGGGCCGTGGTCCAGTACAGGGCCGTGGTCCAGTACAAGGGCCGTGGTCCAGTACAGGGGCCGTGGTCCAGTGCAGGGGCCGTGGTCCAGTACAGGGGCCGTGGTCCAGTACAGGGGCCGTGATCTACTACAGGGGCCGTGATCTACTACAGGGGCCATGGTCTACTACAGGGGCCGTGTCTACTACAGGGGCCGTGATCTACTACAGGGGCCGTGATCTACTACAGGGGCCGTGATCTACTACAGGGGCCGTTATCTACTACAGGGCCGTGATATACTACAGGGGCCGTGTCTACTACAGGGCCCGTGATCTACTACAGGGGCCGTGATCTACTACAGGGGCCGTGATCTACTACAGGGGCCATGGTCTACTACAGGGGCCGTGTCTACTACAGGGGCCGTGATCTACTACAGGGGCCGTGATCTACTAACAGGGGCCGTGGTCCAGTACAGGGGCCGTGATCTACTACAGGGGCCGTGATCTACTACAGGGGCCGTGATCTACTACAGGGGCCGTGATCTACTACAGGGGCCGTGATCTACTACAGGGCCGTGATCTACTACAGGGGCCGTGATCTACTACAGGGCCGTGATCTACTACAGGGGCCATGGTCTACTACAGGGGCCGTATCTACTACAGGGGCCGTGATCTACTACAGGGCCATGGTCTACTACAGGGGCCGTGTCTACTACAGGGGCCGTATCTACTACAGGGGCCGTGATCTACTATAGGGGCCGTGATCTACTACAGGGGCCGTGATCTACTACAGGGGCCGTGGTCCAGTACAGGGGCCGTGATCTACTACAGGGGCCGTGGTCTACTACAGGGGCCGTGATCTACTACAGGGGCCGTGGTCCAGTACAGGGGCCGTGGTCCAGTACAGGGGCCGTGGTCCAGTACAGGGGCCGTGGTCCAGTACAAGGGCCGTGGTCCAGTACAGGGGCCGTGGTCCAGTGCAGGGGCCGTGGTCCAGTACAGGGGCCGTGGTCCAGTACAGGGGCCGTGATCTACTACAGGGGCCGTGATCTACTACAGGGGCCATGGTCTACTACAGGGGCCGTGTCTACTACAGGGGCCGTGATCTACTACAGGGGCCGTGATCTACTACAGGGGCCGTGATCTACTACAGGGGCCGTTATCTACTACAGGGGCCGTGATATACTACAGGGCCGTGTCTACTACAGGGCCCGTGATCTACTACAGGGCCGTGATCTACTACAGGGGCCGTGATCTACTACAGGGGCCATGGTCTACTACAGGGGCCGTGTCTACTACAGGGGCCGTGATCTACTACAGGGGCCGTGATCTACTACAGGGGCCGTGGTCCAGTACAGGGGCCGTGATCTACTACAGGGCCGTGATCTACTACAGGGGCCGTGATCTACTACAGGGGCCGTGATCTACTACAGGGGCCGTGATCTACTACAGGGGCCGTGATCTACTACAGGGGCCGTGATCTACTACAGGGGCCGTGATCTACTACAGGGCCATGGTCTACTACAGGGGCCGTATCTACTACAGGGGCCGTGATCTACTACAGGGGCCATGGTCTACTACAGGGGCCGTGTCTACTACAGGGGCCGTGATCTACTACAGGGGCCGTGATCTACTATAGGGGCCGTGATCTACTACAGGGGCCGTGATCTACTACAGGGGCCGTGGTCCAGTACAGGGGCCGTGATCTACTACAGGGGCCGTGGTCTACTACAGGGCCGTGATCTACTACAGGGGCCATGGTCCACTACAGGGGCCGTGGTCCACTACAGGGACCTTGGTCCACTACAGGTCCATGGTCCACTACAGAGGCCGTGGTCCAGTACAGGGGCCGTGATCCACTACAGGGGCCGTGGACCACTACAGGGGCCGTGGTCCACTACAGGGGCCGTGGACCACTACAGGGGACGTGGTCCACTACAGGGGCCGTGGTCCATTACAGCGGCCGTGGTCCACTACAGGGGTCGTGGATCACTACAGGGGTCGTGGACCACTACAGGGGACGTGGACCACTACAGGGGACGTGGTCCACTATTGGGGCCGTGGACCACTACTGGGGCCGTGGACCACTACAGGGGACGTGGTCCACTACAGGGGCCGTGGTCCATTACAGCGGCCGTGGTCCACTACAGGGGTCGTGGATCACTACAAGGTCGGGGAACACTACAGGGGACGTGGACCACTACAGGGGACGTGGCCCACTTGGGGCCGTGGACCACTACTGGGGCCGTGGACCACTACGGGGAGTGGCCCACTCGGGGGCCGTGGTCCTTACAGCGGCCGGGGCCACTACAGGGGTCGTGGCACTCGGGGTCGGGGCCCACTCAGGGGTCTGGTCCATACGGGGGACGTGGACCCTACGGGGGACGTGGTCCCCCACTGGACAATACCATCTCTCAGTGTATATACATGAAAATACACACCTCAGTGTATATACACAGAAATACCATCTCTCAGTGTATATACACTGAAAATACACATCCCATGTTTTATACACGAAAAAAACCCATCCTCAGTATATATACACGGGGAAACAAAAAAAATCGAGAAAAATCAAAAAAAAAATCCAACTTTTTGCCTAAATATTTAAAAAAAAAATTTTTATTTATTCGAAAACGTAAACAAAAAAAAAAAAAAAAAAGCTTTTATTTCATTACTAAATTACATTACTGAATAGAATCTGACATATTAAAAAAAAAATGGAAGATAATATACACAAGAGGTATTGGGTTGGCGTGTCTGAGAGAATTTACAATTTATCCCTCTACTAAGCCCCTGGCGTATAATTTTTGAATAAATTGGGCGATAATTAAGGGATTTTTTATGCAGGGGGGGGCCCCTTTTGGGGGGGAATTTTAAGCGAAGTTTTCTAACACTTTCAGGGTGTAAATATGAAGTTGCCAGCACTTTTTGGGTGTAAATATAAGTTGGCCAAAACTTTCAGGGGGTTAAATATGAATTCTAACACTTTCAGGGGGTAAATATAAGTTTCCAAAACTTTTAGGGTGTAATATGAATTTTGAACACTTTCGGGTGTAAAATTATGAATTGCTAACCTTTCAGGGGTTTAAATATGAATTTTCTAACACTTTCAGGGTGTAAATATGAAGTTCTAACCTTTCAGGGGGGTTTAAAAATAAGTTGCTAAAACTTTCAGGGTGTAAAAATGAAAATTTCTAACCTTTCAGGGTGGGAAATAGAAGTTGCTAACACTTTAGGGTGTAAAAAATAAGTGCTAACACTTTCAGGGGTAAATATGAAGTTGCTAACACTTTTAGGGTGTAAAAAATGAAGTGCTAACACTTTCAGGGTGAAATATGAAGTTGCTAACCCTTTCAGGGTGTAAAAAATGAAGTTGCTAAACCTTTCGGGGTTTAAATATGAAAAGTTGCTAACACTTTCAGGGGGTAAAAAATGAAGTTTTCTTAAAACTTTCAGGGGTAAAATAGAAAATTTGCTAACACTTTCAGGGTTTTAAAAATATGAAGTTGCAAAACTTTTCCGGTGTAAAAAATGAAGTTTTTCTAAAAAAATTTCAGGGGTAAATATGAAGTTGCAACACTTTCAGGGGGAAATATGAAAATTGCTAAAAACTTTCAGGGGGTAAAATGAAGTTGCTAACACTTTAGGGTGTAAATATGAAGTTGCTTAAAACCCTTTAGGGGTAAAAAAGAAGTTTTTCTAACACTTTTTTAGGGTGTAAAATATTAAGTTTTCTACCAAATTTCAGGGGGGTAAATAAGAAGTTTTCTAACACTTTTTTAGGGTGTAAATATAAGTTGCTAACACTTTTTAGGGTGTAAATATGAAGTTGCCAACACTTTCAGGGGGTAAATATGAAGTTGCTAAAAACCCTTTCAGGGTGTAAAATTTAAATTGCTAACACTTTTCAGGGGGTAAAAAATAAGTTGCTAACACTTTTTTAGGGGAAAATATGAAGTTGCCACACTTTTTAGGGTGTAAATATGAAATTGCCAACACTTTTTCAGGGGGGGGTAAAAATGAAAATTTCAAAACTCTGAAGGGGGGGTTTAATGTTTCATTTTAAAAAAAAAATGAGTGTAAACACCCTCTGGCAAAAACAGTGATGGAGTGAATGATGGTGAAAGTTTTTTTTTTCGGGGCCCCCCCCTCCCCTTTGGGGGGTCACCCCGCCCTTGGTGGGTCACCCCGCCTTTGGGGGTCCCCCCCTGCCTTGGTGGGGGCACCCTCCCCTTTTGGGTCACCCTGCCTTGGTGGGTCACCCTGCCTTGGTGGTCACCCGCCCCTTGGTGGGTTTTACCGCCCTTTGGGGGGTCACCCTGCCTTGGTGGGTCCACCCCGCCTTGGTGAGCCCCCCGGGGCCTTGGGGGGTCACCCCCCCTTGGTGGTCACCCTGCCTTGGTGGGTCCCCCCTTGGGGGAGTCCCCTGCCCTTGGTGGGTCACCCTGCCTTGGTGGGTCACCCGCCCTTGGGGGGTCCCCCCCTGCCTTGGTGGGTCACCCTGCCCCGGTGAGCCACCCCCGCCCCTTTGGTGGGGCCACCCTCCTTGGTGGGTCCCCCCCCTGCCTTGGTGGGCCACCCTGCCTTGGGGAGTCACCCTGCCTTGGTGGGCCACCCGCCTTTTGGTGATCACCCTCCTTGGGGGGTTTACCCTGCCTTTTGGGGGGCCCCCCCTGCCCCTTTGGTGGGACCCCGCCTTGGTGGACCCTGCCCCCTTGGTGGGTCACCCTGCCCCTTGGTGGGCCACCCTGCCTTGGTGAGTCACCCTGCCTTGGTGAGTCACCCTGCCTTGGTGAGCCACCCTGCCTTGGTGAGTCACCCTGCCTTGGTGGGCCACCCTGCCTTGGTGAGTCACCCTGCCTTGGTGGGCCACCCTGCCTTGGTGGGTCACCCTGCCTTGGTGGGTCACCCTGCCTTGGTGGGTCACCCTGCCTTGGTGGGTCACCCTGCCTTGGTGGGTCACCCTGCCTTGGTGGGTCACCCTGCCTTGGTGGGTCACCCTGCCTTGGTGGGTCACCCTGCCTTGGTGGCCACCCTGCCTTGGTGGGTCACCCTGCCTTGGTGGGTCACCCTGCCTTGGTGGGTCACCCTGCCTTGGTGGTCACCCTGCCTTGGTGAGTCACCCTGCCTTGGTGAGCCACCCTGCCTTGGTGGGTCACCCTGCCTTGGTGGGTCACCCTGCCTTGGTGAGCCACCCTGCCTTGGTGGGTCACCCTGCCTTGGTGAGTCACCCTGCCTTGGTGGGTCACCCTGCCTTGGTGAGTCACCCTGCCTTGGTGAGTCACCCTGCCTTGGTGAGCCACCCTGCCTTGGTGAGTCACCCTGCCTTGGTGAGCCACCCTGCCTTGGTGAGCCACCCTGCCTTTGTGGGCCACCCTGCCTTGGTGGGTCACCCTGCCTTGGTGGGCCACCATGCCTTGGTGGGTCACCCTGCCTTGGTGGGTCACCCTGCCTTGGTGGGTCACCCTGCCTTGGTGAGTCACCCTGCCTTGGTGAGTCACCCTGCCTTGGTGAGTCACCCTGCCTTGGTGAGTCACCCTGCCTTGGTGAGTCACCCTGCCTTTGTGAGTCACCCTGCCTTGGTGAGTCACCCTGCCTTGGTGAGTCACCCTGCCTTGGTGAGTCACCCTGCCTTGGTGAGTCACCCTGCCTTGGTGAGTCACCCTGCCTTGGTGGAAGACAGCCCATGTGTTAATAAAAATATAAAATAAGAAATAATAACTATAATAATAATAATAATAATAATAATAATAATAATAATAATATAATAATAATAATAATAATAATAATAATAATAATAATAATAATCGTAAGATAGTTAAAGCTTCTGCTGATGTTCCTCTGATCTTAAATTGTTCTCTTCTGCTGTCGTAATATTCTTGAAGTTTCAGTTATCTAACCTATTATTCTCGGGACACAAAAGTTTTTTACGAGTGTGTGCTATTGTGTTTTACGAGTGTTGGAGATTTACGACCTTTCATTTTGCTGGGGTTGAATTCAAGCAGCCACTTATCTGACTTATTGCTGCACAGTTTGTCTAGGTCTTTTTACAGCCTTTCCCACGTCCTCATCTGTCTGTATTTTCCTCATTTGTTTCACATCGACGTTAGCAAACAGGCACAAGTCTGACTCGTTCCCATCTGGTGTGTCGATGAGACACTTGGACAACATCTGGGGATCTGTCCATAGTTACTTTCTGTACTGGACTGAAGATGTCACTGGCTGGCACAAGTGTTTCATTATAACCCATTTACGGCACGTGTGGTGTGTCGTTCACATACAGCAGAAGCAGAACTGGTCCTAATACCGATCCTTGTGGTACCCCCCTAGTTGCCCTTGCCCAGTCTGACGTCTTTACTCTGACTATCATAATAATAATAAATAATAATAATAATAATAATAATAATAAAATAATAATAATAATAATAATATAATAATAATAATAATAATAATAATAAAATAAAAACTTTATTTCTACAAGTACATGTACAAGGTATACAGACCATAGCTGACAACAATGACATACTACTATACAGAAAGCCCCTTGTTATGCTGAGCATTTCCCGTAAATTAGGTCAATTTTGTCCCCAGGATGCGACCCACAAAAGTCGAATGACACTCAGGTACCTATTTGACATATACGTGAACATGAGAAGTGTCAGACCTCAGGAAGAGGTGTGAGTAACACCTGTGGTAGGAAAGGGAGGGAGGGAGACAAACACCGGAGGCAGGAAGGGTGAAGGGCCTAAGAGGGAGAGAGTCGACAATATATAAACCTGGGAAATACCAGACATTGGATCACACTGTACTTATACACTCTCCTCTCACCTCCTACCAGGTAAGTTGAGTACACCTCCCTCCACTTATGTATATTATATATATATATATATATATATATATATATATATATATATATATATATATAAAATATATATATATATATATATATATATATATATTATATATATTATATATATATTATATATATATATATATATATAATATATATATTATATAATATATATATATATATATATATATATACATATACTTGTACACTGATATTAAGAATACTTTTTAGATTTAAACTAGGGACTAGAGTGAATTGTATTACTGTATGTACACTGAGAGATATACACTGTTTACGTACACTGAGAGATATACACTGTTTACGTACACTGAGAGATATACACTGTTTACGTACACTGAGAGATACACACACACTGTTTACGTACACTGAGAGATACACACTGTTTACGTACACTGAGAGATACACACACACCTGTGCTCAGGATGCCACCCACAACAGACAACTAACACCCAGCTACCTATTTACTGCTAGGTGCAGAGTTCCAACAGATGCTACTAACAGTTATAATATTCACACTAACAGGACAAGCAGACACCATGAATAAGCCAGCTGTAACAGTGCCTCTGTTGGCCACCACTCTGTTGCTGTTGCTGGCACTGGCTTTACCAGCTGTTACCACGGCTTATCCACAAGTCCAGCCAGATGGTGCTAATTACCCGGCTTCCTCAGGTAAATTTATCAGTCACATTTTTCGTAAAAAAATGTTTATAGAAGCTGCCTTTCAGTGTGTATGGAAGCTGTCTTCTAATGTGTATGGAACCTGCCTTCCAGTGTGTATGGAACCTGCCTTCCAGTGTGTATGGAACCTGCCTTCCAGTGTGTATGGAAGATGTCTTCTAATGTGTATGGAACCTGCCTTCCAGTGTGTATGGAACCTGCCTTCCAGTGTGTATGGAAGATGTCTTCTAATGTGTATGGAACCTGCCTTCCAATGTGAATGGAACCTGCCTTCCAGTGTGTATGGAAGCTATAGTCTAATGTGTATGGAAGCTGCCTTCCAATGTGAATGGAACCTGCCTTCCAGTGTGTATGGAAGCTATAGTCTAATGTGTATGGAAGCTGCCTTCTAGTGTGTATAGAAGCTGCCTTCCAGTGTGTATGGAAGCTATAGTCTAATGTGTATGGAAGCTGCCTTCCAGTGCGAATAGAAGCTGCCTTCCAGTGTGTATGGAAGCTATAGTCTAATGTGTATGGAAGCTGCCTTCTAGTGTGTATAGAAGCTCCCTTCCGGGGTTTATGGAAGCTATAGTCAAATGTGTAGGGAACCCTTTCCCAGTGCGTTTAGAAGTCCCTTCCCCGGTGTAGGAAGCTTTTGTCTAATGGTAGGAACTGCTTAGTTTAAAACTGCCTTCCGTGTGTATGGAAGCTATTCTAATGTGATGGAAGCTGCCTACCGTGAAGGGAACCCCTCCAGTGTGTAGGGAAGCTATATCAAATTTTAGGGAAGCTGCCTTTTCATGTGTATAGAAACCCCTTCCCAGTGTGTATGGAACGCCTTCCAGGTGTAGGGAAGCTGTCTTCCAGTGTTATGGGAAGCTGTCTTCCGTGTGTATGGAGTCCCTTCCAGTGTGAGGAACCCCTTCAGTGTGTATG
>NC_069473.1:23537587-23540087 GCF_026875155.1 Cherax quadricarinatus | reverse complement strand
TTTTTTTTTTAAAAAAAAAAAAAAAAAATTTTTTTTTTTTTAAAAATTTTGGGTTTTTTTAAAAAAAAAAAAAAAAATTTAAAAAAATCCTTTTTTTTAAAAACCCAAAAAAAAATTTTGGTTTTTTTTGGGGGTTTTAAATAAAAAAAATTTTTTTTTAAAAAATTTTTAAAAAAAAAAAAAAAATTTTTTTTGGGGGGAAAAATTTTTAAAGAATTTTTTTTCCTTTTTTTTGGGAAAAATTTTTAAAAAAAAATTTTTTCCCAAAATTTTTTAGATTTTTTTGGGGGGGTTTTTTTTTTTTTTGGGGGGGGGGGGGGAAAAAAAAAAAAAGGGGGTTTTTTGGGGGTAAAAAAAATTTTCCAAATTTAAAAGAAAAGGTGAAAAAAAAAACCCAAAATTTTAAAAAAAAAATTTTTTTTTTAAAAAAATTTTAAAAAAAAATTTTTTTTTTTTAAAAAAATTATTTTTTAAAAAAATATCCAAAAAATTTTTTTTCCCCAAAAATTTTAATTTAAAAAAATTTTAAAAAAAAAAATAAAAAAAGGGGCCGGAAAAAAAAAGGGGAAATTCAAAAAAGGGAATTTTTTAAAAAAATTTTTTTTAAAAAAAAATTTTTTAAAATATTTTGGGGAATTGTTAAATGGATGAAAAAGGGAAGCTGTGATTTCGTGAAAAGGCAAGGAGGAAAAACATTTTGTAGGGGAGGAAGACCCATTTGTGAGTGGGGGGGGAAGTTCTGAGGCAGTGGTAAAAGAAAGGGGGTAAGGCACCGGATTGATGGGATTAAAAAGAAATGTAAAAGCAGGGGGGGATATAGTTTTGGAGTGGTTGGTGCAATTATTTAATAAATGTATGGAGAGGGTAAGGTACCTAGGGATTGGCAGAGAGCATGCATAGTTCCTTTGAAATAAAGGCAAAGGGGATAAAAGAGAGGGGCAAAAATTATAGGGGGATAAGTGTTGAGTGTACCTGGTAAAGTGTATGGTAAGTTATAATTGAAAGAATTAAGAGAAAAGACGGAGAATAGATAGCAGATGAAAAAGGAGGCTTTAGGAAAGGGTTAGGGGGTGTTTTTGCCCAAAGGTGTTTACAGTGAAACATATAAGTGACAGTATTTGGATAAGGCTAAAAGAGGTGTTTGTGGGCATTTTATGGATTGGAAAAGGCGTATGACAGGGGGGATAAGGGGGGCAATGTGGCAGATGTTGCAAGTGTATGGTGAAGGAGGTAGTTACTGAAAGCAGTGAAGAGTTTTTACGAGGATAGTGAGGCTCCCAAATTAGAGTATGTAGGAAAGAGGGAAATTTTTTCCCAGTAAAAGTAGGCCTTTGACAAGGATGTGTGAAATTTACCGTGGTTGTTTAATATATTATAATGGGGTTGTAAGAGAAGTAAATGCGAGGGTCTTGGCAAGAGGCGTGGAGTTTAAAAGATAAAGAATCACAACACAAAGTGGGAGTTGTCACGCGCTCTTTGCTGATGACCACTGTGCTCTTGGGAGATTCTGAAGAGAAGTTGCAGAGATTGGTGGATGAATTTGGTAGGGTGTGCAAAAGAAGGAAATTAAAGGTGAATACAGAAGAGTAAAGGTTATGAGGATAACAAAAAGATTAGGTGATGAAAGATTGAAATATCAGATTGGAGGGGGAGAGTATGGAGGGAGGTGAACGTATTCCCGATATTTGGGAGTGACGTGCAGCGATGGGTCTATGAAAGATAGGTGGAATCATAGAATTGATGGAGGGAAAAAGAGTGAGTGGTGCACTTAGGAGTCGTGGAGACAAAGAAATTTGTCCTTTGGGGGCAAAGAGGGGAAAAGTATGAGAGTATAGTTTTTTCCAACGCTCTTATATGGGTGTGAAGCGTGGGTGATGAATGTGCAGCGAGGAGAAGGCTGGAGGCAGTGGAGATGTCATGTCTGAGGGCAATTTTGTTGTGGGGAATATAATGCAGAGAATTCGTAGTTTGGAAGTTAGGAGGAGGTGCGGGATTACCAAAACTGTTGTCCAGAGGGCTGAGGAAGGGGTTTTTTGAGGTGGTTCGGAAAATGTAGAGAGAATGGAGCGAAACAGAATGACTTCAAGAGTGTATCAGTCTGTAGTGGAAGGAAGGCGGGGTAGGGGTTTGGCCTAGGGAAAGGGGTTGGGAGGGAGGGGTTTAAAGAGGTTTTGTGTGCGAGGGGCTTGGACTTCCAGCAGGCATGCGTGAGCGTGTTTGATAGGAGTGAATGGAGACAAATGGTTTTTAATACTTGACGTGCGTTGGAGTGTGAGCAAAGTAACATTTATGAAGGGATTCAGGAAACCGGGAGGGCCGGGCTGATCCTGGGATGGAATACAGTGCCTGCACTCGAAGGAGGGTGTTAATGTTGCAGTTTAAAAACTGTAGTGTAAAGCACCCCTTTTGGCAAGACATGATGGAGTAAGATGGGGGAAAGTTTTTCTTTTCGGGCCACCCTGGCCCTTTGGGGGGAAACGCCGGTTTTTAAAAATATAAT
>NC_069473.1:23518160-23535660 GCF_026875155.1 Cherax quadricarinatus | reverse complement strand
GCTGGTTGTATACACGAGTGGGAAGGAATGTCATTCACACGTGAGCAAGTGTACACACACACACCCTCACTCCCGAGCTACGACTCTTACACCTAGTAAATACTTCACATATGTATAAAAAAAAAAAAGTCAGGCTTTTGCGCAAGCGTTTCTTGAGTCCTGCGTCTTGATGATTCGTGAATCTTGAAGCTGGCATCTGTTAGTTCTTGTGAATCTTGAAGCTGGCATCTGTTAGTTCTTGTGAGTCTTGAAGCTGGCATCTGTTAGTTCTTGTGAGTCTTGAAGCTGGCATCTGTTAGTTCTTGTGAGTCTTGAAGCTGGCGTCTGTTAGTTCTTGTGAATCTTGAAGCTGGCGTCTGTTAGTTCTTGTGAGTCTTGAAGCTGGCATCTGTTAGTTCTTGTGAATCTTGAAGCTGGCGTCTGTTAGTTCTTGTGAGTCTTGAAGCTGGCGTCTGTTAGTTCTTGTGAGTCTTGAAGCTGGCATCTATTAGTTCTTGTGAGTCTTGAAGCTGGCGTCTGTTAGTTCTTGTGACTCTTGAAGCTGGCATCTGTTAGTTCTTGTGAGTCTTGAGCTGGCATCTGTTAGTTCTGTGACTCTTGAAGCTGGCATCTGTTAGTTCTTGTGAGTCTTGAAGCTGGCGTCTGTTAGTTCTTGTAAGTCTTGAAGCTGGCATCTATTAGTTCTTGTGAGTCTTGAAGCTGGCGTCTGTTATTTCTTGTGACTCTTGAAGCTGGCGTCTGTTAGTTCTTGTGAGTCTTGAAGCTGGCATCTATTAGTTCTTGTGAGTCTTGAAGCTGGCGTCTGTTAGTTCTTGTGAGTCTTGAAGCTGGCGTCTGTTAGTTCTTGTGAGTCTTGAAGCTGGCATCTGTTAGTTCTTGTGAGTCTTGAAGCTGGCATCTATTAGTTCTTGTGAGTCTTGAAGCTGGCGTCTGGGGAGTTCTTGTGACTCATTTAAGCTGGCGTCTGTTAGTTTTATGAGTCTTGAAGCTGGCATCTATTAGTTCTTGTGAGTCTTGAAGCTGGCGTCTGTTAGTTCTTGTGAGTCTTGAAGCTGGCATCTGTTAGTTCTTGTGAGACTTGAAGCTGGCGTCTGTTAGTTCTTGTGAGTCTTGAAGCTGGCGTCTGTTAGTTCTTGTGAGTCTTGAAGCTGGCATCTGTTAGTTCTTGTGAATCTTGAAGCTGCCATCTGTAAGTTCTTGTGAGTCTTGAAGCTGGCATCTGTTAGTTCTTGTGAGTCTTGAAGCTGGCGTCTGTTAGTTCTTGTGAGTCTTGAAGCTGGCATCTGTTAGTTCTTGTGAGTCTTGAAGCTGGCGTCTGTTAGTTCTTGTGAGTCTTGAAGCTGGCATCTGTTACTTCTTGTGAGTCTTGAAGCTGGCATCTGTTGGTTCTTATGAGTCTTGCAGCTGGCATCTGTTAGTTCTTGTGAGTCTTGAAGCTGGCGTCTGTTAGTTCTTGTGAGTCTTGAAGCTGGCATCTGTTAGTTCTTGTGAGTCTTGAAGCTGGCGTCTGTTAGTTTTTGTGAGTCTTGAAGCTGGCATCTGTTACTTCTTGTGAGTCTTGAAGCTGGCATCTGTTAGTTCTTGCGAGTCTTGAAGCTGGCATCTGTTGGTTCTTATGAGTCTTGCAGCTGGCATCTGTTCATCTGTGTATGTCTTAAAGCTCGCGTGTGATAAATGATTGAATGATTTGTGTTGTTCCTGAAGCTATGGAGAATTTTGTAAGTACAGATAGCGTGTATTCTGGACATACTCAGTAGTCACAGGACGCCAGTACAAGCACCTCTGTACTCGTCCAATCCCACTTCAATTCTCTGATGGTGAAGACGATCGAGCTTCCACGAGGGTGTTGGCGCTTTACACAAATGTAATAATATAATCTAATATTTGTATAAGCAGACACTTGTATTTATGAAAGGTTGCTATGATTCTCTTGTTTATAAGCAGGGGTGGAAAACCGACAATCACATCTTAAGATGCGACGGTAATTTTTGTTACGAGTGTAGAGCGTTAAGTCAATGGAAAGCCTCGATTAAACAAACAATAGAGGAGAAGTTTTCCCGTGTCTTCCTGACACACAAAACACCACCACTACCAGGAGAGGAAAAAAGGTATACAATGTGAATAGAACGATAAAAATGTGGAAAAACGAGAGATGAAGACAACAGGAGTACATGACAGTGAGGAGGAACAGGTCAAACGCCAGACATAAAAAAAAAAAAAACTATAGCCCAAATATTACAAGAATTAACTATACTGCATATCACAAGAATACTCATACCAGACACCCTACAGCAAGGTAGAACAAGAGTACTAACATCAGCTACTCTACAAGACAACACAAGACAAAAGAGTACGAACACTAGCTGCCCATCAATGAGATACAGCTGCACTTGACACAAAAAAGAATATTTAGCTCACGAAGATGAATGTGAGCAACAGGGGAGTCCCCAACAAAATCATTAGTACTAAATTCGCCAACAATATCATCAGTGCAACGTAGCACAAACTGATCTTTGTCTTTGCAAATATACATACATACAAAGCATAAAAATGAATATGAAATAAAGATCAAGACACAAATGTCCTGAGAAATGGTCTGGTGATACAGACAAGATGTGGAAAAAGAAAATTATGTACAGCTCAGGACATTTATTAGAGGAAACTTTTCGCCACGAGTTGCAGTAGGACTGAAGAAGCCACTCGTGGCGAAACGTTTCCGATAAAAAATGTCCTGAACTGTACCTAAGTGTCTTCATCCACATAAATTGCCCCTGCTTACACAAACCAATGTTATGTTTGGAACTTTTAGAAATTTTCACTAAGTATCGCCTAGACAGTGAACTATGGATTCCAAAGGGTAATTTGTATGGATGTGATAGAGTCTGAATAAACGATCTAGAAAACCGATAAGTTGATAAGTATGACACTTGAGCAACACTTGGGTATCTTTATTCTGGAAACATTTCGCCAGTCAGTGGCTTCTTCAGTCCTAAGCGGAAAAATGGTAAAAGATGAGGTGGAGTTTGAGGTACTCAGTCCCACTCAGACTGGAGTCGATGTGATCAGTCCGTCAAAAGTGCAGCATATTCGCGGAGATTGGGAGGAAATGTTACAAGGAGTAGGTGTATGTGTGTGAAGGATTTATTTCTTTGCTCTGAACTGTTAAAATTATCAAATGACACGATGGAAGCGCTTGTCATAATGGTGGAGAACAATGACTTGGTAATTATCCTAATATACACAGCGCCATCAACAACAGCGGTGGAATCCACTTGAACAGATAGAGGAAGGGCAACCAGCTGCATCAATAATCCTTGCTCGTGAATTCGTCCACCACCACGATGCCGTAAACACTAACCCAAGGCTAGGTGATCTGATTACCTCATCTAGTTTGTAGATAGATCTAACTGTCTTCTAAGTTATGTCCCAGAATACTGTATGAAATCCACTCGATAAGAAACGCCTACAATAAGATTTCCAGATGTTGCACATGTGTCCTTGACTTTTCATAATACAATATTCCTCAAGTAATGGAGAATCATGCACACAGTGATGACATACATACTTTTCATATAGTTTGATCATCTGTTGTCAGGCCAGACTACCAGAAGGCACTTAAAACCAAACCTAACATCTGTTTAAGTGAAGTGCTCAAATAAATAATACTTATTTATCAGAGGTGACCGTTATATAAGCTACATTCTGAGAAGAGGATTCATCTGGTGAAGCCGTACGAGTACATTGTATCCAGAGTATCCCCCCCCCATTTTGTTTTCAAGCTGGATACAGAGAGCATTCGTGAACATGCTTGAAAAGTCCGCACTTCTAGGAGGGCGTTTTTCATGGGAGAAGATTCTCTGGCTCCAATACATCTTCTGATTAAAGATTCAAGATGACGGCTCTAACATAATAAAAAAGTAATCCCTACTTAGCGGATCTGCAAACTAATAAAGACCATAAAGAGAATTACTGAGACTTCGTCCTCAGTTATTCCACCTTTATTACACATGTACTGAAGAAGGCTACTGTAGGCTTCTGCAGTCGAATACAGAAGCAAGAGAAACAGTAAAGGTTAAAGACGATATAAATCATGGCCATCGACCCTTCCGAAGAACTCGTAGGCGCGTAAGTGGATTAGTCCCAGAGCATGGAGAAGAGTTCTGGCACAAAAGTCAGAAGTTTGAACTCTTCTCCGCCCATTTCCATGAAACATAATCTGGGATTGTGGCAGAGTCTGTCTCCACAATCCAGCAGAACAAACTGAATGATACTGAAGGAGTTTGGTTTGGACTTTTACACTTCACCCAACGGATACACCTCAGTATTACTGGTCCTTACCCTCCATTGGTCGAATTACGTGAGTTATCAAACCCAAATTTTCAAAACTCCTAGTGTCTATGGTGAGAATCTGTAATTTTTAATATGTTGTAGAAAACCAACACAAAGATTGAACACAACACTCACACACACACACCACACAACACACACACACACAACATACATACATACATACACCACACCACACACACACACACAACACACACACACACACACACACACACACACCAAAGGAGTTACATGTGAAGAAGAAACAAGTATGAGATGTGGGGCACCCTGAAAGAAACAAGTGTAAATAAATTACAACACAGCACAGGTCTTTCTAGGAAGGAAAATCCTGTGCACAAACCTACGATAAGTTTTTATGACAAGGTGACAGAAGTAAGAACAGAGAGAGAGGGTGGATCGACTACATATTTTGGACTGCAAGAAGGAAAGCCGTTCGACACAGTTCCTCACAAGAGGTTACAGCAAAAGCTATGGAACAGGCACACATAACATGAAAGGCACTGCAATGGATCAGAGAAAACCTGACAGGGAGGCAACAACGAGTCAGGTACGCGACGGGGTGTCAGAGTGGACGCCTGTGACAAGCGGGTGTTCCACAGGGTCAGTCCTAGACCTGTGCTGTTTTTTGGGTAAAATGTGAACGACATAACGGAAGGGATAGACTCAGAAGTGTCCCTTGTTTGGGGATGATGCGAAGTTAATGAGAAAATCAAATCGATGAGGATCAGGCAGGACTACAAAGAGACCTGGACCGGCTACAAGCTTGGGCCAGCAAATGCTCCTTGAATTTAACCCTGCCAAATGCAAAGTCATGAAGATTTGGGGAAGGGCAAAGAAGAACCGCAGACACAATATAGTTTAGATGGCCAAAGACTGCAAACCTCACTCAAGGAAAAAGATCTGGGGGGAGTAAAAACACCGAGTATTACATCCTAGATTTCAAAGGGCCTGTTATCCCAGGTGTAATGGGAGCAAATAAACACAGCAGAAAAAGTTTAGACTTATATTATCCTTCACCAATTATAACAGCAATATGTACACTATGTACAGTGATAAATATAGTGCACTCCACGGTAAGCAAGGCAGAAATAGAAGCCACAAGATAGCAGACCGTGCTTCAACCAGCTCTAGAGTGGGAATGACAAGGGCAGACAGGAGAGCGTATCCACATAACCTCTGCGATTGTCAATCCCACCTTCTTATTGGCTAGAACCTGGTCACTAGTTGAACGATGGGGCCCCATCATCAACTCATTAGCAACCTGGTTCGCTGGTTGGGGGAGATAGCCTGTAAATGAGGGTGTGTCCATGCGCCGAATAAAGGTTACGTACTCTTTGCATGCCACACCCCCACCCCCGAGAAGGCTCAGGATTAGGCTGCCACCTCCCAGTGGTAACCGTGCCGCCATGGCACAAAATAATGGGACCGCCTATCCTCTCCACCATCCAACTCTTAGATAGAGCTCAGCTTTCCTAGTGACCAAAAGCCAAACCCTAAACTCAGAGTGGGACAGCAGTCAGATAGGCCAACATAGGTCCAAGATACAGGCGGACGGTAGCCCGCATCCCCTCACTAAAAAAAAACCCCCACATCAGGGGATAAAAAAAAGAGCTTGAAAGGGGTTACCACAAATACATCCTAACCTAAATAAAATAATAAACTAGACTCTTGACAAAGAGTCTGCCAACACATTTTCTTTGCCGGCAATAAAATGAATTCTGATATTGTAGGGCTGCAGCCTGAGCGTCCAACGCATAAGCCTTGTGTTGTGATTCTTCATGGCTTGGAGATAGACTAACGGGTTGTGATCACTGTAGACTGTGACCACCTGCGATGTCTGGCCCACATAAACATCGAAATGCTCCAAAGCCATTACCAGCGCGAGGGCTTCTTTTTCAATGGTAGAGTAAGCTCTCTGATGTGGCTGGAACTTGGCTGAAAAGTATGCTACAGGCTGCAACTCCTTGTTCCCGATTTGTAATAGTACTGCCCCAACCCCAGACTCACAAGCATCAACCTGTAATGAAAAAGGTTTGGAGAAGTCTGGAGACAGGAGAATGGGTGCAGAGCACAATAATCTTTTTGCTTTATTAAAAGCAGTGTTACAATCTGACGTCCAATTAAAGGGAACTTTATGACTGGTAAGAGAGGTAAGAGGGGCTACAATATCTGAGAAATTCTTACAGAATCTTCTGTAAAATCCTATCATGCCTAGGAAACGTTGAAGAGATTTCCTATCATGAGAACTGGATAATCTTAATCGAAAGAACTTTAGCAAGTTTAAGGTGCAACATTACCACTACCTACTTCATGCCTAGAAAAGTGATAGTGGCCTGGCCAAAGGAAGATTTAGATAAATTAACTGTTTAATGGGAATTCTTAAAGGTCTCAAACAGAGCTTTAAGTCTAAGTAGGTGTTGATCCAAGTATCAGACACCACAACAATATCATCTAGGTATGCTGCCGTGCCTTCAAGTCCTTTAATAGCCTGATGATGAGTTTCTGGAATGAAGAGGGGGAATTTTTCATTCCGAAGGGGGTAACTGTATACTGATAATGACCTCCTGGAATCACGAAGGCAGAGATTTCCTTCGCCTTATCTGTCAAAGGTACCTGATAGTAACCTTTAAGGAGATCTAATTTGGACACAAAAGTAGCCTTACCCACAAAGTCAATTACGTCATCCAGACGAGGAAGAGGGTAAGCATCTGTAATGTGACCCGTTCACTTATACGGTAGTCTGTGCACATACGAAACCCTCCATCAGCCTTCTTTACTAGGATGCACGGTGAAGCCCATGGACTAGATGACTCCTCCACTAAACCATGTTCTAACAAGAAGTCTACTTCCTGCTGAAGTAGCCTTTGCTTTTCAGGATTAGCTCTGTAGGGGGAGAGTTTAATTGGTTTAGATTTTCCCACATCTACATCATGGTAACCTAACGTACATTTTTTCGGCACATCCGAAAAAATATTAGGATATGACTGTAGAAGCTCAGTTAAATTGGTTGCTTGTATTTCAGATAACCCCGCCATTAAAGGGCTAGGACCTTGAGGAGGACAGAATTGGAAAGTTTAGTATTAATTTCAGAGATAGAGTGCAAAGAGTCAGAGTCGTCCTCAGAGGTAGAGGACAGAGTCATTACTGGGACTATCTGGTGTATGAAAGGCCTTGATTTGATTAATGTGGTAAGTTTTTGTTTTTGAGTCTTATCAATGGGAGCTACCACATAATTTAAATCAGATAATCTACTTACAATCTGCATAGGTCCCGTATATCTAGCTTCAAGGTGTGGCCAGGTATAGGTTCCTGCACCAACACCTTGTCTCCTGGATGGAAGGAGCGGAATTGTGCACTTCTGTCATACCTCTGTTTCATCTTACTTTGAGCTGTCTTTAGGTTAGCCGTGGCCAACTCACGTGCCACCTGCAACCTTGAAGACGGGTTGTAGAGTGCTGAGCTTACGTCTTCTCCCATCCATCCTTCTTTGAGCACCCGAAGAGGACCTCGTACATTGTGCCCAAAGATCAGCTCAAACGGACTATAACCCTGTAGACTCTTGCACCGTCTCTCGTACTGAAACAGCAACAAAGTAGAGATTCATCCCAATCTGTCGGAAAGTGCATGCAAAAACTTCTCATCATTGTTTTTAAGTTTGGTGGAATCTTTCCAAGGCGCCTTGGGACTGAGGGTGATAGGCAGTGGATAAGTTGTGAATTATCCCTAACCTAGTTAATACTTCCCTAAATGCTTTGGCAGTGAAGTTAGTACCTTGATCACTTTGTATAGTTTTAGGAATGCCAAAACAAGAAATGAATTTTGTAAAGCTTTGAGAATAGCTTTAGTATTGATACTAACGCATTGGGATCGCTTCAGGATATCTGGTTACTTTATCCATAATTGTAAATAAATACTGATTTCCAGACTTTGACTTAGGTAGTGGACCTACACAATCTATAATTAAATCTGCAAAAGTTCTCCATCAGCAGGTATGGGTTGGAGAGGTGGCAGGTTTAATGGAATGTCCAGTTTCCCAACTTGCTGACATTCTCGCAACACCTAATATGATTCTTCACATCTTTCTTTAATTTTGGCCAATAAAATTCTTTTGTGATTCTATACAAGGTTTTTGTAATTCCTAAGTGACCTCCTATGACGTATTATGAGCTATAATTTAATATCTGAGGTCTATACTTGGTTGGAACCACTAACCTGTCGTATAATTGCCGCCCTCTATCTCCTTACCAGTCTCAGTGCATACCAAATAATCATTTTTAACTTCATACTTGACTGGATGACCCCAAGAGGATTTACCCATGGCTGCCTCAAAAGCGAATTTTAAAGAAGGGTCCTTTCGTTGTTCCTCCCGGAAGGACAGTCCCTCGGGCATGGAAACAGAGACATCTGGTAATCCTGCAACCTGGGAATAGGAAGGCTTGATCGGGGTCTGTTCACTTGATTTACGAGACTCCGGCCGGTGTGTCTCATAAAACAACGTGCTATTCCGAGATCGGAGTCGTCCAAGGATAGGTCAACATTCTCCCCAGACAACCCTTGGATGTTGCCCGAGTTATGGCCAACACTGGAGAAGCATTAATCATTATAGGTTTCAGGACACGAAGTAACAGTAGTAATGTTATTACCCATAATAACATGCATTTTTCATGGGAAATCCTTTTGAGATACCTACAGTCAAGTACCCAGTGTAATATTTGCACTGTACATAAATTTTATGCAAAGGAACTGAATATATAGTTCCTCCGTAAGCTTCCAATAAAACTGAGGAATTCAAGGAAGTATTCTCTGAAAGGGGTAATATTCCTTCTCTGACAAGTGAGCAATATGCTCCAGTATCTCTAAAGGTATTTACTTTAGTTGGTTTCTGAGTTTTCCATGAAGGAAATAAGACTTTCGCAATAATAAGGGGCCATACCTTTTTCTACTTCTCTAGGGGACATGTTACTAGGGATATTAGAGATTTTCCCGATGGGTTGAGGCTTTTGGGGGCAGTTGGAACTGATGTGACCTACTTTATTACATCTGAAGCAGACGACAGGCTTGCCCTTTACTCCCTGATGACGTTGCAAGTGGTGTCGTTCTGGCTGGTGCCTCTCTGGATATTGTTGTCGAGATGCTCCATAAGTAGTTTGCCTCTCCGCAGGGGGACCATATGTTGAGAAGCGTGGCTCACCAGGTGACTTATTTGGATGACGTAGACGCTCTCCCTCCGGCTGGCACTTCATTCTCCAATGTTGTCGATCTCTGCTCACGCCAGACTGTTGAAAAGAGAGACAGGACCGCTCGGACAAGGAGCGGTTCGTTTCGAAGGTATCAGCCAACCTGGCCGCCTCCAATGCAGTGGTTAAGTCACGATCCTGCAGAAAGACAACGAACCTCTGGTCCCACAGACTCCAGCAGGTTTATCAATCAGAATAAGCTGCACCAGCTCCTCAAAGTTAGAGACACCACTCGCTTTATACCAGCTGGTAAAAGCTTTGGTTTGCTGTCTCACAAAGTCCACCAGGATTGACCAAGCTGCCGCCTGTTCAATTTGAAGGTCTTACGATATTTAGCTGGGATACATGTATATGCTCCCAACACTGTGGTCTTCACTACTTGATAATCAGAGAATTCAGCGTCAGTTAATACCGACGTAAATTCCTGTGCCTTACCCAATAATGCTGTATGAACCAACGCTGCCCAGTGCTGTTCCGGCCACCTCAAGGCTCGAGCCTGATTTCGAAGCTTTCGAAAAATTGCTCTGGTTCGGCCTCATTGAAGCGGGGAACAAGCTGTACTGCTTTTTGTAAACTGAAATCGTTTACAGAATGCGAAAACTGCCTCCTTTCTCTTTCCCTAATCAAATTCTTTCCCTTGCGAATGCTCTCTGTTCCCTAGTTTGCTCAAGATTGATTTTTTGCCAGCTCAAGTGCCAACGACGCTGATTCACCCTGATACAACCCAGCTGCACTATACTGACCATTTTGCTCCGTAGGTATATCATCTTCCTCATGCGAGAACATAGTAGTTTTTGCCTAGCTTCCCGAGAGGGAGGAGTTTGATGTGCCATCTCTTCTTCAATAAGTATGTCAGCAATAAGTGAACGCAGTTGCGCAGCTGTGAGAGTGCGTTTAATAGGGAATGCCAATGAACGAGCAATTTGCCAACAACGCTGTAGAGACAATTAGGTAGGTTATGCAAAGTATATGCCGACACCAGGCGTCTGACTCGTCTAGGTGGCATAAGTTATTCGCTATGCACAGTACGAATACCCCAACGTAACACGTTAATTTGCAGAACACGCTTAGCTATGCACAGTACGAATGCAGAAATACGCATACAAGCAAAGCCGACTGCACACAAGATTGACCGTAGCGAAGCGAGCACACGAAACAAGCTAGTAGCGAGCTGTTGAACGATCACACAATAGCAAGGCTGATCATAAGCAACTGACACGCAAAATTTGTAAAGCGAAGCGAAACAGCAAGCTACACAATGTTCCTGCTACAAGCTTTCACCCTAAGCTCAACCGTTTCTCTAAGTCCAGCTCTCGGACAGGCTACCCATAATTACATCCTAGGATTTCAAAGGGCCTGTTATCCCAGTGTAATGGGAGCAAATAAACACAGCAGAAAAAGTTTAGACTTATATTATCCTTCACCAATTATAACAGCAATATGTACACTATGTACAGTGATAAATATAGTGCACTCCACGGTAAGCAAGGCAGAAATAGAAGCCACAAGATAGCAGACCGTGCTTCAACCAGCTCTAGAGTGGGAATGACAAGGGCAGACAGGAGAGCGGTATCCACATAACCTCTGCGATTGTCAATCCCACCTTCTTATTGCTAGAACCTGGTCACTAGTTGAACGATGGGGCCCCATCATCAACTCTTAGCAACCTGGTTCGCTGGTTGGGGGAGATAGCCTGTAAATGAGGGTGTGTCCATGCGCCGAATAAAGGTTACGTACTCTTTGCATGCCACACCGAGCATATCTCCTGAGGCGCACATCAGTCAGATAACTGCTGCAGCATACGGGCGCCTGGCAAACCTACGGATAGCGTTCCGATACCTCAGAAAGGATTCGTTTAAGACTCTGTATACCATTTACGTCAGGCCCATACTGGAGTATGCAGCACCAGTTTGGAATCACACCTAGTCAAGCACGTCAAGAAATTAGAGAAAGTGCAAAGGTTTGCAACAAGACTAGTCCCAGAGCTACGGGATTGTCCTACGAAGAAAAGGTTGAGGGAAATCGGCCTGACGACACTGGAGGACAGGAGGTCAGGGGAGACATGATAACGACATATAAAATACTGCGCGGAATAGACAAGGTGGACAAAGACGGGATGTTCCAGAGAGGGGACACAGACACAAGAGTCACAATTGGAATTTGAAGACTCAGATGAATCAAATGGATGTTAGGAAGTATTTCTCAGTTATAGAGTAGTCAGGCCGTGGAATAGCCTAGAAAGTGACGTAGTGGAGGCGGGAACCATACATAGTTTTAAGGCGAGGTATGATAGAGCTCATGGGGCAGGGAGAGAGAGGACCTATAGCAATCAGCGAAGAGGGGGGGGGGCCCGGAGCTTGATCGACCCCTGGGAACCACAAAAAGGGGAAAAACAATAGGTGAGTACAAATACCACAAATCATTACAAACCAAAAAAATGCAGCAGGATTGACAATACACAATAGAAGCAGACAAGGAGTTAGAGTTCCCAAACCCCCCCCCCCTTATTTTTCCCTAAGTAACAGGCCTGTTTGCAAAAAGCCCCAGCTCACCGGTATGTCAAGATATAACATAAAAAAAAATTTTATATGAATTTTATAATAAAATTATATATATATAAATATATATATTATATATTTTAATATATATAAATATATATATATATATATATAAAAGGGGTGTGTGTACGCATCATTCGAGCTTGGAAAAAAGTTTTCCCCTGAAACCCAATCTGCCCATACTTCCTACTCATTCCGGCAACATTGCAAAAAACTCCAAAAAAGTTTATGAAATTTCAACACAAAGCCTAGAAAATAACCTTCAAGTCCCCTGTTTTGTTTTTTCACTTTCCCCGTAAATGAATAAACAGAAAGATGAACGAGGATTTAAAAACAAGAACCAGGGGCGCCCGGTCCAAAGCTTTAAAAAACCCGGACGCTGGAAAATTCGGGAAAACCCCCGGGCCACAGTTTTAAGGGTTTCCCCCCCACCATCTTTCTGTTTATTCATTTACAGTCTTTTGCAACATAATAACCCCAAAAATTTTGAATGGGCCAAATTTTTCAAAACCCCCAAAAAGCTTTCACAAGTGCAAATGGAACGCCCAAGAAACGGCCTCATACAGCCGTTTGGGGAAAACCCCCCCCTGTTTTATTTCACAAATGCCTCGAAAACCCCCCCAAACTTACTTCATACTCCTTTTTTTTCCCCCCCCCTGTTGACCCTTTACAAATGGGACAAGGGCGTCCAAGAGCTGCCTCATTTCGCCTTTTTTTTTTATTTCCCCCCCGGAGAGGGAACAAACACACAAAAAACAAAATAAAAACACATACAATCAAACAAACAACAATTTGGGATTTCCCAAAATAGCAGGGAACACACGGGGGAATTTTATGGTTTTTGCTTTTTTTCAGTGGGACACCATTTGCTGCCTGCCCCGGTGAGTGCGGGTTTTGCTCTGCAACCCCCCCTGCTTTTTTTTTAGGCGAGCTACACCATTCGTTCAAAAGTCATTGTTTTTGGGGACGTTTCCCAAAATTTTTTAAAATGGCGCTGCATGCAACAGCGCATCAACACGTTTGCGTTGAGTTGACCCGTGGGGGTGTCACGGGACCACGAAGGGTTTTTTTTACTACCCGGGCCCATTATTTCCCTGATACCTAGGGGATCGCCCAATGAAGAGATATGTTTGGGGTACACTTAATGGGACCCACACGGAATTTTTGTTTTAAAAAGACGTCACAAAGTCTACGAACAGTGGGTGATAAGTTCAAGAGACCATTTTAGCCGCCCCCCTTCCCGCTTTTATCAGTACGTCTTTTATGATGGGAAACAAGATACTAACCCCCTGGGAAAAAAAACAAGGGAAAGTTCCTTTGAAGGGGGGACCCGATTTTTTTTATAAAAATGAAATACGAAAATTTTGGTACGGTTCCCAAAGGCCTTTTGCAGGTCGGGGGGGGCCGTGGGCCTTTTTGCTGGAAGGGTTTTAGGGAACATATTCAATTCCCAAAATGACCTTACGGCCCCCCCCAATTAAACCCTCCTATATTAGTTGCCCCAAACAAAATTTTGAACTCAAATATTTTGGTGACATATGCGGGGGAACGTCCCCCCGTGTCGGGTGTGTGGGTCGTATGACCCAAGCGGCACATTTTGGGAAAAACGTCCCCTGGGGAACTCCAAAAAATCGCAAAAAGAAACAAACCCGGGAAAAAGTCGAGGAATTTTTAGGGAACAGAAAAAGTCCCTTTTGCCACCCTTCGACAACGGGCATCCCCTTGGGGTGAAAAAGGTAGAAAAAGCGCAGGAGAAAGCTTTTGGGGGATGCAAAAAAACCAGAAAAAACACCGGGCACGGACATAAAAAAAAGTATTGGAAAGGACTCTGCCCAATGGGGGAAGAGATGAGCGGGGTCTTTGTGAAAGGGACTGGAAGGTTTTTTTAACGAGTCGATCCCTCAACCCCTGGGGGAGGATCCCGGGCAATTTTGGGGTCGGTTTAACATCATGGTGAGGCGAGGGATGGAAGAAATTGAGTCTTGTGTCGCATGGTATGACGGTAAATGTAGCAGAAGTGGAGGTGCATCACGATAGTACTAAAGAAACCCCAAAAGCAGGTGGAGGGTAGGACCGAAAGCGAACTGCGACCCCATCAGACTCAGACGACGTGCTTACTCCTGCCCAAAGGCCAGGAAAAAAAGTCTTGGGCGGATGTACAGAGGACAGGGGAAAAGAGAATCCCGAAAAAAGGGTTTATCAAGGTGGTTCCCAAAAAAGGGGGAGGGATAGAGGTGGTGTAAAATGTATAATGAAAAGTCTATACCTAGAACGAAAGGAAAACCCCATTAATTGACTTTAAGGTTTTGACAATAAATATTAACGGTTTGAGATCTGAAACGGAAACGAAAGTGGTTTAAATGAATTTTTGGTGCGTCTAGATGTGGATGTGGTATTTATCCAAGAAACAATTACAGAATTGGATATGAGTTTAGAAATGGATGGTTATGATGTGTATATGGGAAAATGCACGAGGTTAAAAGGAGGCGTCGCCATTCTGGTAAGGAAAATAGCCCGTTTGTAGTACGCCATAGTGAAAGGGGGAGGGGAGAGGGGATTGGGTGGATGGTTTATGGGTAGAGCACACATAATTTTGTATGTGTATAGGCCGCCCCAGGGAGAATGTACGACTTAAAACTCATTTTGTCAAGATGTATTAGTATATTATCTACGTAGTTTACCCAAAAGTAGCGATAAAGGGGGGGACTGGAATTTGTTAATACGACGAAAAGATGTGGAGCCTCGAGGAGCAGGTTGTTGCTTGGGATTCCTGGGAGATTTATGACGAGTGTGGGTTAATGGGTGTGTGTGGGGGGGGTGGCATGGTGGAGCATACTTTTATTAGACGAGATTATGCGGCGAGATTGGATAGAATGTACGTGTCTAGTGCGGTTACAGTGCGGAGAGTGAATGTGATAAATGTGGTTTTTTCGGATCATAGAGGAGTTGTATGGATGTAGATATTGAGGGTGTGCCTAGAAGGGGTCCATCTTTTTGGAAATTAAATGTAAAGTTATTGAAGAGGGAGGAAAGTCTTTTGTCTTTTGGGCATATGTGGGAACGCCTTGTGGTTGAAGCACCTAGAGATGTGGATTTGGTTAATTGGTGGGAAACGATAGCCAAAAAGCGAATTAAGGAATATTATATTAGTCCAAGGATGAGATAATAGTCATTTACAATACGGTTTCCAACGATATTTAGAGGGGCAGTTGCGCGATGCTATGTACAAGCGAATGCTAATTATCCTTTTTTATAGAAATTGAAAGAATTAAGGAGCAACTACGAAATTAAAAAAACGAAAGGTTGATGGGGAAAGGCTTAAGGGTGGAATCAGAGGTTTTGTGGGGAGATCGGCCGTCGGCGTGTGTGTTGAGAATCAACACAGACGTCGCAAAGCATGGAGTTAATGGGGTTGAATGTTCGGGTAGGTATGCAGGGTATAGAGTGAAATCAGGAGTTGACGACGACGGAGGGTATGAGTGGGTTATATAGATGCATGGGTTAAATTGAAAACGCAAAGTGTTGGAATAAGTGAAATTGCATTGCAGTCAATCGGGAGGTTTGTGCAGTGTGAGCTGGAGGAGCATGATCGTTTGATGTTTGGGAGGGCCGATAACGGAGTGTGAGACTTTGGGAGGCTTTATCTGGGGCGCAATTGGGTAAGGCGCCAGGAATTGATGGTTGCCCAGCGACTTTTATCTTCAAAATTGGAACGTTTTAAAGGGGTTTTGGTACGTTTATTCAATATAATGAAGCGGGATGGGGTTTTTAGGGAAAACAACAAAGGTTGGCTGTGGTCGTCCTAGTTCCCAAAGGCGAGCCATTAACGGTTAAAGATTATCGTGCAATCTCGTTATTATGGGTGACTATAAAATTTTTGGAAGGATCTTGGCTAACATGAATAAAAAAGTCCTGGGCAGAGTGATTGACAAGGGACAATATGGGGGTGCCGGGCAGGTCTATGTATGAAGGTCACGGTATGATTAGAAGTTTTATTGAAGAAAGAGTAAGATTAGGAAAGGGGGGGGTATTGGCTATAGATTGGGAGGCGGCATATGATAGTGGGGAAACGGAGACGTTATGGAAGATCATGAGATGGCAGGGGTTTGGTGCGGAAATTATAATCATGGGCCAAATTAATGTATCAGGAGGCAACCTTGCGTGTGCAGGTGAATGGGAGGTTGGGAGATCGAATTCAGATGGGAAGGGGTTTGCGTCAAGGTTGTCCCCTTTCACAAATTTTTTTTGCTTGTTTTTCAAGATCCCTTTTATAGAGGGATAAGGGTTTTATTGGAAGCAAAGGGGATGGGTAATGTAAGGGATGGGGGAGCGGGCATGTTGGATATGTCGACGATACGACGATTTTGGTGAGAGAAAACATGGATTTGATTCGGGTAGAAACGTTAGTGAAAGTTTTTGAAAGGCTACTGGCATGACGATCAACATGGGGAAAACAAGTATATGAATCTTGAAAAGGGTCACGTGAGGACGGAATGGTGCTGAAAGGTGGAAAAGGGTGGACCAAATAAAGATATGTGGGATCGTTTATGTAAATGATTTCAAGTTAGCACAGCAAAAAAATTCCGTGCGTATCGTTGACAGTGTTCTGAAGCGCTCAGTGGTTTAAGAGCTGCTAATTTAAGTTTGCAACAAAGGGTGATTACAACGAATGTGCTATTATATAGTTAAACTATGGCATGTTACGGTAATATTTCCGATACTTCGTTGTGAGTTAAAAAAGGCTACAAAAAAGTGTTTTTAGATTCATTTGGGGAACAGGGAGCGAATGGTTAAGTAGAGCGGTTGTCACACTCCCGGTTGGCCGTGGAGGCTGGGTCTTATAGATGTCGAAAAGAGGATAATAAGTATGTATTTAAACATAGTTATAAGCGGGAGGGAGGGGTGAAAGGAGACGGTCTTCATAGGATACATCAGGATATGCGACGGTGGTGGGGGGGTAGGGAGTTCATGATAGTGAGGCAATGTTACGGGTATTTATAAACGTGAGGGATCCTTTACATATTAAATTGAGAAATCTTGATAGGGCAGAGGTAAGGCTTTGGTAGCGGCGGTAGAAGGAGTATATCCGATGTATGATTGGCGTAATATTGGGGGCGTTTAAACAAATTGCGTTTAAAACCTAAAGTCAGAGAAGTTATGTATAGATTTTTACATGGAATATTGCCGTCAGGAATGGTTTTATTCTATAAGAGAATACGAGAGGATGGGGAATGCAAGGATTGTGGAGGATTGGCGACTATTTATCATACGGTGTATTTTTGCGATTGTATTGAACTTTTAGGTTTGGATGGTAAGGTTTTTAAAGGGTTGTGGGGGGAGGGGGGTTTGGGGGCTTGA